>JAVGWX010000004.1:24628067-25038067 GCA_036924085.1 Ariolimax columbianus | reverse complement strand
CTTGTGTGTGTATAAATATATATAGAACGATGAGGTAACGTCTGGTCAGGCAAAACACATTGATCAGACAATGTTAGCCAATGTCAGCAGAAATATACTGGCCAAAACCCTCACCTTTGGTCGTCCCGGAAACGGGCTGTTGTCGGGGACAACAGTCTGGCTAACAAGGTGAGGTTCGACATGATCCCCGTAGTAGTGAGTGACACCCAGATGAAGCCAAGCATAGCACAACCGCATAGAGGACCCAGGTCCATATCATCATCACGCTCATGATGTGAGGAAAGCTACTACAACCCGTCACTTAAACGTCCTTTTCAAGACGCACAAAAGACTAACCTACTCCTTGTGGGTATTCTCAAACAATAGCAATATATAAATGATAGTTCCTGTTTGAGAGTGTTTGTGTGCAGTACTGTATTCCATACAAGGAGAACATTTTTAAGTGAATTGAGGACAATCTTTCCGTTTAAAAAGGAGGACATGTCCTCCTATTGGATACCGTATGATAATCACGGTTACACTACCGATGTCGTTTAAAGAAAGAAAAGAGTGGACAACGTTTATGGAATGCTTGTACACATAGCTTTCAAAATTCATTGATATGGTTCCACGTTATTTTTTTTCTTGTTTATGCACAGTTAATCTGTTTATGTACAGTTAATCTGTTTATGCACAGTTAATCTGTTTATGCACAGTTAATCTGTTTATGCACAGTTAATCTGTTTACGCACAGTTAATCTATTAAAAACTAACTTGTTTGTCGGAGCAGAATCATCTTCACTTCGGCCAGTTTCACTTATATGCATATATTTCTTGTTAACTTCCTTGTTGTTTTGTTAGTTGTGAAAACATTCTTGCTTACATTATAATGCAAAATCCATATTTCAGACTTGAACTGTTGATTAACGCCATTATTTCTTGTTTCTTATGTACAATGTAAACACAACGAACCAGCTCACACAAACTAGGAACTACTTTGGTTATATGCGCATTGATTTAGGAACGAGTTTGATCGATATTGTGTCTGCAGCACAGGGGAGGGCATATGGGGGAGACGTGGAGTGACATTATTCGTGATGTGTCTGGTCTTTCTAGCTACAAGTAAACACACTCACACATTTTCATCAGTTAGTAATGAATCATCTGCGCATTTATCTTCTCCTACTTTCAGCTACTCCTTGCGCTAAATATGGTGCCAGGTTCTATCTTCTTTCTTTGTCATTAGAGAGTCGTTCGATGTTAATTGAAATCAACAGGGCTATTTTATGATCTACAATGCTTCGTTAAAGAAATTAAATGACGCTTTTCAGCAAATGCATCAGGTCTATCAAAATTCCAAAAATCTTGAGAAAATCCCACAAGGTTCCGTTGATAACACCAGGAAAAATCCAAGGAGATCCCTAGAATTTCTGACTGGTGTTTCTAATAAGTCATCTCTATTGTTTTACAGAAGCTTCGATACGGGAGCTGATCCAGCAACATTCAGGACCACAAGTCCCAATTCTGTACACAGATAGCTCCGCCAACAGAGATGCAAACACGTGTGGCTGTGGTTACGTCGGCTACCCAAATGGCAGGGAGGTGTTGGAGAATTGGAACTGTATGTAGAAGAAAAACCAGATATAATAGGATTAATAGAATCATGGACATATGAGGAGATTGCAGATAGTGAGCTTGAAATAGAGAGATATACAATGTTAAGGAAAGATAGGATAGTTGGAGACAAGACTATGGAAGGTGGCGTTTTATTATACTGTATACATTCTGTTAATATAACGATGAAAGATTATTTATCATGTGGTAACAAAAATGAAAGTGTATGGGGAGAAATAGAAAGTGGGGGTGAAAAAACAGTGATTGGAGTGTGCTTTAGATGTCCATCAAGCCAAAAAGAGGAAGATGAGAAGCTGATTAGTAGCATAGCAAAGGCAAGTGAAGGGAAATTATTATTAATGAGAGATTTCAACTTTCCAGAAATAAAATGGGATATGGCAGAAGCACTTGTAGAGTCAAAACCTTTTGTTAAGTGCATAACTGACAATTTTTTAATTCAACATGTAGAAGCAGCCACCAGAAGCAAAAACATACTCGACCTAGTTTTTACTTCAGAGGAAAATATGATTGAAAACGTTAACGTTGGGGAACTGTTTGGCTCAAGTGACCATCAAATCATCCGTTGGGATCTTATTCCAGGGAAAGAAGTAAACATAAACACTTGAACATACGACTACTCTAAGGCAGATGTTAAGAGGATAAAAGAGGCAGCGAACCACATAATCTGGAAGGATATTGTCGTAGGAATAGATGTTGAACAGGAGTGGGAGAGTTTTAAAACAGTTCTAGAAACGCTAAAAGAGGAATGTGTTCCATGTAGGGAGGTAAACCCCAAGCGTAAAAAGTGGATAACTAGATCTGTAGTGACATGTAGAAGAGCGAAAAATAAAGCATGGAAAAAATATATAGAGGCAGGTAAATCAAAAGAAGCATATATAAAATATTTGGACAAGCAGAACATATCTCAGAAAGCGAATAAAACAGCAAAAATAGACTTCGAAAAAAAACTTGCTCAGAGGATCAAGACTGACAGTAAAAGCTTCTTCTCTTATGTTAGAAATAAACAAAGAACGAAAGACAAAGTAGGCCCTCTCATAGACAGTACAGGGAAAATAATAAGTTAGAATAGGGAGGCAGCTAATCTGCTCTATCAGTACTTTGGCACAGTCTACACAAAAGAGGACTGCTCCAAGATCCCAGAGCCTATAGATATTTTTCAAAGAGACATGGATACAGCGGGATTAAGATCAATCTGTATTACAGAGGAAATGTTTTTTTAAAAATTGGAGGGGTTGAAAGTGAATTAATGTCCAGGTCAAGATGGTATTCATCCAACATTGCTGTATGAAATTAGAGACCAACTAGCAAAACCATTGGCTATATTATGTTCTCAATCACTTACAAAAGGGATTGTTCCACGGGATTGGAAAGATGCAGAAGTGATCCCCTTATTCAGAAAAGGCAAAAAATCAGATCCAGCAAATTATAGACCGGTTAGTTTAACGAGCATAGTCTGTAAATTGCTAGAGTCAATAATCAAAGAAAACATTGAAATGCATTTAGACAAATTTAATCTAATTAGAAATAGTCAGCATGGGTTTACTAGAGGGAGATCATGCTTAACAAATCTATGGAGGAGGTTACTAAAATCATAGATAAAGGGGAGCCATGTGGACGTTATTTATCTACACTTTGCAAAGGCCTTTGATAGAGTACCTCATCAAAGATTATTTCGAAAGTTAAAATCACATGGAATAGGTGGGGAAGTTGTCAAATGGATTGAAAATTGGTTAACGAGAAGAAGGCAGATGGTGGGCATAAATAAGGAGTACTCTGAGTGGTGTGAAGTGAAAAGTGGTGTGCCCCAGGGCTCGGTTTTGGGACCAATTTTGTTCTTGATATATATAAATGATTTGGACATTGATTTGGGATCCATGATTGCAAAATTTGCTGATGACACAAAACTATGCAGTAGTGTCTCATCTAAAGCGGAAGTGGATATATTGATGTCGGATTTAGATAAAATTCGAGAATGGTCTGTAAGCTGGCAAATGGAGTTTAATGTAGATAAATGTACAGTCATCCACATGGGTAGATCCAATATGGAACATAATCACAGAATGGGAGAAAACAATATTAGAAAGATAGACAAGGAAAGGGACCTAGGGGTTATAATAGATCATACAGGAAAGGTGAGTGGGCAAGTTAAGGTAGCAGTGAAAAAGGCAAATGCAATGTTAGGTATGATAAAAAGAAATTTTAAACATAGGAGCAAGAAAGTGATCGTCAAACTGTATAAAGCTTTAGTTAGACCTAGATTAGAGTAATGTGTACAGGTGTGGAGTCCTTATCATAGAGGGGATATAAACATGCTGGAAAGAATACAAAAAAGAGCGACAAAGATGATAGTGGGATTCCAGAATTACTGTTATGAGGAACGACTCAGAAAAACCGGCCTACAGTGTCTCGAAGAGAGAAGAATTCTTGGTGACTTAATACAGGTTTATAAGATGATCAGAAGAATGGATAAATTAGACTATAACAAGTTTTTTTAAAAATTCAGCCACCCACAATAACACGAGGGCATAGCTACAAGCTGACTAAAGAGAGATCCAGATTAGATATTAGGAAATATTTTTTTAGTTAGAGAGTGGTGTCTGCTTGGAATGCATTGCCAGGGGATGTAGTGGAGGCAGGGACAGTTAATGCATTTAAGAACAAATTGGATGCGCTTAGCTTTTAGAGCAAGGTGAGGTAAATGTAACTGGTTGTATACAGACTCTGCAGGGTCTTCTAAACCAGTATAAAGACGTTAAATTAAATCAGCTGCATACGTCACTAATACATCGGGTATGAGAATGGAGATTGAGGTGGTAACAACGGCCATGACTCGGTTGATGACGCAACCGGTGACACACGCAGTGATATTGTAAGACTCGCATGGCATGCTTCGTAAGAGAAAGCTGTGCATGCTAAGAAGGGAGTGGACCTCTCTTCTGAGCAACTCTGGTGTACAAGGTGTCACATGGATCTAGTGCCCGGGACATGCAGGCGTCTGGGGTAACGAATAGCTGATGCAGTGGCGGAACGAGCTGTGTTGAGCGACGCGGTGATGACGAGAAATAGAATTGAGTTGATAAGGGCAGTCATGGACAAGTCTAGAGAATGATGAAGATACAGAGGGTCGCGAAAATGAAATACATATGTGCAGAGGATGACAGATTTTGGTGTGACTAGGGGATAATAACCAACAAACCAACCAACCAAT
Organism: Ariolimax columbianus; assembly: GCA_036924085.1. Taxonomy (NCBI): domain Eukaryota; kingdom Metazoa; phylum Mollusca; class Gastropoda; order Stylommatophora; family Arionidae; genus Ariolimax; species Ariolimax columbianus. The sequence continues at coordinate 25,033,245 of JAVGWX010000004.1, read as the reverse complement.
CACAGAAACACAGAAGCAAAGTGAAAAGCTGTATGTAAAGTAGGATCACATGCTGTCCTAAGCGATTCACCACAAGGAAACAGAACGAAGATGCATTCGAGAAATAAAACCATCCGAAAATAGACTGGCACAGCGTCGGAAGCACAGCCAGATATCATCCGAACATCAGAAGGCATCGTTTGGTTCTCCGTAGCTGAGTTCGCCACACCAATTTGGAAAAACTCTGCACATGTCAAACATTGATACAGCAGTTAATGAGACTTGCTGGGTAGTTAGAGAGTTGCCTAATGCTAGTTCAATTGAAAGACTTTACTCCATATTCGTCGCAGCATCTCATCTTAGATACAAAGAAGTGTCGTATCAACAATCGAAAGAGGTGAGTGACACAAGGCCACTCATTTTTCCCACAGCGAGCACGGCCCCTACGAACTAGTTCCGGAAAATGCCGCATCGAAAATGGGAATCAACTGCAAAATCTAATAGATGTGATGGTCAAGAAAAGCGAGGATAAAGGGCTATCCCTAAATTATAAGAAGACGGAGGAGGTGATGATGATCTCGAAAGGACACAAACAATTGAGTTGCAACATAAGAGTGAATGGGAAGATGTTATAACAAGCACAAACAGTTCGATATCCGGGGACTCTCATAACATCAGACGGGGGATGCATCGCAGAGATCAAAAGAAGAATAAGACAAGCAAAGGCAGCGTCCCAGAAAATATTTTTAAAAAAATGATATAACAAGTTACAATCTGTTGACGCTACCGAAGACTGATGTGTCGGACCAAAGGGTGCAAATATCGCAGTCAGGCTATAAATTACTAACTAGCGACACAACGCATTCCGTTCTCCGGACTACATCCTGCTACTTGCAAAGCCCTGTTCAGGGCTTGGTAGCAGGTAGATCGAAAACGAACGCAGAAGATGAAGAAAAACAATCTCTTGAAAAGAGGGAAAGACGTAATTTAGTGTAATATAATTCCAATATCGACTTATGTTTGTGAATCATGGACAATAAGCAAACGCGCCAGAGGATCATTAGAGGCTGCAGAGATGTGGTTGTACAAGTATTGGCGCATGTTGAGAATTCCATGGATAAAAAAACAGATCTAATGACTATATAATGCTACAAATAAACGCACCACAGAAAACTTTTCAACAATACTAGAAAGATCCATTCAGTGTTTCGGACACATGCGCAGTGAATGTGCGGAAAACGTTATTCATCATCATAATTAACTATTTCCGTATTGTCAGACAATAGTCATTGTGCTTTGAAAAAATGGATATAACTAAAGTCCAAGACTATAACAAATGCGAGTAGTAAGAACAATCCGAACAGAGAAGCGTCTTCCACAGTGTGTAAGGAAAATCATGACGTTTTACAGCTTCGTATGATGTGACGTGTCTTATTAAATGCTGAGCCTAATGCCTATCCGCCAGTCACTATCTCCTTTTCCTGTATTACATGCTTAAACCCGTCCCTCCATGTAACATGTTCTATGGCGTCCTGTTCCTACAATTCCAAAATAATGCCCGCACCATTCATATTCCGTTTGCGTACATCCTTGTACCAAAGTAATAGCCGACTCTGACACCTTTTCCCCAGATGTAATTCTCCAAAGAGAAGATCCTTTGGTTTTCTACCATTTTTCGAGTGTGTCCCAGCCATCAAAGCCTTCGAAGACTTTACATTGAAAAGACCGCCATAGTGCCTGTTCTCTCCAATACCTTTGCGCAAATTTCTGGGTAGGAGAGACAGAGGGCAAAAGAGACATACACTACTGAGCGGCACGAATACCTGGCATGACAGAGCATCAACTACAGAGTTGATTTACAGCACTAGAGACAGAGTTGTATATATCCATGATAGCATACACCTCCCTGCATGGCACATGGTGATGATGCTAATGATCAACTTTAACTAGATATATGGTTGCATTTAAGCCACCTTGTTTTTGTGTTATACTTAATACATGCTTTTGTTACTGTTTCATTATGTTCTTTGGACTTAATAATAATACAAAAATATAACAAACCTACGATGAGCAGATGCAGAGAAGCTGTGAGCTGCTTCAGGGAAATTGTGTGAATTGCATTAACAGTCTGACAGTCTCAAAGGACCGTATTTGCATAACTAAATTCAGGTGCCGAGCCCGCTTCAGTAAAGTCGTAAATGCATTGTTAATAAAATGCAAAGGAGCGGGGCAAGTGATGTGTATGCCTGGCAACAGATTGACACTAAAAGTGACATCCTGGTGACCTTACAACTTGAAGGTCTCAAGTGGACGCCCACCAATGACACGGAGAGATGGCCCAACAGTGTACTCCAATCAAACAACCGAATTGATTAAAATAAAATTTGACAACAAGACATCAGACATCTTAATCTTAGATCTCCTCTTTGCCAATCTTAGATCTCCTCTTTGACGATCTTAGATCTCCTCTTTGACAATATTAAATCTCCTCTTTGTCGATCTTAGATCTCTTCTTTGACAATATTAGATCTCCTCTTTGAGGATCTTAGATCTCATCTTTGATAATATTAGATCTCCTCTTTGTCGATCTTAGATCTCCTCTTTGACAATATTAGATCTCCTCTTTGTCGATCTTAGATCTCCTCTTTGACAATATTAGATCTCCTCTTTGTCGATCTTAGATCTCCTCTTTGCCGATGACTGCGCAATTAACACGTGCTCAAAACAGGACATGCAAGCAATCAATAATGAGTTCTCAACTGTGTGCCCTAAATTTTATCTTACTGTAAACACCAAAATAACTGAGGTCATGTTTCTACTGCGCCCGGGGAGTCCTACCACAAACCAAACGTCACTGCACAAGGACATCGCATAAAAAGCAGTTGATAGCTTTACCTACTTTGGCAGGACCCTCACCAGCAAAAAGAAATATTAACTCATAGGTCCACAACAGGATTTCCAAGGCGAGTGCTGCTTTTGGCAGACTACGAGAAAATATTAGGGACCGGCAGGGAATCAGTGGTGCCACCAAGATAAGTGTGTATCAAGCTGTTGTGCTAACCACCCTTCTGCGCATGTTGAAATATGGACAGTCTATAGCAGGCATGTCCGGAAACATGTAAACTGTCTCCACAGACTGTTCAAGAACGGTTGGCAGGAGAGAGTTCCCAACTCTGTAGTCCTCAGCTGGGCAAGGATTCTGGCATCCATACGCTGCTATAGAGAGCCCGATCAAATAGACAGGACATGTTATTTGCATGTCACACGAGCGTCTTCCTAAACAACTGTTGTACGATGAGCTCAGGACAGGACATCGCTAGTACCGGAAGAGGGGATTGGGGGTGGAGGTGGGGGGGGGGGGGGGTGGCAAAAGAACCGATAAACGATACAAAGACACTATACAAGTTTATTTGAATAGTTTCTCCATTGATGTTGCTGCCTGAGAGCTGCTAGCTCCTAACCGCTCACCCTGGCGCACTGGTACTTGCACTGCTGAGCAAAGGACCATTACGGAGGACCAGGAAAAGCGAGCTGCACGAAAGGAAAGACTGCTCAATTACAAATGCTGCTCACGTGCGGTAGAGTTTGTCACGTTCAGATTGGACTGTACAGTCATATGCAGTCACATCTGAATAAACATGTCGGGCGCTGTTGCTATCTTCGCTTGCAATGGGCAACTAACAACTAACTAACTAACTAACTAACTAACTAACTAACTAATCTTAGTCGACTTGTACTTATAAATGGGCAGATGCTTCTGTACAGGTCCCAGCTCTGACGTGAACTCGGTGTAGCCGAGGAGGAATTTCCTGCTTAGCGGGCTAGGCTCGAGAAGCTTATTACTCCGCTGTGCTGGGACAAGTGTTGGTGAGGGTGGTTAACCGATGTTTGAGTCTATCTTAATAGATGCAAACACTAGAGCAAAGTAGACCTGCATCCTGTTAAGTGCCATCTATGCTGCTCTTAGCAAACCACCGAACCATGGCCAGTGTTATGCCATGTCACACACTTAGTTGCCTCTTACGACATGCTCCCTGTGGGACAATTGTGCTGTTCTTGTCTTTGTCATACTCAAAGACCCCGGTGGACCACTGGGGATACACGACATTCATAATTTAATACCCGAATTAACATTACAAACAGAAAAGTCTCATAGATTTGAAAAAGGACTTTTATTTTTAAAAAACAGTAGTTATTTACAATATTTACACAACATTAGTAAACAGAAAAACAAATAAATGCACTGATTACAGTATCTTAAACAACGGAACAATCAGATGATTATTGTACAATGTACCAATAACATCATGATTGCAAACAACGTATCATCACATGATTATAAACGTACCAATCACATCATTATTGCTAACAACGTACCAATATCATCATGAATGCAAACAACGTACCAATCACATCATGATTGCAAACAACGTACCATCACATGATTATAAACTCAGTTATATGATTATACACAATGATCTTATCAGGTCAAGTGTCGTTTTGTCTTCAGATACTAGCTGGAATATTTCACAAACATTTCTGTATTTAGTGTTCCTGGCATTTTCTGTAATATTATTGTATATCCACAGCTTATATCCGCGTTGTCATTGACAACACGATATTTGTATTGCCTGGTTGTCATCAACCTCTCTGCATTGATGGTTTTCAACGCCACTCTCTTTATATGTTCATCATAATTACTTGATCTACCAGTATTGTAAATAACTGTATAAATCTAACAAAAGTAATATACATATAAAAACAGATCAGTTGCCATCTTCATATCAAAGGTCCTCTGCAACGGATCTCCGTTTTTCATTTCTAGTCTGGATGATGCGATCGGTCAAGTGTTACCCAGTCCATCTCTTGATGTTGTCCGTCATTTTTTGGCTAAATCGTCAACAGGAGCGTGTGTCTTCTACTTTTTCTTTCAGTGCAGTTTTCAGTAAGGTAAGCATAATCACCACAGTCAGGTAGTAACTTCAGATGTTGTTATGGATCCAGCAGCGTCCGGAATGATTAAGTTCTTCAGGATACATCTCCATTTGGATCAGTCTGCAGCTTCGTCTTCCCAGGATGTCAGACTCATGTCCAGTGCCTTCATGTCACGTTTAGACACATCTTTAAGCCCCAGCTGTGGCCAGCCGACTGTTCTTTTTTCATCAGTCGAATGTTCAAATAGGATGACTTTGTGGATGCGATCATCTCCCATGCAACAAACATGACCAATCCATCATACTCTTTGCTGTTTAAGAAGCATGCAGATGCTTGGGCGACCAGAGCAAGAGTGTGTCCTTCTGTGTATTTCCAAGATTGCAGGCAACGTAGATGGAAGATGTTAAGCATGTGTTCTTATTTGACATAGGTTACCAAAGTTTCAATACCATATAGGAGTAGTCTGGCAACATATGCAATGTAATAATAGTCCCTTCATAATAATAGGTATTCAAATACATTATAATATATATATTTATCACTACTAACAATCAAAAATAGAATAATATTGCTCATATTATTTTTAGCAATAATTATAAATATAACAATAATATAAGATAGAAAACACTTTTTCCCCACCCTGAACTTGTGATCCATTCAGTATGCTGAGCTAGAGAACATTGTTTTATTTAAATAATGTTTGTTATATTTTAGCAGATTCAATGCAGAAATGTTAAACAAAATAGACAATACTTTTATGTACACCACCCATTATAAACATGCGTAGAGTAATTGAGCACAGGAATTGTTCATAACACATCATGAAGAAGTCAACATGATTCTTCTTCTTCTTCTTCGTACGCTGTCAGACGTCAACCTGTATTTTTTTCTCGAAAAAAGCAGCGGTCATCCTGAGGCTGTCGACACTGCCATAGAGCTTGTCTAGTGTTGCCACTGGTGATGGCCACATGTGCCTTCTCTGGTCATTTTTCCGGTACCACAACTGCATTCGTCAGTGCCACCTATCTTCAGTTTATTGAATAGGTGGTACCTCAGTCTGTTGTGGCCTGTGCGGAGTCTGAAGACCGCGACCTGCTCTCTTCTGTTCAATTGGTAATAGGCATCATTTTTTGTGTAGCCATGTATCTTACTCTAATAAGCCTTTTTGACTCTTCGTGGGTCACACTAGAATCTGGTTGTGGTAGTCTTTTACCTTCTTTTGCCAGTCTGTCTGCCTCTTCGTTGCCTTGGATGTTACAGTGGGATGGAACCCACTGTACCACTACTCTTTTTGGTGCGGTCTGCTAGCATAGTTGACAGAGTACTGCTCTTAAATCATTAAGTTCAGTATTTTTCTGGCTTTTTAGTGCTGTGACTACGGCCAGGGCATCTGTAAACAGGACTATCTGGCTTTCATTTCTTTTGTCTGTCAGCATTGCTTCTATTGCAGCCCTCAGTGCCTCTGAAATTGCTTGAGTATTTTCCAGTTGCCACTGACAGTGTTATTTTTCTACCATTGGTAGGCTCAGGAATACCCCTGCCCCTCGATTTTGTGTTGTGTTTGTTACAGAACCGTCGGTGTATGCATGGGTCCAGTCCATGATTGGGTAGTTTTTCGTTATGTACCTCAGGGTTATGTCTCTTCTTTCTTTTTCAGACTGGCTGTTCTTGTTTCCAATACCTGGTATAATTTCTACCACCACCGGAAATATATGTTATCTCCAGGTGGGATTGCGTACAGTAGGGAGGGGCTTTGGTGTTGTTAATGTTTTTATAGGGTCTTCGTTCATCTTTGCTTTGGCTATTTCTGCAAAGTTTCTCCGCTTTAGTTTCCCATTTCCAAATCTATTTAGTCTCTGGTGCATTGGATGATCTGTCAGTCTTTTCAGTTTTCCTGCTTGCTGCTGGGCTCTGCAGTCTCTTCTGTCGGTCATGGATTGCAGATTTGTAATCTTTTCAAGTTCTACAATTGATTTTGACTTCATGAATCCTGTTTTAACTCTCATGACTTGGTTTTGAAGTTTGCTAATTTTGTCAAAGTTTGCCTTTGCTGCTGTTGTCAATGCCGCAATGCCATACTCAAGAACTGGTCTCACTCTTCCAGTGTACAGTTTCTTTAGTATACTTTCGTCTGCTCCCCAGCCTGTGTCAGCAAGTTTCCTCATGATTGCCATTCTTTCTCTGGCTCTCATTCGGTTTCTCTCGATCTGACTTTTCCATGTCATGCGCCGATCAAATGTGACTCCCATGTAGTTTGGGTTATCGTTTGGCCGCATATATTTGCCGTTAAGACTTATTTTGGTGTAATAGGGTTTGTCTGAAAGCGAGAATATCGTACATGTTTTTTTTCCTCATTTATTTTGACCAGCCATGAGTTCGCCCACTCCTCCAGTGACGTTAGGGCCTGCTGCATCCGATTTCTTGCTATGGTGAGATTTTTTTCAGAGGTCCACATAGACAGATCGTCTGCAAACATAGAGCTGTGGACTTTTCTTGGTATATTCTCTGTGATGTTGTTTATATACACCAGGAAAAGTGTGGGTGACAGTACTCCCCCTTGGGGTACTCCCTGCTCAAGTGTCACCTTTTTGCTCATCTGCCCTTGTACTTGAACTCTGGCTGTTCTGTTTTCGAGGTAGTGGCTGATCCATCTGTACATTTTCCAACAAACTTCACCTCTTCGTAGCTTGACTTTAAGTGCCTCTTTCCACACCTTGTCAAATGCCTTCTCTAAATCCACACAAACCGCTACTGTATGCTTTTTCTCCTGGTAAGCATCCTCTATTTCCTGGGCTATGAGAGTGATCTGGTCCTCAGTGGATCTGTACTGTCTAAAGCCTGCGTGCTGTGGAATTAGTATGTGTTTTTCTTCCAGATGCCACATCAGTCTGGTGTTTATCATATACTCCATCAGTTTGCCTACACAGCTCAGTAGACTGATAGGCCTGTATCCATTTGGATCTGCTCTATCTTTTTCTTTCTTTGCAACATGATTCAAACTAGTTTAGCTTGTCAGGTGCAAGGTCACTTCAATTATGGGCAGGTGCAATTTACGGACCAAAATGACAACCAACATTCACTCTGCACACCTGGAAACAAATTGTGCTCCAGCAGCCTGGTCAATGAGGTGATCCCCATCGTGACTGGCCTTCTAAGAAGCCCAGTATTGTACTACAGCCAGGAAGGCACATGAAAGATTCTTCAGTATGCATGGGCAAGAAAGAAGAGCTGCTAGAATCTGCTACCCAAGAAAAATATCAAGTGTGAACAATCAAAATAAGTGACTTAAAACAATTACAACAACTTGTTTTATTGGTTATTTGAATATTACATGTTTTCGGATGTTTTATTGGATATGTGAATGTTATGTAATTGTGTAAGTAGTATGTCCTTTGCAGAGTGATACTTCTTACAACTGCAAACCTATTTGTCTGATATAAATTATGTATTTACTGATTTTTAATTAGATATTTGAATATTACATGTTTTATGATGTTTAAATTTTGCATTTATTGCCACACAAATGCTTGCAGAAATAAAAGAACTTTATTTGTAAAATAAAATGAAATATCCAATCTGTACTTATATTGTACTTATTTTGAATGAAAGAAAATGAGATTAGGCTGGTATAATGAAGGATGAATTCCTATGTCAGTCTAGTAATGACTGAAGTGCTGAAAGAGATGGAAATCAGTTTTACAAAAGAGCAGTATCAAATACTTAATATCAAAGAAAAACAAAAATAATATACTAAATATAGGTATGTAAAACAGATGAGTGGTTCCGAGATAAACAGAATAGGACTACTGTTTCCTTTCTTGCCTGTCATAAGAGGTGACAAACAAATGTTATATATTGTGCTATGAAGTTACACTGCAAATGGCTGGAATCAGCATTTCCTAAAAGCTGGTAGGTTAAACCAAATGCTGTGTTGGAGCTATCCTTCAACATATGGTTCGGCTAAAAAATTATTAAATTATAAAGCAGATTCCAAGTTATTTGTTCTCCCCACCATTCACTGACATCATCATGATAGCAGAAGATAATGTAATTCGCTCTGTAAGTTCTTATACTTTCTTTTTTACTTTCTTTATTTCTTATTTGTACGACTTTATGATTTTAATTTAGCTGTTGGTTTCTTCTGTAATTATTTAGTGTTTTTGCCCTTGATAAATAACTTTGTTGGTCGAAATGTATGTACCTGTTTTTATGTATAATTGTCATTAACATTTTATTTAGCAAATGTTTTTCTTTATTAGAATAGGAGCAAAAAGTAATCTGGATCAGGTGAAACATACTGATCGGACATGTTAGTCAGGGTCAGGTGAAACATACTGATCGGACATGTTAGTCAGGGTCAGGTGAAACATACTGATCGGACATGTTAGTCAGGGTCAGGTGAAACATACTGATCGGACATGTTAGTCAGGGTCAGGTGAAACATACTGATCGGACATGTTAGTCAGGGTCAGGTGAAACATACTGATCAAGTCTCCCACCATACATCCCTGTTTAAGTTTCTAGAAACAGACTGACTATGTTACAGCTGTTTGACTGAAAAGATGGGGATTGACACTGTAGACACCTCAAAGTGGTGAGCTTACTGAGAAACTTCACATTACACTACAGCCAAAAGGACCCTGGTCCACCTTTTTAAGTTCCCAGGATGAAAGAAAAGCCACTGTAACCACCTACCAAAGAAGCAACATCAAAAGGCAACTCTACTCAGCACAAGTAGTTTCAAACAACAACTATATTAACATCAGATATCATCTATGATCTATAAAAGGTAACGGTAGTTCTTGTGTCCACTGGCTGTTTATGATACAAAAGATATTAAATCATATATAAGCAACACTGCCAGTGGGGATGAAGTAAGCTTGTCTGAATGGATTGGCCAGTTTAACTTTTCACTGTAAGGTACCCATTTACATCTAGAAGATCTGCAGCATATTCCGCACATGAAGCAAACATAATCTTTTCTTGTGTCTAACCATTTGATCACTCAGACTAAATATTTTGTTGTAATGTTTACAGGGCTCAGTGGTCTCGAGGCAATGTGTCCGTCATGAGTGTCGGAGGTCGCATGTTCAAATCACGGTTGAGGCCGTGATTTTTTCACATGGATTTTCCGTAAAAAATTCCCCTGATCTCTGTGTAGTGAGATCTGACTTCCATGTTCCCTGTCGAGCACTTAAAAAATACCTTTGCAGTTAGAAATGGAAAAGAGTAAGCTTATCGGTCGCTGCCTGGCCAAAAATCTAGTTAAAAATCTCCCCCAAATTATTTTTATCTTTAAGAGGGGACGGCATGGGCTAGTGGTTAAGTGGCACGGCTCACAAACCGAAGATGCTGGGTTCGATCCCCATCATAGCACTGGCCATTACCTTGGAGAAGCACACCCTTAGAAAATGCAGGAGGAAGCAGACCCTTACATAAAATGCATGTCGAAGTCGGGTGCACTGGGCCGACAGGCACAAAATAAAAAACGTAGTGCAACACACACTGCCTTGGAGAATAGAGAGATAAGGCGCAATATGTTCTTAATCTTCACTCATATAAAAATAGATATTTCATCCCAATCAACAGCCAAAGTCACAAGTGAAACTAGACCCCACCAACGGAAAATCACGCAAAGTGCTTTGGCATAGACTGGTTAAAGAAGGGCAACTATTACGGTGGCTCAAAACAGATGCTGGAGTGAAAAATTGATAAGAAGAACAAAATGGCAAGTGGATCTGTTAGCAAATAAAAATAAAATGAATCAACTATTATGTATGGACTAAATGATTTTCAATGTGAGAATGGCAACTACTGATTGCAGGAAATACAATATATATTTTACAATATATAATTTAGAGTTAATTTTTAAAATGGTTCTTGAACATTATGCAACAGTAATTAATCTGTATCACAAGATAGGTTTGTATTACATAATTTGATATTCCATTCACTATGTTTCAGTGTTATACATCTTCTTAGTTCTTAGTCGATCTGTTCTTCTACAGGGGCAGATGTCCCTGTGTAAGTCCCAGCACTGGCAAGAACTGAATGTAGCTGGGGAAGAATTTCCAGCTTAGCGGGCAAGGCTCGAGCCCCTTATTACTCCGCTGCATTGGGACAAGTGCCACCGAGGGTGATGTGTGAATCTATCTTAATAGACGCAAGTACTACAGCAAAGTAGACCCGCAGCCTGTTAGGCGCCATCTATGCTGCTCTAAACAAACCACCTAGCCATTTCCGGTGTTATGCCATGCGACACAGTTAGTCCCCTATTATGACACACTCTCTGTGGGGCAGTGGGGCTATTCTTGTTCTTGTAATACAGAAACAAACTGGCGGATAGCTACATGGAATGTTTAAATGTGTTGTAATCTAAAAAAAAACGTCAATGTAATATTTCTATTTCTGAAACAAAAAATATGTAAAATTAATTTTTCTGTAGCTATTGGCTTCTTGAATTACTTATACAGTTGCTCCTTTTCTATAATGGGTGTTTTCTAGCCTATTGTTCATGACTTATAGCTTCTAATGGACAGGGTAGCTGGAGCTATGCCCAACCCTCCTTAGCCACATCTTGTAGACTGATAGGTCACAGTCTTACTATTCCTTGCTCCCTTTTAAGCCCCAGTAAAACCCAGGCAGAGAAGTGGGAGGTCAAGTGGTTTGGATCTAATGATATCTGACCACAAAAACATGTGTTCAAAACCTTGGCACCGAATAGATTTTTTTGGGGATTGGAGATAGAATAATAACCTAGCCTGTACAATGTGTGATGACTGTAGGGACAAGCAGTCTTTATTCCTCAGCTCTATAAATGCAGCAATATTTATTTAAAACACATGGGCTAGCTTCTTGAACTAGACGTTGTTCTTGTTGTTCGTTCTTGTTGTTCTTATTGTTGTTGTTGTTGTTCTTGTTGTTGTTCTTATTGTTCTTGTTGAATGCCCACAGTGAGTAAGTTTACTTTTTTGTGTGCCCTGAAAAGGACGTTAAGCCATGGGTTGTAGTAACTTTCCTCACATCCTGAGCGTGCTGATGAAGGTAGGTGGCTGTCCTCCAGATGCTCACTACTATGGGGATCATGTCAATTCACATCTTGTCAGCCAGATTGCCTTTAAAAACAGCCCGTTTCCAGGGAATGCTACATGGAAGAAAGATAGTGGTCTTGGTCAGTATATTGTGCCTGACCCTGACGTGACATTCTGGTCAGTATGTTGTGCCTGACCCTGACGTGATGACCTGGTCAGTATGTTGTGCCTGACCCAGACGTGTCATCCTGGTCAGTATATTGTGCCTGACCCTGACACAACGTCCTGGTCAGTATGTTGTGATTGGATGGATTAGCGTCTCAGTCCTCTGAACCAGAGGTTAATGAACCTGTTTAATCATCACGTAGCATATGTCCTTTTCAGAACATCACTCACATCACAGCCCGTCTGAAATAAATTTGATCTCTTGCCAAATCTTCAGCCTGCTTCAGATTCATACCCAGGCTTTCTGAGGACCCTGCTACAACATTTTGACTTGAAGGGATAGATTCTCTTCCTTGAGATTTGGGCAACTGTCCATGTTTTGCAGCCAAGTGCTACCACAGGAAAATCATACGTTTTTCACTTTCATTGGTTTGCTGGTATTCTGCAATAGTTTCCTCACGTTGTGTTGCCTGTAGATTGCCATTCTCTTTCTGATTTCCTTTGAGCAGTTGCTATTGTTGTCAATTCTGGAGCTGAAAGCAAAATTCTGATACTCAAAGTTCGAGACCTGTTCAATTTCAACATTGTTGAATTTTGATAAAATTCTTGTTTTGTCAGTGGACATTATTTTTTATTTTTTAATGTTTACAAAGAGATTTTTGATTTTCGCTGCATCTGCTTATGGGTGCAATTACCTACTCTAGCTCCTTTATACTGTTTGATAGTATCACGGCATCGTTTGTGTATCTCAGCTCTGAGATCTTGTATCCGTCGATTGTAAAAAAAGTGTAGCTTTCTATATTCTCATCCTCTGTTCTTCATTATGCACTTTGCATAAATATTAATCAGGTATCAGGAGAGGATACATCCCTTTCATATTGCCATTTGTACTTTGAACCAATGTGATGTTTCATCAGGTACTCTGACAGCAGCTTATTGTTCCTGATAAAATGATTCGATTAGATGAACTGGATTTATAAAAATGAGAAATGATGAGGTAATTGATGTCATGTGTTAATCCATACTGTCTTCTCTTTGCACTTGTTCTGGCTCAAAGAAAGATAGCACACATTAGGGCAACAGTGCTTCAGTTAGCACACATTAGGGGAACAGTGCTTCAGCTAGCACACATTAGGGCAACAGTGCTTCAGTTAGCACACATTAGGGTAACAGTGCTTCAGTTAGCACACATTAGGGAAACAGTGCTTCAGCTAGCACACATTAGGGCAACAGTGCTTCAGTTAGCACACATTAGGGTAACAGTGCTTCAGTTAGCACACATTAGGGCAACAGTGCTTCAGCTAGCACACATTAGGACAACAGTGCTTCAGCTAGCACACATTAGGGCAACAGTGCTTCAGTTAGCACACATTAGGGCAACAGTGCTTCAGCTAGCACACATTAGGGCAACAGTGCTTCAGTTAGCACGCATTAGGGTAACTGTGCTTCAGTTAGCACACATTATAGCAACTGTGCTTCAGTTAGCACACATTATAGCAACTGTGCTTCAGTTAGCACGCATTGTGTGCTTCAGTTTTTTCTTTTAAAAAATGTGGATCATAAATCTGTTAATGTTACAAAGATTATCATTTGCGAGTTTTAAAACTGTCTATCACATGTTTCAAATGATTAAGTAAGAATACACTAGTTAAATGAAGCAGAAACAAAAACAATATCTATTTACAATAGGATCAATAGATGCTCTGATTAAGAGGTTGTTGAAGGTGATGATGCTGAAGATGAAGGTGGTGATACAGGCGAATCTGGGTTGTCAAGATCAAAGATCTCCTTGAGAAGAGGCATTACATGGCTGAAATTGGGTGTGGTGTCAAACACATGGCCTCTGAGATTGTCACTAAATTGCTCTACAATCTGGCATAGATCTGGAACTAGCATTAGGAGTTTAGCCAGCAGAACCTGTCAAGACATAGAAGACAATTAGTGGTCTGCCTGGTTTCATAGAATTGAATTGAAATATGGTTTACCTTTATGTGTTCCATTCACATGTCATGTACCCTCATTCTACTATCTGCTGTACTAAATTTGTTATATTGTCCACCATGACACTATATTCATTTTAACAGTTTATTTCAACTCTTTCTTTCTATCAACCATTATTCCTATTCTTTTTCTTCCTTCTTCTGAACTTTCTTACTTCTCTTTTTAGTTTTGTTAGCAGATGTATGATTTCTGTTTCTTATTTCTCACTAATCTTAACTATTTGTATCAATTTCTTTCACCATTCCTTTAGTTTTCTTTTCCTGTTCTTTTCCCATTTTTTTTTCCCAACACTGACTAAATCTAGAAAGAAAATATCTCACCTTTTCTTTAGGGTGGTTATGTTTTAGTTCCAGACGCAAAGCCTCAATCAGGTTAGCCTGTAGATCTTCTACATGGTGTGGTTCAAACAAACCTTGACAGTCTAAATACAAAATAATCATAAAAAACACTCAACATCAATAACTAAATCAGATAGACTTTGACACACAAAATACTAAATAATTGAAAAACTCAACAATAAAAACTAGATCAGACTGACCTTGGCAGTTTAAATTCCAAACAATAGTAAACATGAACATTTTATAACTAGCACTTGGAGAGAAGACTAATGTCAGGGCAGGCAATTCATACTGATCAGACAATGTTAATCAGGGTCAGGTGATGTATACTGACCAAAACTCTACATCACTTTCATGCAGTTCTCCCTGGAAACAGACTGTTTCAGTCTGGCTAATGAGGTAAGGATCCTCATGATTCCCGTAGTACTGAACGTCACACATATGAAGCTAAGCATAGCACAACAGCCTGAAGGACCTTGACCCATCTTCATCCATCACACTCAGGATGTGAGGAAGGCTTAACGCCCTTTCCAGGGTGCACAAAAGAGCAAACATACTCACCATGAGCATTCAGCAATAACAATAACTACATCAAATTGCTGAAGTCGGATGTGTTGGACCGAAAGGTGCAAGTATCGCAGTCAAGCTGTAAACTACGACACAACGCATTCCGTTCTCTGGACTACATTCTACTACTTAAGTCCTTTCAGGGTTTGGTAGCGGGAGATTGAGAACGAACGCAGAAGAAGGAGAACTATATCAAAGAGACTATGACAGTCTAAATACCAAACCTCAACATTTTATAACTGAATAACCAAAACAGTCTAAATATAAAACAATTTTTTATATAACTCAACTATACAGGATTCTTCTTCTTCTTCTTCTTCTTCGTCCGTTCTCAATCTCCCACTACCAAACCATGAAAAGGCTTAAGTAGCGGAATGTAGTCCAGAGAACAGAATGCGTTGTGTCCTAGTTTACAGCTTGGCTGCGATATTTGCACCTTTCGGTCCAACACATCCGACTTCAGCAAGCATTTTTTGACTACCAGGTTAGCATTCCTTCTTTGATCCCTTCTCCTTAGCCAGTCTGCCCTGCTGCAGTCTGTTATCCAGGATCACCGCGTGGAGGTGTAGAAGGGTCTTTAAAGCTATGGTTCGCTGGCCCTGACGCTAGCAGTCAGCTATGGGTCGCTGACCACTGCAGCTCATGTGCTGCTCAGCATCTTGATCCCATTCAGGATTCAAGCAAGTAAGTATTCAACTATAAAAACCAGTTCAAACAAACAATCACAGCCTAAATACCAAACAATATTTTTTTAAACTCAATTATAATAACTGACTCAGAGAGACTTTGACAGTCCAAAATTCCAGTCAACAATACAGCTGAATATTGATAACTATCTTAAACTGTTTTGGTTAACAGCAAAAGGTATTTCTATTTCTACTGTTTGGTAATTGTGAACTTCCAGTGTTCTGGCTATTCAAAAGTATTTTTTACATTGTCGCCCTGTATATTAGTGATTAAATTCAAATGAAGTGAATGTGGCAGCTAGAATAATGTATTCAAGACCAGTCAACAATTAGTGTACAATTGATAGAGTAGTTAAATTACATGTATATGAAAAAAACAATTGAATGTCAAGGTCAGGAGAAATATTCTGACACCACTCTATTTCCGTCCCATGTTTCTGAAAACAAACTGTTACGGCAGCCTGTCCCACCATGAGAGAATCAATACTGTAATCTTCATATTATTGCACCTACAAAGAAATCTGCATTGCACTACAGCCAGACTCAGACCCACTTTCTCAGTACACTAGGGGGTATAAGTAGAGCCACTGCAACCCACTGCCAGAGAGTGAAGAACTCAGCATTAGTGGATTTGACTAACAACGATGCCACAAAGCAAGAAATAGTAAGGATATAATTTATTTTTTTTAAATAGTAAAAAACAATGAAATAATTCAACTATTTCAACCAGCATCCATATTTTTCTGTGTCTGGACATCTGAAAGAGACTGAAAGGAATATCAGTGGATACAATGATTGAGAGTAGCTGGTAATACAAAGAAAAATAAACTACTCCATACAAGCTGCCTCTTCAGATTGTTGAGAATAAAATGGCAAGATAAGGTACCAGACAACAAGATCCTAACAAAGGCAAAAATGTAGAACACCCATACACTATTGCAGAAGACTCAGATCAGGTGAGTCAGCCAAGTCAAGCCAGAAAATTGCGTCCCCTAACAACTAATGTACAATGAACTGAACAAGGGCTTTGTGTCTTGTCGGTGTGCAAAAGAAGTGTCATAAAGACACCCTGAAAATATCTCTGACACGCTTTAACATCAGCGTAAACTCTTAAGAGAGCCTGGTGCAGGACTGCCAGATATAGCATAGAACCACCATCTGAATCATCTCCATTGCTGAGAAACACTGGACTTCAGAGAGACTTGGGAGAAAATGTACTGTGTGAAAATACAAAACAACTGACACTCACATTGTTCAACTCAGACTTTAAATGCTGCTTATGTAGAAAAGGTTTCTGTGCTAGAACGGGACTCTACAGCTACCTTTAAACTGACCAGTGAAGTGCAACAAACCATGTCTGACTGCTGTTGTCATCATTGTTTGCAATTGATGACTATTAGTACATAGAAAAATGGATTACCATCTAGTCCCCAGACACCATTAAAGAGATGATATTATGAGTTGATAGAAAGAACTTTGTGTGTTATTTCACAATCACTTAGAGGCAATATAGACAGATTTGTATGGTTCATATCTTTGTACCTATTGAATGGTAAAATAGACAGGTCTTCATAAAATATTTTACCTTGAGTAAGAAGTATGGCTGAGAATAACGACATCTCTCCAGTGGTGAGGCCAAAAGTGTGAATCTTGTCCATGACAATCATGGCATGCCCTAGTAACCACGCCATTTCCTCACAGATGTAATAGGAGTTTCTACGTACTCTCAAATCTCCATCCACGGTATCCAGTTGTACAAACTGTTCTGTGACCTGCGTATGCAGCTGAAAATAAGAAAATAGTGTTCACTTAATCTAGTTTGTTAAAAAGTGTTCATAAATTATACATAAATGTTCAAGTCAGCTAATTAATGTGCAAACAAGTTTTGTTGTAACACTTGGTTCACAAATAATTTGTAGCAGGTACTTCAATATTTGGTTAACTAATAATTTGAAATAGGAACTATTACCGTTGGTTTACTAATAATTTGTAATAGGGTTATTACCATACGTTCCACTAATAATTTGTAGGAGGATTTTACAATTGGTACACTAATAATTGGTTGTAGGTGTTTTTCCATTTGGTTCATTAATGAATTGCTGTGGCAGAAATGAATGAAGGAATTATTGTGGGATTATGATCAATATTAATATTATTAGTAGCGGCAGCTGTTAAGATAATTTTTGTTGTAGCGATGCAGAAATAATAGCAGCAACAATGTCAACAGTATTAACAGTATCTCTTGAATTCGTAGTAAAGTTATATATATATATATAGAATATAACAGACTTCATATTCTTTTAGTGACAAGCCACATGTACTGTTATTAAAAACTGTGATTTGTTGTGTATAACTGTAAATGAAGTAAATGCTAAAGGTTAGTGAAGACATAGATGTCATTTTTTCCCATCCATGTTGACATAGCTTAAGCAATCTATCCACAGACCTCTACCCTGTATTCTAATACTGTAGCATCTGCTATGCGACTACCATTTTTACCTATTTATAGCAATGCATATTTTGGGTAATGCATATTTTGAGACTAGCATAATATAATATTTTGAAACCAATATAAACTCATTATTGGTGGAGTTTAAATAAATAATCTCAGGTATGCAGATTACTCAGTTCTGCTTGCTGAAAGTTGACAAGAGTGACAGGAATTGAAGCTTTAAGTAAAGAACGAAAACACAAAATAAATAAAAACTGTGATAATTAACAAAATAAACTCAAAATCTGCTCTACATATAAAAATAGACAACCGAATACTGGAACAAGACAAGAACTTCTTATACCTTGGTAATATAATAATGGAAAATATGAGATGTGAAATGGAAATCAGGAAAACAAAAGGGATAGCCAAATCTGATTTCACCAACATGAATCCTTTATTTAACACCCAAGAAAGTCACTCACAAATTAAACTTGAGAAGGATCAGGTGTTATGTATAGTAGTCTAATGTAGGGCAGAGAAATGTGGACAATATGAACAAGCAATTGTAGAAGAGAATTGTTGAATTTGAAATGTGGATACATAGAAGAATGGGGCATATATCCTAGAAATAAAAGAAAACAAATAAAGTCTTCGAGAAATTAGTAGCACAATGAAAATTGATGAATGAAATAAGTGTCAGACAGTTCATCTATTTTGATCACATCAAAAGACATAACACCTTGCTGAAAGCAATACTGGCAGAAAAGTTGAGGCCAAACATGCCAGAGACAAACATTTCTATAAATTTAAGGATAACATCAAGAGAGAGGCAGGGAAAACTTGGCAAGAGGCAGATTATGTTGAGATCCTTTGCAGCTGACCTACGCTGTGGAAATGGCACCTGAATTGAACTAATATTTTGTGAAAGGTGTAATTTGGGGAACACATATTTTGGAAAATCCATATTTTGGGAGATAATCATCTTAGAAAAAGTACAATTTGAGGAAGGACATTTTGGTGATAACTGTTTTACAGATTTTGTATGCCGTTGTTAATTGTGTCAAGATAGTGATTTTATTTTGACATTTGATGTATTGGCGATGATTGCAGTGCTGGAAAGATTGCAATACTTACTGCTAGATGAACCACCATAAACCCATTTCGCTTCATCAACATGATCTGGTCTCTCATGGCAAGAGATGTAAATCCAGGAATCTTCTTGGCAAATCGAACACTTCCTTCCATCACTGGAAGTGTCAATTCTTGGAAACGTTGAAAGATTCCTTGTGAGAAAAACTGGTCGCTGGTAATTGTGTCAAGGACTTCTGGTGGCTCCATGACCTAGAAACACAAGAACGCTAACTGTAATACACATAACAGTTAAGACAAATACACAAGTCATCTAGTGTGATACTAAATTAAAGTGTAAATTTAGCAGAATTAACTGCTGGTTGGAAATGGAGTTTTTGAAAACTCTATTGTACTAAGCCACAGCCTGTGTGAGGTGGTGTGGCCAGTGCCCTTCCTTGTTGTTTTTACTTTCCCTAACTTATGCATCAGGTTATGCTGGGTTGACTAGGAGATGCGGTTCTCGATTGAAATTATGACCCTAATTTTGTTAGTCTCTAGACACAATTAGAGCCCAGGCACGCTGTAACCACAGTAAATAGTGAATTGCTCGCTATAAACTGAGCTAACATGCCCCCAGTTGTGATACTATGTGATGTTAATTATCAGTTATCTCCACATTTATCAATCCTGTCAGCCTATCTTAATATGCTCGCTATTCTCACACAGAGTTTGTTATGTTACCTTATCTCTGTCTCTTTTGCTCTGAAATTTTCCCATTGTAAGAAGGTTTTTCAGGTCCCTCTCATTGGGTAATTTTTCAATGAATTTGCCCTGTCTTCTTTTTATTTTATTTAACAAAGAACTTATATTATTTATGCTAGTCTGTTAAATTAAAAGTTACCTGTGTTTATGTTGGTACCTGATATAAAGAAACTGAATACAATACATAGGCACTTCTTAGTTCGACAAAAATGGCCATTAAAGAAGGCTACATATGGTAATGATAAGAGATATAGGCAGGATCAGATCAGCATAGCAATTAGTGTGCTAATCTTTCATAGTACTACTAACCAGCTTTAGCAAGCAACTGGCGTCACACTCAAGTTCATCCTGTTGTAAATGGGTATGGACTTGGGGAGTTAGAAAACTGTCACCCACTCTTACATAAGCTAAAACCCTCATATAATGAAAACTGAAATATTTTAACCACAAAAGTAGTATGTGTATGTGCTATGGCTTTATCTGTTCCTATATTATCTATGTGACAAACTTCCATGATGAAAAGTGTAGACAGGTTGTCATTGACATTTGTTTGAATAAATTCAATCAGACAGAACTAATGACCAAGTTGATGTATAATTATGGCTAAACAAATATAAAGGTTGTTGTTATCTGAAGTTACCCACGCTGGGTTGAGTTAAGGCTCGATAACATTTATTAAGTTCAAACAAATGTAAGGGTTGTTGTCTGAAGCTACCCACGCTGGGTTGAGTTAAGGCTCGAGGATATTTATTAAGTTCAAACAAATGTAAGGGTTGTTATCTGAAGTTACCCAAGCTGGGTTGAGTTAAGGCTCGATAACATTTATTAAGTTCAAACAAATGTAAGGGTTGTTGTCTGAAGCTACCCACGCTGAGTTGAGTTAAGGCTTGAGGATATTTATTAAGTTCAAACAAATGTAAGGGTTGTTATCTGAAGTTACCCACGCTGGGTTGAGTTAAGGCTCGATAACATTTATTAAGTTCAAACAAATGTAAGGGTTGTTATCTGAAGCTACCCACGCTGGGTTGAGTTAAGGCTCGATAACATTTATTAAGTTCAAACAAATGTAAGGGTTGTTGTCTGAAGCTACCCACGCTGGGTTGAGTTAAGGCTCGAGGATATTTATTAAGTTCAAACAAATGTAAGGGTTGTTATCTGAAGTTACCCAAGCTGGGTTGAGTTAAGGCTCGATAACATTTATTAAGTTCAAACAAATGTAAGGGTTGTTATCTGAAGCTACCCACGCTGGGTTGAGTTAAGGCTCGATGATATTTATTAAGTTCAAACAAATGTAAGGGTTGTTATCTGAAGCTACCCACGCTGGGTTGAGTTAAGGCTCGAGGATATTTATTAAGTTCAAACAAATGTAAGGGTTGTTATCTGAAGCTACCCACGCTGGGTTGAGTTAAGGCTCGAGGATATTTATTAAGTTCAAACAAATGTAAGGGTTGTTATCTGAAGCTACCCACGCTGGGTTGAGTTAAGGCTCGAGGATATTTATTAAGTTCAAACAAATGTAAGGGTTGTTATCTGAAGCTACCCACGCTGGGTTGAGTTAAGGCTCGAGGATATTTATTAAGTTCAAACAAATGTAAGGGTTGTTATCTGAAGCTACCCACGCTGGGTTGAGTTAAGGCTCGAGGATATTTATTAAGTTCAAACAAATGTAAGGGTTGTTATCTGAAGTTACCCAAGCTGGGTTGAGTTAAGGCTCGATAACATTTATTAAGTTCAAACAAATGTAAGGGTTGTTGTCTGAAGCTACCCACGCTGGGTTGAGTTAAGGCTCGAGGATATTTATTAAGTTCAAACAAATGTAAGGGTTGTTATCTGAAGTTACCCAAGCTGGGTTGAGTTAAGGCTCGATAACATTTATTAAGTTCAAACAAATGTAAGGGTTGTTGTCTGAAGCTACCCACGCTGGGTTGAGTTAAGGCTCGAGGATATTTATTAAGTTCAAACAAATGTAAGGGTTGTTATCTGAAGTTACCCAAGCTGGGTTGAGTTAAGGCTCGATAACATTTATTAAGTTCAAACAAATGTAAGGGTTGTTGTCTGAAGCTACCCACGCTGAGTTGAGTTAAGGCTTGAGGATATTTATTAAGTTCAAACAAATGTAAGGGTTGTTATCTGAAGTTACCCAAGCTGGGTTGAGTTAAGGCTCGATAACATTTATTAAGTTCAAACAAATGTAAGGGTTGTTGTCTGAAGCTACCCACGCTGGGTTGAGTTAAGGCTTGAGGATATTTATTAAGTTCAAACAAATGTAAGGGTTGTTATCTGAAGTTACCCAAGCTGGGTTGAGTTAAGGCTCGATAACATTTATTAAGGTCAAACAAATGTAAGGGTTGTTGTCTGAAGCTACCCACGCTGAGTTGAGTTAAGGCTTGAGGATATTTATTAAGTTCAAACAAATGTAAGGGTTGTTGTCTGAAGCTACCCAGGCTGGGTTGAGTTAAGGCTTGAGGATATTTATTAAGTTCAAACAAATGTAAGGGTTGTTGTCTGAAGCTACCCAAGCTGGGTTGAGTTAAGGCTTGAGGATATTTATTAAGTTCAAACAAATGTAAGGGTTGTTGTCTGAAGTTACCCAAGCTGGGTTGAGTTAAGGCTTGAGGATATTTATTAAGGTCAAACAAATATAAGGGTTGTTGTCTGAAGTTACCTAAGCTGGGTTGAGTTAAGGCTCGATAACATTTATTAAGGTCAAACCAATGTAAGGGTTGTTGTCTGAAGTTACCCAAGCTGGGTTGAGTTAAGGCTCGAGGACATTTATTAAGGTCAAGCAAATGTAAGGGTTGTTGTCTGAAGTTACCCAAACTGAGTTGAGTTAAGGCTCGAGGACATTTCTTTAGTAGCAGGTTATGCTGGATCTTATTATATCCCAAGGCATACTTTGGAAGGTTGGCTGGGGCTCCTGGTTATGGTGCAATATGAGGCTCCCTTAAGCCCATCAGCATAGAGATTACAGTGTTGATCCCCACCTCATCAGGCAGATTAAATGACACATCCTTTTCCATGAGTTTGAACTAGTGTGCATGGGTGGTAGATTTGATCCGTATGTTTCACCTAACCTTAATTAACTCTTTACTGACATAAAAGATAAAGTGTTAGAGACTTCATTTTCTAGATGGGATGACCATTTCACTTCCTGGCTGTCTTGTCTAACAAACAGCAAATCAGGTACACGTTTACAACTGGATAGATTGAAACATGTTGACACCAGGAATTGAACTGGTCTCTTTGTTGTAAAACACAAGCTGTCTAACTGCTATATTACTCAGATATTTAATCCATGCATAACTATGTGTCTATCTATCTTCAGTCCACTTGTGTCGTTAGATGTCTTGGGGAGGTGTGACCTATTTTGTTTCACATTTTTCGGCAGGCAAATATTAGTTGTATATTAGCCCCTGTGATATATGATCGGCTATTTTTGGGGCTGGTGGTGATGGAATCGTAAATTAGAGAAAAGTGGACCCGCAGCCTGTCAGCCGCCATCTATGCCACTGCACTAACAACCTAACCAAGACCTGATGTTGTAGCCACACATTCCCCTTTTTGCAACATATTCTTTGTGGGGCAAGAATCACAAACATATTTTGAGTAGATTTATAACTTAAACTTTACCTGAGCAATGGCCGTTAAGCCTACTTTTTACGATTTAACTGCCAAGGGATTTTAATGTGCGTGCCACTGCACATGGGTGTCTGATCTCACTACTCAGAGATCTGGGGAATTTTTATCGGATGACCTTCAGCACCCAAGGTGAACAACTTACCTCAAGACTACTGGGTCCCCCATCCATTTATAACTAATGATCTTAAATCTGAAATACATATGGCATCTGTACTTACTATCATTTCTGATTTGGCTATACTTGGAGAAGAAGGGGTTGAGGGCCGGATTCTGGGAGAAGACGGTGATGATACATGGAATGGTGTACTCAAGCCTGAAGCTCTCAGTTGCTGCAGTTGTTGCACACTGAGATGATGATGATGATGTTCCTGAAGTTGTTGTTGCTGTTGATGCCTAAGGAAGATTGTGTTGCTGAAAGTGTCCCTAAAGGCAGCCTTGATGAGATCTGTAAGTGACCTAAGCTCCACTATGCGGCGAGAACTTATGCTGAGAAGTTCCTCTCTGTCAGCTTGTAGTTTTTCTCGCTCAACCTTGGGCATACGTCCGAACCTGACAGCTGGATAAAAAGGGAGACCAAACTTTTGTAATTATTTGGTTAAAGGTCATTTGAAATTATGTTTCACGAAGGTGGTGACAGCATTATTTTAGCTCATGACAATATTAACATTGGGCTCTTTAACGTCTGTCATTAATGAGGACATTTTCTTAGCTTTGTAAATTCAGACATCCGTTTTTTTAGATTTACAGATTCTGAATATCTTGTCTTAGCTTTGTAAATTCTGAATACCTTTTCTTAGACAACATTTATTGTGATGACATTTTTTTTAGCTAACGTCTGTTATGATGACATTACCTTAATTTATGTCAATGTAAAGTCATTTTCTTAACTTAAGTAGATTGTTAGGACATGTTCTTAGTTCATGACAAATGTGACGCTATTCTGGATTGAGTGACATAACAATAGGTTGATATGAATTTGGCAGAATATCGACTTCTGACCAATCACTAACATAGAATGGAATTATTTTATCAAGATCCATACCAAAGTTAGAACATTCAACACTACCGTCAAGTCGGTGCTTCTGTGTGGAGGTGAAACATGGAAATCAACCAAGGTGATACAACAAAGATTTCAGCCCTTCATTAACATATGTCTATAAAGGATAAAGTGGTAGGACATGGTGAGGAATGAAGACTCGTGGGAAAGAAGTCAACAACATCCACTAGAAAAACAAATTAAAGGAAGAATATGGGGTTGTATTGGACAAATGCTGAGGAAGGTACTGTAAAACATAGCTAGTCAAGCCCTCACATGAAATCCTCAACAAAAGAGAGGTAGGCCTAAATATACTCAGAGAAGGGGATGTGAGAGGAAACTATGATTAAATGGTTACACCTGGAGAGAGAGACAGAAAGAGCTGACAAGGATCGTGTATGCTGGGAGATGTGGTCAGTGGCTTATGCACCGAATGCAAACAAATGCATGATGAATATGGATCCATGTGGCTCATGGGCGCAGAACACGGTGCAACGCAAACCACCTTATGAAGACAATCTTTGTTTTCTTCAGTGTTTGCCTTGAAAAGGATAGTCTGATGTAGTTTATAGCATGGCTGCGATATCAGCATCTTTTGGTTCAACCCATCTGGTTTCAGCACAACATTTTTGGAACCAAGTTTGCCTTTTTCTGCGATCTGTTTTCTTTTTTCTTTTGGCCAGACTACACTAGGGTAGCCTGTTTGCAGATAGCCACTTAGATATAATAGTGTATCAGTCATTTCTGGTTTGCTGACCCTGATGCAAGCAGCTAGCTATGAGCTGTTGTCAGCTCATTTACTTTGCTGCATCTTCGGCCTCATGAAGACTGTCAGAAACATGACTCTGTTGGAATCATTGATGTCAGCTTAGATATTTTATTGGGAATGAGAACAAATAATCATGCAAATGGCAATATGGATAAAGATATCACCATTCTTTATTAATGATATTCTTTTTCTTCTTCTTCTTCACTGTGCTGCATCTTTGGGCCCTTTAGTGATATTGGAACACGTAATACTATTGTCAGTTTTAATAAAGATGATGATCTTATTTGGTGATATGTTTTTATTGTTGCTAATGACAGTGGTGATGGTTTTCACTGATGAAAACAATCGCTTGAAATTGTTACTGATGATGTTTCCAACATCCGTTAAACAGCTTACCATCTTGAGACATGCCAGCAAACAAGCACCTCTGATATCGACAATACTGGCATTTGTTTCTGGTTCCGGTATCGATCTTACACCTGGACATTGCCTGACATGGCCTGTAGACCAATTGCTTTTTCAGTGTCCTTCGAAAGAAGCCCTGATGAAGAGCAAAAAAGTGTAGGTATGAAATAGGCTTGCTCACAAGAAATAGTGGTAGAGAAAAGATGAATTAAATTAATTAAAGGGGGTTTCCTTTTTGTAAACCAATCACTAGTCTCTTCAGCATTAAGGTCAATGTAGTCCCTTAGCATATGCTGGTGTCAGCAATGCAATCTACTAGAAATCATTCTTTTATGAGGTGAGGAATGTCAGTTCCCTTCTTCTTGATATCTCCTTCAAACTCATCAGGTTAGTCAGTCCGGAGACTGGTGTTGAAGACTTCTGATCATGTCACGCCACCGTTCTCTCTTCCAAGCAAATTTGTACATTTCAGTATAAGTCTGCACACCTATGTTCTTCCAAGCCTGTGGGATGTAATTGTTTCTTGGACATCTCCTTCCTCATTTTCCCAGAATTTTGCCTTCTAGTATTTTCAATAATAAGCCTCCAAATCTCATGTTATGGCCAAGGCAAAAGAATCTACCTTTCTGTATACTCGTCATTAGTTGTCTATGTGACTCTATATCTTTAAGCACTTGTTTGTTTGATCTTATTCTGTCCAAGTCACTTTTTGTATTCTGCGATAGTACCACATCTAAAGCTTCTAATGTTTTTTCATCCTTTTTGTTCAGTCTACATTTCAGATCCGCACAATGCTACAGGTTAGATATATGTGGAGATTATTCTTTTGTGAAGCTAGGCATCGATGTTATTTGTTACTAGAAGTTTTTGTTTCTCATAGAATTATAATTTCATCTTCTGAAATAATTTGTCCCAAATATGAAAACCTCTGCACTTGTTCTATGATCTGTCCCTTGATGATGATATTTAATCTTTTTTTGTTTGTCTGGCTATTACCATTGCTTTTGCTTTACTAGCATTTATCCTCACATCAAATGCCTTGGCTTTGTCATTGATACTGGTGAGTAATTTTTTTAATGATTCTTTGCTCCTCTGCTTGATCATCTGCTTATTTGATGGCACTTATTCGTTCTCTATTTTCTTGACCCCTATATTGGAATTTCTGGTGGCTTCTTCCATCATCATCTCCAAATAGCTTGGAGATAATAGACATCCCTGTATGAGCCGTTTCTTGATTTTGACTGGGTTTTTTATTCCCTCCCTGGGTGCTATATTTGTTGTTTGGTTTTCAGACAAGTTCAGTATTAATTTAATAATTGTTCTATTCACCCTGAGCTGTCATAGAAGAGGGAAAAGTTTGTTCCACTGCACCATGTCAAAGACTTTTTCATTGTTTA
The DNA here is from genome assembly GCA_036924085.1 of Ariolimax columbianus. Lineage (NCBI taxonomy): Eukaryota > Metazoa > Mollusca > Gastropoda > Stylommatophora > Arionidae > Ariolimax > Ariolimax columbianus. The sequence goes on along the minus strand of JAVGWX010000004.1, from coordinate 25,006,030 downwards.
TAAAGGAGATAAAGAGAACTCTTCCCTGTTCTTCGAATCTTTATGCAAAAAAACCTCAGTGTTCCCATTGCATCTCTAGTGTGTCTATCCTTTCAGAGTCCAAACTGGTTTTCATTTAACACAGCTTCTATTTTGTTATCAATTCTTATCTACAGTAGAATTTGTGAAGCATGTGATATTTGACTTATCGTACAAAATTAGCTGCAATCAATTGGATTCAACTTTTTGTGTAGGGTAAATATTTTTCACGTGTTTAAAAACTAATTGTGTAATTGCAGTAGGGTTTGATGTTCAATGGGTATATCTTCTAGTTCTATCCTTGGTACTTTGTTATGCAGAATTGAGTGCAGAGCTGTGACACATTCTTCTCTAGTTATTGGCATATTCTTCTCTTCCAAGACAGCCTCCTTTAAAATTTGATCAACTTCGGTAGCGTTTTTTCATCGTTATACAATTATTTTCTCCACTTTTCCATTTTCTTCGATGTGTCAGAAAGTACAAATTTTGGTCCCGAATTGTTCAATTGTTCTTCTTGGCTAACAAAAATCAGGTAACAATTTACAGCTGGTTTGACTGGAAAGTGTTGATACTCAGGAATCGATCTTTTGCCACGAGAAGTGTGTGATTTACAACTCTGCTACATAGACGTTCCACCATTGAAAAAACATGAATTTGGTATTGACAAAAAGGGGTAGCACACATTTTAATGGCAATATATATGTCAACAAGAGCAGGTAATTCTGTAACATATTTTATTGTAAGATTGTTAGAGGAATAATTATTAGGAGTAGCAGTAGTTCAGGTGGTAATAGTAGTATTAGTAGTTGTGGTAACGGTAGTCGAAATAGTAATAGAAATAATAGTAGTGGTAGTAGTGGTGGTGATAGTAGTAGTAGCAGTGGTAGTTGTAATAGTGGTAGTAGTAGTATAGTAGTAGTAGTAACTGAGGTAGTAGTGGTAGTTGTACTAGTGGTAGTAGTAACTGAGGTAGTAGTGATAGTTATACTAGTAGTGGTAGTAGTAACTGAGGTAGTAGTAGTATAGTAGTAGTGGTAGTAGTAACTGGGATAGTAGTGATAGTTGTACTAGTAGTAACTGAGCTAGTAGTAGTATAGTAGTAGTGGTAGTAGTAACTGAGGTAGTAGTAGTATAGTAGTAGTAGTAGTAGTAGTAACTGGGGTAGTAGTGATAGTTGTACTAGTAGTGGTAGTAGTAACTGAGGTAGTAGTGGTATAGTAGTAGTGGTAGTAGTAACTGAGGTAGTAGTAGTATAGTAGTAGTGGTAGTAGTAACTGAGGTAGTAGTAGTATAGTAGTAGTAGTAGTAGTAACTGAGGTAGTAGTTATAGTTGTACTAGTAGTGGTAGTAGTAACTGAGGTAGTAGTGGTAGTTGTACTAGTAGTGGTAGTAGTAACTGAGGTAGTAGTGGTAGTAGTAACTTAGGTAGTAGTGGTAGTAGTAACTGTGGTAGTAGTAACTGAGGTAGTAGTAGTATAGTAGTAGTGGTAGTAGTAACTGAGGTAGTAGTGGTAGTTGTACTAGTTGTGGTAGTAGTAACTGAGGTAGTAGTGGTAGTTGTACTAGTTGTGGTAGTAGTAACTGAGGTAGTAGTGGTAGTTGTGGTAGTAGTAACTGAGGTAGTTGTGGTAGTTGTACTAGTAGTGGTGGTTATGATAATAGTAGTGATGATAGTGGTAATAGTGGTAGCAGTAGCTGCAATATTTGTAGTAGAAGAATCAGCAGTAGTAGTAGTAGTGGTAGTAAGATGTTGTAAAATGTGACAAATTAGTGTTGTGCATGGGGCTGGCAGTATGATTTTGCAGAAAGTTTGAACCATGGATATTTCAACAGACATAAACATGTCAACGTTTCATAACTTAAAAACATGTAGGCCTATTTGTTTATGACATATGCTAGACACGGAGCTGAAAAATGTATAATTTATATATACATATATATATATATATATATATATATATATATATATATATATGGTATAGACAATTTATGGATGATTATATTTTTAATGGAGTGACCACGTTCGCGTACTTAAAATCATTTGAGTTGTTTGACAATGCTAAATAAGGCTGAGATAGACCTAGGGGTTATAATAGATCATACAGGTAAAGTGAGTGAGTAAGTCCAGGTAGCAGTGAAAACGGCAAACGCAATGTTAGGTATGATAAAAAGAAATATTAAACATAGGAGCAAGGAAGTGATAGTCAAACTATAAAGCATTAGTTAGACCTAGATTGGAGAAGCAAACTCTTAGAAAATGCAGGAGGAAGCAGACCCTTACATAAAATGTATGCTGAAGTCGGATTCAATGGGCGGACAGGCTCAAAATAAAAACCACAGTGCAACGCACTCCGCCTTGGGGAACATAGAAAAATAAGGTGAACGGAAAAAACAAAAATGTGGAGGTAGGGACAATTAATACATTTAAGAATAGATTGAATGCACATATCTTTTAGAGCAAGGAAATGTAATTGAAACTGGTTGTTTACAGAATCTGCATAATCTTCTAAACCAGTATAAAAACGTTAAGTTAAGATTGAGCTAGGAGATGGCTCAGCGCCGGTAACCTCAAATTGAGTTGGTTGAGACTTACCTTGCAGCCTTCACACGAGTGTACTCCATAGTGAAAGCCCGAAGCTCGATCACCACATATTCGACACAAGACCTCGAGCTCTGCTGTGTACTGTGGTTTGTACTGCTGGTGAGAAATATAATGGAAATGGTGCAACAGTTGTAGGTATCCTGATGTCTGTGATAAATATGAGTACACGGTTAGAACAACTGTAATCTTCTTAGTGTGTCGTAAAAGGCGACTGATGAGGGATGTGCTTTGGTCTAGCAACCTTATCATGTAGAACATTTGTTATTGAAGCCGCTAGTGCACAGTAAAAGAATAAACTGTAGTGGTGACCCTATGCTTCAATTGAAATGAATGGGGGAACCATCATTCTCATAGACTGACGGGTGGAGTCAGAAGGGGAACCATCACTCTCATAGACTGACGGGTGGAGTCAGAAGGGGAACCATCATTCTCATAGACTGACGGGTGGAGTCAGAAGGGGAACCATCACTCTCATAGACTGACGGGTGGAGTCAGAAGGGGAACCATCATTCTTAAGGCGAGTCATCCTCCAGACAAGTGGAGCCGCAAGGCGAACCATCATTCATTTGACTAACAGGTGGAGCCAAACGGTGAACCATCATCTTCATAGACTAACAGGCGGAGCATGGTGCAATTAAGCTCGGGCCTGCATTTATCACATTGAGAATAACTGGTCTGAATGTCTGAGCTCTCAAATAATGATTGTCATGGAAACAGTTCCCGAAAGTAAACTTAAGCATGCCTTCCTGAACTTTCTTGGTGGTACCGAGAACACGTTCAGCATGCCCGGTGTTTTTGGACCTCCCCTCAATACTTCCTCGTTGTTGGGTTCAGCCCCAAGTTGTGTCATTGTTTACAGTAAAGCTGTGATATCTGCGCCTTTCGGCCCGACACATCTGGTTTCAGCTGTCTTTTTTGGGTAAGGTTTCGTCTTAAACTGTGATCTCTACTCTCTTATTCAGACTACACTAAGGAAACCTGTTCCAGAGCACCACTTAGAGGCGGAACAGGGTCAGCTCTGGCTCGCTGATCTTGATGCAAGCAGCCAGCTATGAGTCGCTAGTTGCTGCCAGTTGATTGTCTGCTGCATCTTCGGTCCTATCGAGCGTCTGAGTGGTAAAACTGTCGCTTGTCACCGGACAGTTACCGGGCTGCTTCTCCGTTACGCCACGCTCCATACGACACGTGCAAATATTACTGGTTAAAAAGGAAACGGAGAAATGAAGTGAGCTGTCCACCCCGTCTCGTACGAAGGTAAGGTCTAGTACAATGAAATCTCAACCACTTAGACTGAGTATGTCTAGTGGCACACTCAGTGGCCCCGCGAGATTAAGAAATGGAATGTGGTTATTTCACACATTGAGATTATTTCACAACACGTTGAGGTTATTATAAAACTAGCAATAACCCCTAAAAGCAAATTAACCACAACAAAATTTTTGTTGTTTAAAATATTGTTATGTGGGTGACGTACAAACAGAGAGAATTGTTACTATTGCACGGATATTATATGAAAAATAAAACCTAACTTAAGGTCTTTAAACTGGCTTATAAGACCCTGCAGAGGCTATGTACAACAAGTTTCATTTGCATTACCCTGCTCTAAAAGCTATGCGCATCCAATCTATTCTTAAATACATTAATCCAAGCACTGGTTTATGCGTCCTGATTTCGCCCAATGGACTACGGTCTGGGGTGGAAAATGGCGCGCCTCCGCTAGTAGAAACTAGTGAGGCAAACATCTGAGCAACAAAAAAAAATAATTAATTGTTCCTGGTGTCCACTACCTCCTGTGGCAACGCATTCCACGCATCCACCACTCTCTGACTAAATAAAGATTTCCTAATATCTGATCTGGATCTTTCCTTAGTTAATTTGTAGCTATGCCCTCTTGTTTTTGTAGGTGGTTGTATTTTGAAAAAACCTGCTACAGTCTAACTTATCCATTCCCTTGATTATTTTATAAACCTGTATTGTCACCTCGAATTCTTCTCTATTCTAGACACTGTAGGCCGGTTTTTCTGATTCCTTCCACACAACTATAATTCTGGAATCCCACTATCAGCTTTGTCGCTATTTTTTTAATCCTTTCCAGCACATTTATATCCTCTACTATATGGACTCCACACCTGTACACAGTACTCCAATCTAGGTGTAACTAATGGTTTATACAGTTTGACTATCACTTACTTGATGCTATGTTTAATATTTTTTAAAATCATACCTAACGTTGCATTTGCTTCTTTCCCTGCTATCTGGACTTGCTCACTCACGTACCTGTATGATCTGTTATAATCCCTAGGTCCTTTTCCTTTTCTATCTTTTTAATATTGTTCTCGTCCATTCTGTAATTATGTTTTATATTGGATCGACCCATGTGGATGACTGTACATTTATCTACATTAAACTGCATTTGCCAGTGTACAGACCATTCTCGAATTTTATCTAAATCTGACCTCAATATATCCACTTCTGCTTTAGATGAGACACTACTGCATAGTTTTGTGGCATCAGCGAATTTTGCAATCATGGATCCCATAGCAATGTCCAAATCGTTTATATATATATAAAGAACAAAATTGGTCCTAAAACCGAGCCCTGTGGCACTCCACTTTTCGCTTCACGCCCTTCCTTATTTATGCCCACTCTCTGCCTTCTCGTTAAACCAATTTTCAATCCATTTAGCAAATTCCCTACCTATTCCATGTGATTTTAACTTTCGAAATAATCTTTGATGAGGTACTCTATCAAGAGGTTTTGCAAAATCTAGATAAATAACATCTACTGGCTTCCCTTTATCTATCAGTTAAGTAATCTCCTTCATGAATTCTAATAGATTTGTGAAGCACGATCTCCCTTTAGTAAATCCATGCTGACTATTTATAATTTGGTTAAACTTGTCTAAATGTATTACAATGTTGTCTTTGATTATTGACTTTAACAATTTAAAGACTATGCTCGTTAAACTCACCGGTCTATAATTTGCTGGATCTGATTTGTTGCCCTTTTTGAATAAGGGAATAACTCCCGCATCTTTTCTTTCCAATCCCTCGGAACGATCCCTTTTGCAAGTGATTGAAAACATAATATAGCCAATGGTTTTACTAGTTGGTCTCTAATTTCAAACATCAATTTTTGATGAATACCATCTTGACCTGGACATTTATCCACTTTCTACTCCTCCAATTTTTTTAAAACCATTGCCTCTGTAATACAGATTGTTCTTAGCAACAAAAGAACGTACTGTCATGAGCAACATTCTGGATTGTTCTTAGCAACAAAAGTACGTACTGTCATGAGCAACATTCTGGATTGTTCTTAGCAACAAAAGTACATACTGTCATGAGCAACATTCTGGATTGTTCTCAGCAACAAAAGTACGTACTGTCATGAGCAACATTCTGGATTGTTCTTAGCAACAAAAGTACGTACTGTCATGAGCAACATTCTGGATTGTTCTTAGCAATAAAAGTACGTACTGTCATGAGCAACATTCTGGATTGTTCTTAGCAACAAAAGTACGTACTGTCATGAGCAACATTCTGGATTGTTCTTAGCAACAAAAGTACGTATTGTCATGAGCAACATTCTGGATTGTTCTTAGCAACAAAAGTACGTACTGTCATGAGCAACATTCTGGATTGTTCTTAGCAACAAAAGTACGTACTGTCATGAGCAACATTCTGGATTGTTCTTAGCAACAAAAGTACGTACTGTCATGAGCAACATTCTGGATTGTTCTTAGCAACAAAAGTACGTACTGTCAAGAGCAGCATTCTGTACGTCTTTAAAGATTGCTTTCAAGGCAACAGCAAAAAAAGAAATAGTTTTTATCATACAAGTTAGAAAGAAAAAAAAAACACATTTCTCGAGAGCCAGATTGGAACCAGCAACGTAAGGATTTTCAATTTCCCCCCACTGCCATGCGGTCTAACAACTGAGAATTATCTGGTTATAAAAATGTTTCTGGATTTACTGTACTTACCTGTTCCATGACCGATTTAAAAACGGCGAAAATTATGGATATTCATTTTAAAAGAACCCCGTCAACATCAACCAATGAATCCAAACATTATCAGCTTCACGTGGAGCATATGTCCTCATCAAATGTAGGCCAGGTCATCATCACACGCTGATCTCATCTGTTGAAGTTTTTGTAGCTATAACATGACTAGCTGGCCCCATACTAAACCCTCTTTAGCCGCCTTTTAAAACTGTGATTCAAATGATTAGTTTAGGTAGGTATGTTGCAACACCTTTGCAAGTTGTTTCATTTAAAACTGCGTTTCAAACCTTGCTTTTATCGTAGCCAATGTTGGTACATTTTGTTTCGTTGTAGTCTCTTTAATGCAAGTCGTTTTGCCATTTAAAAATGTGAACCATTTTTTGCTTTTATACATTTTAAAAACATTTTAGTGACATCTTTTGCATTCTTCTTCTGCATTCGACCTGAAAAGCGAGGCTGCGATATCTGCGGTTTTTGGCCTGACACATCCAGCTTCAGCATGACATCTTTGGGGCGAGGTTTGCCTTCTTTCTTCGACCCTATTCTCTCAGCCATGCTGAATGGGTGAAGTTTGTAACCAGAACATCCACTTGGAGACAAAATAGTATCTTGGTCATCTATGATTCTCTTTCCCTTATACAAGCAGCCAACTATGAGTCGCTACCTGTTGTCAGCTCATTCACTGCCCCGTCTTCGACCCCAATTGCCATACATTGTCTTCAATTTTTAATTACCGTTTAATGTTTTAAAATTTTTTTTCTCAAAAGTATACACAATTAACATAAACAAACACAAATTTTTCAATTTATAAATAAAGAATGAAATAGAGAAGCCACCTATTGGTCAGCACTTTATTGTATTAGAGAAAGGGATCAAGACGCTGAGCAGCGCATGAGCTGCAGTGGTCAGCGACCCATAGCTGACTGCTAGCGTCAGGGCTAGCGAACCAGAGCTGCCAAGACCCTTCTACACCTCCACGCGGTGATCCTGGATAACAAGCTGCAGCAGAGCAGACTGGCTAAGGAGAAGGGATCGAAGAGGGAATGCTAACCCGGTACTCAAAAAATGCTTGCTGAAGTAGGATGTGTTGGACCGAAAGGTGCAAATATAGCAGCCAAGCTGTAAACTACGACACAACGCATTCCGTTCTCTGGACTACATTCTGCTACTTAATCCCTTTCAGGGTTTGGTGGTGGGAGATTGAGAACGAACGCAGAAGAAGAAGAAGTATTAGAGAAAAAGATAGATAGATATATAGATAGATACAGAGAGAGAGAGAGAGAGAGAGAGAAATAGAGAGATTTGTAGACATGTTTAATGTAGTGATACTGTTAGCGACATAGGCGATGAAGATGGATATAAGCAAGAAAATGAAAACAATAAATGACAAACCTTTCCACCGTCTGACGAGCCGCTGGGACTCCGCGATCCATACTCGTGTGCTGACGATGGCGAATCAGGTGTCTGGTGCTGGTGTAGTAATTTCTGTCGCTCGCGAGTAGTGGTGAAGTCATGAAAGCGGACACCGCCGATTTCTGAAGAGTCAGTCTGTTGGATATATATATATATATATATATATATATATATATATATATATATATATATATATATATATATATATATATATATATATAGCCAATAATGCTAAAACTTCTGTGCGGTATAAAATATATTTTAAAAACACATTTTTATTTTATATAAAATAATAAAGAGTTTGAGAAGCTAGCCGAAAACGTAACATTAGACTTAGACTTCCAACGTGGAAAAACTTCTGTGCCGTTTTTTCTACGGGTACCTCCATCGTTGCTGTCGTTGTTAAGTGTAGCAATAATGCAAAAACAAAAAAATAAAACTGAAGAAGTATTTAATTTTGGACAGCAGAAATGTAGGTCACCTCCTGAACTTTACTAGCTTCTGCTTCTTACCGATGCGGTCAAGGCCAGCCAACAAAACGAAGATGTACTTAACTTAGTTTACAAATTATGACGTAGCCCTGCGCATTAATCACATTTGTTGCATCCTCTGCGGGCTGTTGTTCGTACATCATTATCGATAAGGACCACTTTGTCAGCATTCACTGTAAACGGTTCTCATGTCAGCATTCACTGTAAACGGTTCTCATGTCAGCATTCACTGTAAACTGTTCTTATGTCAGCATTCACTGTAAACTGTTCTCATGTCAGCATTCACTGTAAACTGTTCTCATGAGTTCAAACATGGCTAAATAAGCCAATCTAAGCCTTGAATTTGTCTGCTGCACTTTGTACAGGGAAATAAGACACTTCCGTCCACTGATCGTCGGTGGATGGCCTCATCTATTCTTGATGCCTTATGTCTCTGAAACCTTCAGTAATAGTGGTGCGCAGTCTGTGCGATTGGTGGCGATTCTTTCCCAGTCATCGTATCGCACTGATAAGTGATCTCCTGAGTGTCCTTCTACCTTTTCCACTGCCCACCAGTTCCGATCTTGATGAACTCATTTTCAACCAGTTCTGATCTTGATGCACTAATTTTCAACCAGTTCTCTAAGCTGGCGTTTACTGAACATTAACATACTTTCTGTCCATGTCTTTCTCGATATTCTCATTTCTAGTTTATGTACATTTTGTTGTTTGCCTGAGACGTCTTCTGTTGTTTCTTCTACTACGCAGGTTCTAGAACAAGAGATGTCTAGTGATGTTATTTAACTGCGAATGGTGTTCTATAAGTCTATATTAACTTTCTACAATGCTTCATGTTGCATTCTTGTTTCACAATTTCTCAAGTCACATGTGACTCCCAGGTAGTTTGGATTGTCGTTTGGCCGCAGGTATTTGCCGTTAAGACTTATTTTGGTGTTTTGGGGTTTGTTTGAAAGCGAGAATATCGTACATGTTGTTTTTTCCTCATTTATTTTAACCAGCCATGAGTTCATCCACTCTTCCAGCGATGTTAGGGCTGCTGCATCCGATTTCTTGCTATGGTGAGATTCTTTTCAGAGGTCCACATAGCCAGATCGTCTGCAAACATTGAGCTGTGGACTCTTCTTGGTATATTCTCCGTTTTGCTATTTATATACACCAGGAAGAGTGTGGGTGACAGTACTCCCCCTTGGGGTACTCCCTGCTCAAGTGTCACCTTTTTGCTCATCTGCCCTTGTACTTGAATTCTGGCTGTTCTGTTTTTGAGATAGTGGCTGATCCATTTGTACATGTTCCCACATACTTCAATTCATCGTAGCTTGACTTTAAGTCCCTCTTTCCAGATCTTGTCAAATGCCTTTTCTAGGTCCACCCAAACCGCTACTGTGTGTTTTCGCTCCTGGTAGGCATCCTCTACTTCCTGGGCTATGAGGGTGATCTGATCCTCGGTGGATCTGTGCTGCCTAAAGCCTGCGTGCTGTGGAATTAGTATGTGTTTTTCTTTAAGATGCCACATTAGTCTGGTGTTTATCATTCGTTCCATCAGTTTGCCTACACAGCTCAGTAGACTGATAGGCCTGTATCCACTTGGATCTGTTTTGTCTTTTCCATTCTTTGGTACTGGTACACGTACTGCATCTTTCCATGCTTGAGGTACAATACCCCTTTTCCAGCTTTGGTTCAGGACTGATAGTAACTTCCTCTTTGCTGTTTGGCCCAGCCCCATCAGCATTTCGTTTTTTATCCCATATTTTCCGGGTGATTTCCTTTTCTTTAAAGTTCTCATGGACTCTTCCATTTCATTCATTGTTAGTTTTGCCATCATGTGCTCTTCTGGTGCCATATTGATGTTGTCGTGCCCCTTTTGTTCTTCCCTAATGTCTGTATGCCTATCTGTGGGGACGGCGTGGCCTAGTGGTTAAGTGACACGGCTCACAACCAGAAAGTGCTGGGTTCGATCCCCATCACAGCACCGGCCATTACCCCGGGGAAGCAAACCCTTAGAAAATGCAGGAGGAAGCAGAACCTTACATAAAATGCATGCTGAAGTCGGATGCACTGGGCCGACAGGCGCAAAATAAAAACGCAGTGCAACGCACACCGCCTTGGGGATTAGAGAAATAAGGCGAACGCCAAAAAAAATAAAAAAATATGCCTATCTGTAGGGACATCAATATGGTTTACTCTGGCATACTGTTCAATAAAGGCGTTTGCTGCTTTTTTCTAGTGACCATGTTATCGCCATGCTTGATGGTAATTTGTTTGTTTGATGGAGATTCGTCATTTATGGCTCTGACTAACTTCCATAGTTTGTTCCCATCTTTATCTAAATTGAGGCTTTCTGTTTTGTTTTTCCAGCTTTCTCTTGTTATTTGGTTTAGAGTGTATTTGTATTTCGCCGTGGTGGCTTTGAGGGCGATTTTGCCTCCATAGATTGTTCTCTCTCTGCCATGTTCCTAGCATTTGAGACTTCGTCTTCTGCTTTCTGCAATTCATCATTCCAATAGGGCTTGTAGTTTTTCCAGAAAGTAATTCATATAATTGCGGAGGCTCAGAGAAAACGAGGCACCAAACAGATAAGAGCACACGATGTGTGCTCTTGGTGCGGCAGAGACCTCCATGTCATAATTGGACTTCACAGCCAAATGAGATCTCGCAGCAAAAGTCTGATTCTGTAGCCAACTTCGCTTGCGATTGGTAACAGTTATTATCTAGCTTGTTATAATGTATTTTCAAATATTTTCTGGCTGTACGCATGCCGAACAAAGTTGCAACTCTAATTAGATCTACCTTTCCAAAAGAATTTGTAAATACTGGTCCATATTGAGTCAGGTTCGATCAGCCGACAAAGTTCTTTGAAAGGCAAGACAACGAAATGAAAGAGATGTAGAATAAAGAAATAAAAAGTTACGACAAGAACAAGAGAAATCAATAATGAGGAAGTGCTATAAGAATATTGAGGAGTGTAGTTACATTTCTATTCAGACCGCTAGTGTTTCCTACACGAAGCATTCAAATAAATTAACTAACACCAGAATAATGTGGACTTTATTTTTAAATGAACAAACAAAAACGAGGTAGCTGCACATTTGTAACTTCTTCATCATCGCGCAAACAAACAAAACCTTTTTAAATTACCATTTTAAAAAATACAAGGATTATCCCGAGTTATCCACCGGGGTCTTTGTGTATGACAAGGACAAGAATAGCACCACTGTCCCACAGAGAGCATGTCATAGGAGGCGACTAACTCTGTGACATGACATAGCATCGGCCATGGTTAAGTGGCCTGTTAAGAACAGCATAGACGGCGCATAACAGGCTCGGGTCTACTTTGCTCTAGTGTTGGAATCTATTAACGATTGACTCGCACATTGGATAACCACCCTCCGGGGCTCTTGCCCCAACCCATCGGAGTAATAAGCTGCTCGACCCTAACCTCCTCCCGACTATATCCAGCTCACGCCAGAGCTAGAGCCTGCACAAGGGCATCCGCTCCAGTAGAAGTACAGGTCGACTAACACTAAGACTAAGACAAGTATTATAGCTAGTGAATACGCAACTTAATGTAAAGGAAATTTACATTTCAGAATGTATTGACTCGCAAATATAACACATATATAATATTACTTCTATTACTAAATGTGTGTATTTAATATTTTCACATGTAAATGATAAAGAGAAGACAATAACAGGAGAACGATATAAGCAAGAAAGGCGATTTCACGAAAGAAAAAGGCAACCGTAAACTATGTGTTTTCTGCTCCACACAGCTTGTCTAAAAACTGTCTTCAACTTTCATAAATTGAACAATCTAGCTGTTCCGCACGTTTTGTCCCAAATTTACATTAAACTCGCAGTAATATCTAATTTACACAGCCTGTTTTTGAAGGTGTAAACTCTATTAGATTTATAAATGTGTCTTTCCCATAACGTTTGCCTTGAAAATGTCACAGAGTATTCGATCATTCCCTTGTTTATCTCTTCTCTTCAGGAAAACGAGTTATTCCTCCTTTTATTTAATCATTATATATTATATATATTTTGTAGATACTTGTATTTCTTTCAAACGCTTGAGACTTTTGGCATATGTGAATGGTGGGGTGTGCACGCCCCATTTGTTGGGGAGGCATCTGCCCCGGATGAGTTAGACCACGTTGTTTCTTTCTTCTAAGGACATGCTCTCAGATGAGGTGGCAGCATGGCTAAGGACGAAACGTCCGTAGCACAATCCCAGGGCACCGGGTTCGAATCACGCCGTGTTCAGTTTGACAGACACGATTTCTTTTCTCGATCATGCGAGTTCCTTCTTCTTGAGTTACTTTAAGTCGCCTCGACATATAGTCTTGCCACTGGTCCAAGGTAACTCAGAACAGAGTCAGCGCATTTTCTACCTCACTATAATCCAAATATAGAGCAAGTTACAACGTCAAGACATATGAAAACCGTCTGATGATGTTGCCATTAGCTCTTGCTAATTGGAAACAAACTATAGCTGTAGGCATATTCTCGTCTCTGTCATACAGAAAGCCTGCGGAAACAAGTCTAAATGTCTACATACCGGCCGGTCCGCATACGTTTTCTGGCAAAAAAAGGGAATTGTTGCTTTTTACGGCTCCAATTCTGGTTACTTTAAATGACTATAGAATTTTCATTTGATAATATTAGCTATAGCAACTAATAGACAAAATACTATATAAATAATGGAATTTTTGTTTTCTGTCTGAGAAGTCCGCGAAAAATTGTTACCATTTTCACCAGACCGTGAACAATTTTTCATATTTTCACCAGCCCGCGAAACGTTTTTTAAATTTATTCTCTTTCAGTTCTTGATTCTACTTCTCTATCCAGCCTTCCATCATGTGTGAACACGCTGCACGCGTATTTTAATTCTATGACTAGTTTAAGTACCGTGCTTCTTACAGAATATTTTGTGTTTTCTCTATTCTGCTGATTGTCATTGTCTCTGTCTTTGCTGTACTAATCCTCATAATATATCGATCAAATGAATTTTCAAGGGGATGCTATTGGGTATTATGTTCATCTGATTGATATATGCTCTGATTTATCCACAGATTATTTTGCTTATCCTTTTTATTGTAACCTTCTTATTAAACGACAACGGAAACAAAACACATTGATAAAAAGATACTAAATGCATTAAGAAAATAAAGCTTAAATCATATGATAAAAATAGCTTAGGTTGTATCTGCAAAAACAGTCATCATAAAGTTGGTGTGTCATACTGTACCTTCCCAACTATTTCTGAGACTGAACACGCACTGGCTAGTTTACTCGTGAGCAAACAAACTTCTCTACTGTAATGTCAGGTAAAATATACTGATCTGACATGTTAATCAGGGTCAGTTAAAATATACTGGCCAAAATCCTCATCTCGACTTCCCCATAGTTCTTCCTGGAAAATGGCTGATTTCATGCAGTCTGGCTAACGAGGTGAGGGATCGACATGATCCTAGTAGTGAGCGACACGCAGATGAAGCCAAGCAGAGCATAACCGTCTGGAGGACCCCGGTCAACCTTCACCAGCACGCTCGGGATGTGAGGAATGAAACAACAAACCGCAACTTAGAGTCCTTATTAGGGCGCACAAAAGAGTAAATCTACTTATTGTGGGCTCTCAAAAACAACACTAACAACAACTGTAACACTTGACAAACAACCAACCTGCAGGACATCTAGGCACATGGCCGATGGGGCGTCGACGGGAAACACGTAAAACTCGTCAGAAACGGAATTGTTGCTGAAAATGTTGGCTGTGGAAATGTAAAACAAGTGGTCAACAAAACTAATCAAAGCAGTAAAACGAGAAATGAAAAGAAAGAAGTGTCATTGCTACTGTACGGTTGCATGATCATTGAATGTGGTGTACTGTATGTGCTCTTATCCCGTTCAATATTCCGGAAAGTCAAGTCAGACAAGAATGGTTTGATGAAACATTTTCGCAAGATGAAAGACCGATGAACATGGGAAGATGGACAAAGGTCAAGGTTGTTCCTAAACGGAACTGCCGCGGAGGTGGTGCTGGTGTTGGAATATTTTACGTTTGGGCTTCAGCAGCGGGAGAAATGGGCCACCAGTTCTATTTCTCGCTTTTGTTTAGGTCCCTAACTCACACCAGTAAGACGCCTATTGATATTGGTAGGCACACCAGAAGCTGGCAGGGACTGGAGCCATAAATCAGGTCAATTTAATGCGAAGCAAAGTTGTTGAAGTATTTCTGAACAATTGAAAAGATAAATGAAGGTACAATAGATGGTTTAATAGCACGTAAAACACCAATATAACACTCAGCGATGACCAAGAAGAAAGGAAAGTATTGCAGTCAACTTCCATATACCAGATGGCAGCCATAAACAGAAGAATGAGATCAGGACGTAGACACACAAAGGTGTCAAAACATCCAGAAAAGAGAATATATTAACCCCCCAAAAAATATTAATGAGCAGCACTAACCCCAGGATGGCAGTTAACTTCAAAGAATGAAGGAAAAGGCTATTAACCTAAAGAACAGAGAGATTGCAATAAATTACCAAGATAGAACATTGCATTCCGTCTCCAGGCATACGTGCAGACATAAGATACAGCGATAATCTTCAAGATAGAAAATGTTAACGTATACACATGAACAGGGCTTGAAAATTGTTAGGGTTGTTCACCAGTCAGTCAAAAACTTAAACCAAACAGCATGGTCGGACTACAGTCATGCAATTTATGTTAACAAATTTAAACTAGGCACTCATTTACTTTTATTTTTACATAACAGTGTGTACCAAACCAAAATATATTGTATTACTTACATAGTATTAGAATATTTATTGTTAACAGAAAATGTACAGCTGTCAGAGACATAGCGTTTATATCCTTGAACATACTTGGTAGTTTTAGCAGTGAAGTACCGTTTATCGATGGTTTTAGTAGTTTAAATTGAGGTAATGTAGATGCATTTAGAGTCCTAATCAAAAGCTAGCTTATGTACAACATATTCGAACCGTAATATCATTAATAATCGTGGAAGAGTCATTATGTAGTAACGATTTGAAACGTAAATAACGATTTAATACTGATTTTTATTTACTCATCAAGTAAAAATGTGTACTCGACACAGAAGGTAACTGTGGTTGTGATTTATTAGCCTGCTACATTAAAAATGCATCAGCTGTATGCTGTTTGGATAATATCGATCATATAATTACAATGATGGATAATAACACCAACAATGTTGAAAACGACAAGCCTGTGAAGTTCAGGTGACCAATAGAGAGGAGAAACCAGGAACTGTGGAATCCTACAATAGTTAAAGATAGATTGCACAAAGTTGATTAAAGCAAGATAATTGTGCCATTGTCATTGGAGTAAACATATTGTAGGCAGTCTCCACACTTCATCCTCAATAACACTAACTGCTAATGACTACCTATAGCGTTATCATCGACCTGTGAGTTCACGTGGCAGGGTGGTAAATGCCCGTGTATGTCAAGGTAAAAATTGACTGGGTATTGTATCTCGCTCCAGTTTCCTAACTGTAAATTTGAACCTGGTTCTTTTGTAGTTGCCGAATGCCAACGACAAGTAACTCGAGGTAAGAATGACAGTTCCCTTTCTCTTTGCCTATTCTTCCATAACAATAACACATGTACCCATTTATAGCTGAGTTGACTGAATCGTACCGATAACAGGAGTCGATCTCTGTACCTTTGCTATAAGATACAAGCGTTCTACAATCCTGCAACTCGTTCGCTATATGACAGTGTTTCAAATCCTTTCTACACCTGCAGACAGGTAAACACAGGAAAGAGATTTCGCAGACCGGTAACAATAGGAAACATTTTTCGAGCACAGCTCAGACAGAAATAAAAACCGTTGTTTTTTTATATTATTTTAAAGTTTTGAGATCTAATATTATAAAATGAAGCTTTTAACGTTATTAAAAATATCTCTGAGAGACGAAGAGCTGCATTTGGATCATTTCTGTTTGACTGTTTGATTTGATCACCTACATGTTGAAATAGTGTTCTCATACAAATTAGTACTCGAAAATACAACCAACCATTTTATAGCTCTGTAACAATGTATATATATATATATATATATATATTCCGAGTTGCATTAAGTCGTCTCGACCAATAGTCTTGCCACTGATCCAAGGTAACTCGAGAAAAGAAAGTGAGATTCATGACCAGCGCAGCCACCCCACTATAATCCAAATACAGCACACATCACATTATTAAGACAAAACCGTCTGATGTTGTGGCCATCAACACTTGCGATGGACAATAACTTTAACTATATATGGGATATTCGGTTTCCAGTGATAACCAACATTGAGACCATTGCATTTTATGACACCAGAGGGACATTACAAGACAACTCAATCGGGTTTTCCTTTTCATGACGATTAAGTGCGCATAAGTTGATGTCTTCCACGAAGGGGTTCAGTAGTAATAACTTTTTCGCGGACCGCCACCGACCCGCGGATCGGCGATTGGGAAACACTGCTCTATGACGATATCTGACTATGATTAACATAACTTAACGTCGTTATACTGGTTTAGAAGACTCTATGACGATATCTTACTATGATTAACATAACTTAACGTCGTTATACTGGTTTAGAAGACTCTATGACGATATCTTACTATGATTAACATAACTTAACGTCGTTATACTCATTTAGAAGACTCTACATAGTCTGTATACAGCCAGTTTTTTGGAGGGTGGTTTTTACCGATGTGCGAACCCATCTTAATAGACTAAAACATTAGAGCTATGTAGAGCCGCAGCCAGTTAGACGCCATCTAAAGCTGCTCTTAAAAAAAACCACTTTGGGAAAGGTACATATAACTTGCGTAGATTTTTAACTTGAATTTTGTTCGGACGCCCCGTTAAGCCTACTCTTTTCGATTTCCAACTACTAAGGAATTCTTAATGTGCTCGACACTGATCACGGGAGTCCAATCTCACTACCCAGAGAGCAGAGCAATTTTACCAGAAGATCCCCGTGACAACATTCCGGCCTCCACCGTGATTCGAACCCGCGACCTACGGCAATCGAGGCGGATACCTTACCTAGAGACCACCGATTCCCCATTAATCAGCTTACCCGAACGATGGGGTCTAGATAATAGTGCTGGGTTGGTGGGGGGGGGGAGGGGGGGGGGGGGTTCTGTGACTTTGCTTCCCATCCCTGGTAGAAACCAGAATTGTATTTGGCTCTTTACTGACTACAGGGTGGAGCATATGAGGATGCAGAATAGCAAAAGAGAGAGCAGTAATTTTAAATTGGATACACCTTGAGTGGTTCAAGCTAGCCCGCACAGACAAGACCACAACACACAGCGAGTGCAATAGTCTCGTGTGCTGCAAAGTGATTTAAGCTGAATACTTTACAATACTTTTCAAAATGATGATACCATTGATGTTGGCACTAATGGATGTGAAGAAGAAAACTGAGACATCTCGATTACATTGTCGATAGAGACAGTTACGATCGTCACATACATGTATGCGGTATCGATATCACGAGCAGATGCAACTATTACATGGAAAATGAAACGCGCGCGTTCAGTATGTAATACAAGATTGCGTGGGGAAAAAGGAAAATCTATGAAAGATGTTAACAACCATGTAGGGAATAGACAAGAAATGAAATCAGGCAGCTTTAGAAAGCAAAATTACCACGGAAGAATATTTTAGGGGGATATACCTGCCATAAACAAAGATTAACAAGTATACACAGACGGTTCAGCTAGCAAAGTCACATTCCATGGAGTTTGAGGGGTTTATTACAGACTAAAGAATGAAGACTAGTCTGGTACTAACAACGGAAACATAATCCAATAACTTTCATTCAGTGGCAGAGGCACTTTAGGCCACTGGAGAACTTGTAATCTAAGATGAATATAACCATCAAGAAAGCATAATATTACTGACCAATGTTTCGTCAGTATTTACAGCTCTAAAGCAACATAAAAAGGAGATCTTGAGCAATGCTTGCCCTCCCTGACACAGCTCTCAGCAGAACACTCAAGGTTGGTCATTCAATGGATCCCCTCCAACTGCAATATCGAAGGCAATGAAACTGCAGATTAGCAACGTGTGGAGGAGAGATTCTTCACTATCAGACTTCATCGTATACTGAGACAAAGATTATGATTAAAGCCAAAACCAGGGGAAAATGGACTGATAAAGAATTGCACTTCTGAAAAGAAGACAAATACAATGATTTACCTAGAGAAGAGGACGTTGCCACCTTCAGGCTGAGCACTGGAAATAATAGACTCCAGAGTCAGCTTTGCAACAGATTGAGGATAGTGACAGGTGTAGGATGTTCACGTGAGAAGTATACCATGGTCGTGCAGCCTACAGATCTTCACGCAGAGCGAGAACAATACTGGCCTTGCGAGACAGATATGAGACAAAAGCTGTACAGATATGAGACAAAAGCTATACAGATATGAGACAAAAGCTGTACAGATATGAGACAAAAGCTGTACAGATATGAGACAAAAAGCTGTACAGATATGAGACAAAAGCTGTACAGATATGAGACAAAAGCTGTACAGATATGAGACAAAAGATGTACATATATGAGACAAAAGCTGTACAGAAATGAGACAAAAGCTGTACAGATATAAAAAAACAGCCTTACGAACAACGATGGACTGTAGGAGAAACTTGGACCTTGATCTGAGAATGAACAAAGAAGCAGGGGAAGGATCTCTAACAGGCGAAGACGATTTCAACATTTACTAAGAGACACCCGATTGTCATCTCGTCTGCACAGATATCTCGTATACATACAATTGCACGATTAGGAAAAACAGATAGAAAGATGGTCGGATAGAGAGAAGATCAGACAATAATATCTGACAACTTTAATAATAAACTTTAATATCTGAATATTTGTATTCTACTGTACATAATGTGTATTTTCTTCATGTATTGAAATTAAAATATGTTTTCAGTCTTATCTATCGCACAAGAAACCTTTTTCGACGGTTCGGTCAAACTTATATAATCAAAATACATATATTCGAGATTAAAGAAATAGATAGATAGATAGATATATAGATATATAGATAGAGAAAGAGAGAGAGAGAGAGAGAGAGTGACAGAAAGAGATAGAGAAACAGGGAATAGAGAATATATATATACGATTGGTGCATTATTGGGGAAAAAAATCACACACACGTGCTCATAATACAAGCAGGGCTGCTGGGTGCACATATACTGGGTCGAGAATACAGGAGATCTACTTGTGTTTGCACGGGTAACGCGCTTTGATATCTACATATCTACGTAAAAGCAAGCAGGAAACTAATGTTCATGCATTTGTACACTTGGAATACACATGGCTATAAACACAATACGTCTTCGAAATATACACTCTGGTAATACACCCTCATATATATCGCGGTTAGGTTGAACTAGGCGAAAATGGATTAGAGCCCCTGATTACGCCCAGGCTTCATGTCACCGTAGCTCCGCCACCATCGTCAATGCATATGCATATACCTTGTGCTCCACATCTGAAGGAAACCATGAGGTCTACAAGGATCTATCATCAGTCATTAGAGGTATTCATAGTCAATACGAACTTATTCTACTAGGTGCCTTCAATGCTGAAGTGGACACTGATCGTGATTCGATATCTTCATGTCTTCGAAATTTTTAAGTTGGGAAAATACTAAAATATGGTCAACTGCTCTTAGAGTTTTGAGTCTTATGAACTCTGTGTGATCAACTCCTATTTTCAGACAGAATTCCACCATAAGGTATCGTGAATGCACCCAGGATCAAAGCACAAGGATTAATTGGATAAGATTCTTGTCATAAGATCTCTTCTCAAGTATGGACTCCTTATGCGCTCTTACCAAAATACACACTGCAACACCGATCATTTATTGGTCTCCTGTAAAATCAGATTGCTGTCAAGGAAGTTCCGCCACACCAGAAACAAAGGCAACCCACGAATCGATGGAATCAGATTGTCGGACCGTGCGTCGACCAAGCGATTTAACATTGCTTTTGAGAAAACCGTTACAGAGACCATGAAACATATCCGAAACGCCATCCATAGCACTACAGCTGCTTTATTCGGAAGACGACCTGTTAGAGCAGATAAATGGTTTGAAGCAAAAGTGAAGGATATTACATCATTGAGGTCAACGCGCTGCTGTGATTAAATACAAGCGTCTTCCAACTGCAGGTATTATGCACACCTTCAAGTCCATCAGAAGCCACGTTCAACACACAGCTCGTCGTTGTGCAATTGAGTACTGGCTACAGCTTAGTGAACGTATCCAGACTGCAGCACAAACAGTAAACATTTACAAAAATGAATGAGTGTATTAAGAAAGCTTTTGGTTCTGTAAGACAAAACCATCACTTGCGAGAAAATAACAGACACAGACAAGCAGATGAAGCAATGGGTCTAGCACTATTCTGAGCTCTACTCGAGTAACAATATCATGACTCTCACAGCCACTTAAACTGTTAAAAGCTAGTCGGTTTGGGCGAGCTGGACATCAAACTATCTCTAGGAGATATTTATAAAGTCACTGACAGCTTGGCCCAGGGTAGAGCACCAGGGAGCAAGGGGACGTCTCATGAATCTGTAAGGGCACACTCTTGCAACTGCTGTACATGATGTTATGCCAGTGTTGCAAAGAGGCGAGTTTACCTCTCAATATATGAGCATTGCACTGATTGCAAGATTATACAAAAACATAGAAGTGACTGTCTAGAAGTGACTGTCTAGATGTGACTGTCTAGATGTGACTGTCTAGATGTGACTGTCTAGATGTGACTGTCTAGATGTGACTGTCTAGATGTGACTGTCTAGATGTGACTGTCTAGATGTGACTGTCTAGAAGTGACTGTCTAGATGTGACTGTCTAGATGTGACTGTCTAGATGTGACTGTCTAGATGTGACTGTCTAGATGTGACTGTCTAGAAGTGACTGTCTAGATGTGACTGTCTAGATGTGACTGTCTAGATGTGACTGTCTAGAAGTGACTGTCTAGATGTCTCTTTGTTCAGAGTTGTAGACAAAGTCATCTTAAAACGGCTACAAAAATTGGCTGAGCGGGCATATCTAGAGTCAAAGTGAGGTTACAAGGTCTAGCATATCAATTATATAATCCTCAGGAATTTTTTTTTCTGCAATTTCAAAAAGAGTCCCACAAACAGAACCATGCCTTTTATATCGCCTTCACTGACCTGTCATTTGATTTAGTTAGCATGGATTCAACATTATCTCTAAAATTGGCTGCCAAAGCAAACTTCTGCCACTAAAATCATCGTTCCATGAGGTCATGTAAAGAACATTCCAGTTTGATGGTAGTCTGCCACGACCATTGAAAATTCGAAGTGGGGTTAAGCTTCTTCCTGGATGTTCGTAGTCTTCTTTACCCTGCTACTGGATCATGCGTTGGTAACGCAAATGAAGGAATCTGCCTTCACACCGGGTCGGATAATCGGATGTTAAATCTTGTAAGGCTCAACGCCAGGAGATCAGGGAGGTCAGTGTTAAGTACTTGCTTGTCGCTGATGCTGCAGCAATCCTAACCCACAGGCAACAGGGGTTTCACAGTTTGATAGATCGCTCCTCTCAGGGGTACATTTGTTTTGGTTTCACAATTAGCTTTAAAAATAAAAATGTGCTGGGACAAGACGTAGATGCCACTCCAAGTCTTAACATCGATAATTATGAATTGGCAGTTGTGCACCAATTCACATACCTGGAATCCCTCATCAGCGACAAGTTATCTCTACACACAGAAACACATACCTGGAATCCCTCATCAGCGACAAGTTATCTCTACACACAGAAACACATACCTTGGATCCCTACTCAGCGACAAGTTATCTCTACACACAGAAACACATACCTGGAATCCCTCATCAGCGACAAGTTATCTCTACACACAGAAACACATACCTGGAATCCCTCATCAGCGACAAGTTATCTCTACACACAGAAACACATACCTGGAATCCCTCATCAGCGACAAGTTATCTCTACACACAGAAACACATACCTGGAATCCCTCATCAGCGACAAGTTATCTCTACACACAGAAACACATACCTGGGATCCCTCATCAGCGACAAGTTATCTCTACACACAGAAACACATACCTGGGATCCCTCATCAGCGACAAGTTATCTCTACACACAGAAACACATACCTGGAATCCCTCATCAGCGACAAGTTATCTCTACACACAGAAACACATACCTGGAATCCCTCATCAGCGACAAGTTATCTCTACACACAGAAACACATACCTGGAATCCCTCATCAGCGACAAGTTATCTCTACACACAGAAACACATACCTGGAATCCCTCATCAGCGACAAGTTATCTCTACACACAGAAACACATACCTGGAATCTCTCATCAGCGACAAGTTATCTCTACACACAGAAACACATACCTGGGATCCCTCATCAGCGACAAGTTATCTCTACACACAGAAACACATACCTGGGATCCCTCATCAGCGACAAGTTATCTCTACACACAGAAACACATACCTGGAATCCCTCATCAGCGACAAGTTATCTCTACACACAGAAACACATACCTGGGATCCCTCATCAGCGACAAGTTATCTCTACACACAGAAACACATACCTGGAATCCCTCATCAGCGACAAGTTATCTCTACACACAGAAACACATACCTGGAATCCCTCATCAGCGACAAGTTATCTCTACACACAGAAACACATACCTGGAATCCCTCATCAGCGACAAGTTATCTCTACACACAGAAACACATACCTGGAATCCCTCATCAGCGACAAGTTATCTCTACACACAGAAACACATACCTGGGATCCCTCATCAGCGACAAGTTATCTCTACACACAGAAACACATACCTGGGATCCCTCATCAGCGACAAGTTATCTCTACACACAGAAACACATACCTGGGATCCCTCATGAGCGACAAGTTATCTCTACACACAGAAACACATACCTGGAATCCCTCATCAGCGACAAGTTATCTCTACACACAGAAACACATACCTGGAATCCCTCATCAGCGACAAGTTATCTCTACACACAGAAACACATACCTGGAATCCCTCATCAGCGACAAGTTATCTCTACACACAGAAACACATACCTGGGATCCCTCATCAGCGACAAATTATCTCTACACACAGAAACACATACCTGGAATCCCTCATCAGCGACAAGTTATCTCTACACACAGAAACACATACCTGGAATCCCTCATCAGCGACAAGTTATCTCTACACACAGAAACACATACCTGGAATCCCTCATCAGCGACAAGTTATCTCTACACACAGAAACACATACCTGGAATCCCTCATCAGCGACAAGTTATCTCTACACACAGAAACACATACCTGGAATCCCTCATCAGCGACAAGTTATCTCTACACACAGAAACACATACCTGGAATCCCTCATCAGCGACAAGTTATCTCTACACACAGAAACACATACCTGGGATCCCTCATGAGCAACAAGATATCTCTACACACAGAAACACATACCTGGGATCCCTGATCAGCAACACGATATCTATACACACAGAAACACATACCTGGGATCCCTCATCAGCGACAAGATATCTATACACACAGAAACACATACCTGGGATCCCTCATCAGCAACACGATATCTATACACACAGAAAGACATACCTGGGATCCCTCATCAGCGACAAGCTATCTCTACACACACAAAACAGATGGTCGCGTGACAAAGGCGCGTCTCCATTTGATCCATGGTTTACAACTCATGTGTCGCCGGCACGCTCCTATTTGGTAGATTAACGTATGCAACCTATGCTAAACAAGAGCACATGCTTAACACCGTCCATCTACTGCGTCTGCTATCATTTCCTGAAATTACATAAAGGGACAGAGTGACAAAAGCAGAAGTGCACTCTCCCACCGGTCTCCAAAGCCTGAACACTCTTCTTATACAGCAAAGACTTAAATAGCTTTGATATGTTTGCTGCACGGAAGATGGTTGCAATCCTAAACATATCCTCTACGGACAGTTGGTGGATGGCAAAAGAATAGTCGACCAACCATGGCTGAGGTTCAAAGATATGTGTAAGCACTGGACGAAAGTTTCACATCAAGGGAAGGCGAAGATGCAGAATTATCCAAGTGGAGATGTACCATAAAGAGATGTACCATAAAAAGATGTATTATATAGAGCCACCTCAATCGGGGTGAAAAGAAGATCTTGCAAAACGAAGAAGTGAAACAGCAATGTCGAAAGAAAACCAAAATCTCTTTATTGTCCTCGTCTTTTCTTCTTATCGCTTTTCTCCTGCGTGTGCCGTTCAGCGTCAGGTTATGAAGAAGATTTTTGACAGTGCCCTAGTACGTACATGGAGAGCTTCATTGCTTCTATTATTTTTAATGTCTTATCTTCTTTTGCGTGCGAGTCATTGGCTATGTATCCATTGCTCCTGTATTGCATTGCTTTCTGGCTTTAGTCATGTCACATGACCTAACCATTTGGTTTGCTGCCGCTTGATGAAGTCTAGCACTTGTGTTGTTATTACTCGTCTCCTAACATCTTCATTCTGATTCGATCATTCTTGTCACTCCAAGCAGTCTCCACAGGCATTTCATCTTTGCTGTTTACGATGCTTCCATTACCTTTGTTTATTAATGTCCAATGTTGGCACTGACAACACAATTTGGGTAGGAGCATCATGGTGTTGAAAGTCATTTTGGTATCCTTTGTCACGCATTTACACAATGATAAGGGGGACAATTTGCCCAATGATTTGACTTGCTTTATTACATCTGTTTTGGATTTCAGTGCCGCCTTTTCTATGTACCTAGGTACGTCAAACTCTTTACATGTTTTGCTTGTTCGTTTTGCATGCGTATGTTTGTTTCAATTTCTCTGCAGGCATTTATCGTGATTTAGTTTTTTTTCCTATGTTGCTTTCTATCCAGTATTCTGTACATACCTCATTAAGCGTGTTGATATGATCCTGCAGTTGTTTTTCTGAGGTAGCTTTCAGTGTAGGCCATCAGCAAAGCGAATTTAACTATAGTGTAGAGAATTACCATTTCAAGGTCGTCTTATCCCATGAAAGTCCTTACTTAAAAGCACTACTAAGGCTCATGAAAACCACGACTTTAACTGAAATAACGTCAAGCGAAATGTATTTTAATTATATCTTCTCATGTAGCATGTCCTTTGTAGAACGTCGCTCCCATCACAGTCTGTCTGAAAGAAACTCGTTCCCTTGCCAAAACTCCAGCTTCCGCCACTGTCATACTCAGGCACTCCTGGATATCTTGGTGCCATCGTCTTCTTGGTCTACCCCTTCCTCTTTTGCCTGGCACCATACCGTCCATCATCGTCCTCTCAAGACCGTTGTGTCTCTTGATGTGACCAAAGTATTTGCATTTTCTAGCCAAAATGGAATTGATAAACCAGTTCTCCTCTATGCTCAACTCTTGCCGAATGTCTATATTTGTTCTTTTCTCTGTCCAGGGTATGCTGAGGATCTTTCTGTAACATTTTGACTCGAAGGATTCGATTCTTTGTCTAGAAGTTTTGGTAATCGTCCATGCTTCACAGCCATAAGCTGCCACAGGAAAAACACAGGCTCTCAAGACTTTTACTTTTATCGTTTTGTTGGTTTTAATTATATACATTGGAATTATGTTCCTTCGCTACATTTATGGACAAAATATTCGCGCTGTTTTTATTTCAAATTAACCCCTGCAACAATATTCATCATCATCATCATCAAGTCCCATAACCTAGAAGGTCGTTGAGGCACTGTTATTGCAGTGTGAAGTACCAGTTCCCGTCATGCAACAACGGCGAGTCTTGGGCCGCTACACTCCTGACGGAGACCATCCCTCTCCAGGTGGCAGCTCATTATAGTTGTGTCTAAATTTCATACAACAAAGCTGACCATGTCTTCAGCTAGGGCGAAGGGCCCCAATCTCGTGAAGTTCAGCCGGGTGAACTAGACCATGAAATATGACACATGTTTAAGGCGTAATCCTTTTCATATAGCCAATGTCGATTCCAAGATAATCGAACGGAAGAAAACACACAAAATGAGCGAATTAACCAGTCCAAATGGAAAACAACAACACGTTTCCGTGAACACAAGTGTAAGTCGTCGACTAGTGGGAATTTCCGGAAAATCCATGGTCTGGCGGCATCTATAATGAACTAAAACAGAAGAGCAATGTAGACCCGCAGCCAGTTATGGCGTCATCTTTGCTGCTCTCCTATAATATTACGTCTAAAAAACTAAAATGGTCACATCAAACATCACAATTGTTTAGGAACAACAATACTGAGTGGTATGGAATCTGGAAAGCTAGTCACAGGCAGTTCAAGAAGAGGATGTGACATTCAAGATGTTTTGATGATGACGGTGACAGAGACGGTAGAGCTGGCCAAAGATCGAGAATGTTACATACCGGCTGTTATGGGAGCGATGTTCTCCCATGAACATGATGATGACATTATAGAAGTATTGTTCTTCTTCTTCTTTTGTTGTCGTCTCACTTTCTACCGAGTTGTAGCCCAGTGTCGTGATATTTAATAGCCAATATTTGGTCTATATCCAGATCAGGCATGCATACACACGCGAGGGCTGATCAAAAAGTATCCGAACACGAGGAAAAAAGAACTAAGCTGCCTTTAAGCTCAAAACCTAATTCACTTAAAAATAGGCCTCTTCTGAGCTGACCCACTTCTATCAGCAGTGCTCCACTGCTGGAAGCATTTCTAGAAGCTATTTCCTTTCTATGTCCATAAATCTCGTCTCTTTGAGTAGCACTATGAGTACTGGGAATACCCAAACGTCGCTGGGAGCCATGTCTGGGAGTGGGAGGGGAGAGGAGAATACCGAACCAATGCAAAGCCATGTTTCATCGAAACAGCCTGGATGAGGTACAATGTGAGAGCCGGAGCATTGTCGCAATGGGTCTGCTAGTTATCACTCTCCCGGGGCTGTGTCTTTTGTGCCTTACTGCATTTCGTAGGCGACGCAAAGCCGTTAAGTAGTATTCTTTGTTGATAGTTTTTCAATGTGTAATCCTGATGACCTGGGGTAGAAAAAGAACAAAACCGCCAACATGACCTTCACATTTGTTGTGATTACAGTATCCTCTTTGACCGTAGCGCATTCCACTAAGAAAACTGTCTCAGGGTCGTAACCGTAAACCCAGAACGCATCTCCTGTTATGATTTTGTTCATGGAATTAGTGTAATCGTTAGCGTATTCCAACTTGTCAAACGCAACCTGCAGACATTTTTGCTAAGATATAGCGTATCCCAAGATCGCCAGTCAAATTTTACTGCTCCGTTGTACGAAATTGCCACTTCAGTTTCAATCTTTTTTCATTATTGTTCAACAATCTTTCCTCACTGACAGCCGCATTAAAAAAATGTTTCTGTATTTCTGCTTGTTGGATGTATTCTTGATCGTTCGTCGTTTTTAATTGACGTAGGTCATGTTGAATACTGACATACTGCTCTTCAATCTGTCTATAACTCATAGGTTCATGACCAAAAGCCAAACTCATCTTCGCAATAGTCTCAAATTGCGCGTTATCCACTTAGTTACTACACGTTAGCAAGTAAATTTCTTCAACACGTTTGGACATTTTGGCATAAAACACTATCGTGGCAGTAGGGTAGGAGTGGCGGTGGGCTAGGACTTGTTGCCCATTTGTTAACAATCACACACACGCAGAAGATATCCAGGTCGCATGTCACAAGCCTGCTATTGGTTTGCTTGAAAAGGAATAGTGTCGGTTTCTTTTTGAACATACCTTATGTTTATATTTGTATATATATATATATATATATGTGTGTGTGTGTGTGGCATGTGTGTGGTGTGTGCGTGTGGCGGGTGTGTGGTGTGTGTGGCGTGTGTGTGTGTGTGTGTGTGTGCGAGCGCGTTTGTGCATATACATAAACACAGAGAGCAGAGCGTGCAAAGTACAAAGGTTGATATGAACTTACGTCCGTATGTACACATTGAAAACAAACGCTGAGTTAAACATATGACACACATATAGGCTGACAATACTCGATGATGTGAACAAATGCACAGAGAAGTCAATTATCGGTATCTGAAACGAATATCACACACTTTGGGCTGGACCGCAGAGCAGTGCATGGTTTATTTCTATTCAGAGGAATACCGCTTTTTGTTATGCGTTTGTATATGTAACAAGCTCTTCTTGGCTATGAATACTTCTATTGACTTATGATAAATACGTGTATTATCAGCGTGTATATTTCGAAGACTTACTGTGTTTATAACCATGTTTGTCCCCAGTGTATAAATGCTTGATCATGCTAATATTAGTTTGATGCTTGCTTTTACATACGTGTGTAGATATCAAAGCGCGTTACCCGTGCATACGCACGTAGACCTACTGTATTCATGACTCGGTATATGTGCACCCAGCAGCCCTTCTTGTATTATGAGCGCGTGTGTGTATGTAGTTGATTTGTTTTCCCCAATACTTCATCAATCATATATATATATATTCTCTCTCTCTCTCTCTCTCTCTCTCTCTCTCTCTCTCTCTCTCTCTCTCACCCCAAATGAATAAATTGTAGGGTGGACTAAGTTGCTACAGCCATTTTACTTAATTGTGTATGTCAGTACATAATTTTGCTAAAAGTGTACGTTATCTGGTATCGATTTATCAGTACAAAAATTGTCATAACATCCACTTTTGATTCTAACACTGAACTGTGATTTCGTTTCGGACATAAATTAAGGAAATTATGAAAGGACGGGTCTCTGCCACAGCTTTCTTCAATCTTCCGTTTGTAATTGGGTACCTGATCTAGGAACACAAGGCAGCTAGGAAGGAACT
Source organism: Ariolimax columbianus (assembly GCA_036924085.1). NCBI lineage: Eukaryota > Metazoa > Mollusca > Gastropoda > Stylommatophora > Arionidae > Ariolimax > Ariolimax columbianus. The sequence goes on along the minus strand of JAVGWX010000004.1, from coordinate 24,976,590 downwards.
TTCCATTCCATAACAACACAACATGAGCTCTTGTATGACTACTTTTACTTCTACAACTAACAAGTGTTTTCAAGAGCGATTGCTCGCCAAAGCAAAACTAACTTGCTTTTTTTTGTTTGTGTGTGTGCGTGCAAAAGGTTTACCTCTCTACTGACTGAGCCATCCCTTTTCAACCCCGGGAAGTAGTTTTTTACGCGATATCAAGACGTATTAACGAGTTCTTGAATGCGTGTTTGCGTCTGTATGTAACTGTGGTAATTAGGGCGATCTCAGTGGTCAATGCTAACCAAAGTGCAAGGGAAGGGTCTTACCCTGAGGGCGCTTCTTAATGCGTGTATAAAAGGTTCTAAACCATGTATCTAAGTATGATCTTCTAACTAGCTTGCCGTCCACTTCCTAATTTTTGTTTTATACAGCTGCCTGGTTCAGTTACGTACGAGGTGGGTGGGCATGGTAGCCTGCCTCACAAACGAGCTATCTCGCCATGACGTAACAATTATAGTAACGGCAGTTGTGAAATGTCGCGTGATCTGTTCCCGCGGACCGAAAAGTACAAATGGTGTACGAATTTCTCTAATAACATGTTTCTCATCACACCAAAGTTGTGTGCCGTGCCTGAAACCAGAAGTTAATTTTACAAACTGGGTGATCTCTACATATTTATATTTTATTCTTACTCTAACCCTAGTTAACGAGAAGATAGGAACACATATATTTGACAGGAAATTTATGGACATAAAATTAATTCGTCCACAGGAACAAATAAAAAAAAGGCATTTAAAAAGCACACCTGCGTTTACAGAATCTGCATAATTATAATACTCATTTTCTCACATAACCACGTGACAGACACATGCGACTGATATGAATATGTTAGGTCAGTTCCCTGGCAACGATTGCCGTCGGGGATGAAGATATGTATTTGTGTACTAAGTCACAGCCTTTGTGAGGTGGGGTGGCCAGTCTCCTGCCTTGCTGTTTATACCTTGCGCATCTCATACGTCAGGTACCCATTTACAACTGGGTCGACTGGAATAGCTGTCGTGTCAAGAACGAACTACGCCCGGATTATTTTCTGTCCGTCCGTGATATCAAACTCTGTCGCTCTGTAATCACAGTCATAGCAAGGCAACTCACTGTCGACTAGGCTACATTAATCCTAACGTGAACCTTAACCATAACAACCTTGAACCATAATCCTAACCTGAATCCTATCCCAAATAAAAGCCAAACTATAACAATACCATTTTCCCTTATCCTAACCGTAAGCCTAACCCGAACCCTAACTTATATCCGAAACCTTACCCTACCTCTGATCTTAATACTCACCCTTGCCCAACTCATGAACTTGGCCATTTTGTGCTCGGCCCATGAAATAGACAAACGAAGAAGCCAGATGACGGATGGGAAATAGCCAACAGTTGACGATTTCATGAAATGGCAAGTTTCACAATTTTGGCCAAGTTCATTTTTTTTGGTAGGGAGTTGAAATAGTACTTCCTACATCTAGAAGCATACTGATGAAGTGAGACCTAAGACCTCCTCGCTGTAGTGCATTTTTAAGCTTCTCAGTAGGTTAACCAATAGGGAAAAATCAGTGTCGATCCTCACTTGGTTGGCCCAAACTGCAGCGACAAAACCTGTTGCTAGGTGCCAGAGGCGGAAGTCAGATGGTGTATTGATTAGTATGTTTAACATAGGCCTGATGTTACTATTATATTAGAGTCAATTAATAAATCGATCATTCCAAACGTTTTCAGTACCCAGTGGAGCGAAGATCTTCAACAAATCCATGCGATGCCATAATTGTTTACCTGTCGATATCTGTTGACGTTTATGTAGCTTGTAGTTCCTACAAGACGGATTAGTCAGTCCAATGCCCAACTTACCCTTCCCACATGTTACAGTGTGTTTGGCAGGTTATGGTATATTAACCCACATCATCAATTTTATTTGGCTCTTTCTCACCCCAGCTGGAGTATAGGTCACCAGTACAGCTGGAGTATAGGTCATCAGTACAGCTGGAGTATAGGGTCACCAGTACAGCTGGAGTATAGGGTCACCAGTACAGCTGGAGTATAGGGTCACCAGTACAGCTGGGGTATAGGGTCACCAGTACAGCTGGAGTATAGGGTCACCAGTACAGCTGGGGTATAGGGTCACCAGTACAGCTGGAGTATAGGGTCACCAGTACAGCTGGAGTATAGGGTCACCAGTACAGCTGGAGTATAGGGTCACCAGCACAGCTGGAGTATAGGGTCACCAGTACAGCTGGAGTATAGGGTCACCAGTACAGCTGGAGTATAGGGTCACCAGTACAGCTGGAGTATAGGGTCACCAGTACAGCTGGAGTATAGGGGCACCAGTACAGCTGGAGTATAGGGGCACCAGTACAGCTGGAGTATAGGGTCACCAGTACAGCTGGAGTATAGGGGCACCAGTACAGCTGGAGTATAGGGTCACCAGTACAGCTGGAGTATAGGGTCACCAGTACAGCTGGAGTATAGGGGCACCAGTACAGCTGTCCTCCTTTAGGAAGCATCCGCCAAAACTCGTTGCGTGCTTCGGCAGGGATGGTTTCGGTGGCAATTTGCTTTACACGATAATGCTGCCAGACCCATTCACAACTCTCTTTATTCGCCTGTTACGGCATGCACGGGGGCAGTAGTCCTATTCTTTCCCCAGTACAGGCCCCGGTATCCACCCTTTGCTAAAATGCTAAGACTTATTTTGGCGCAGACCTCTATCCACTAACTCTTATATTTCAACGACCGCCTTTTGAATCAAAACACTGAAGTCGATGAACCAGTTAGGCAGACATTGCTTGATTGTTAAATCATACGCGAATCCAGCAGAGAGGGGCGCCTGAGGGGATGGAGGAGTGTGTACAACCAGCAAGCTAAATACACCATCAGTATCTATGCTCTTCGTCTGAGCACCTATGGTTCTTTCTGTCCGGGGTGTAATGACGTCGATTCTTAACTTAGCAGAACAGACCAAGATGGAAGCTGTTTCTATAAAACAATCATCAGCGTCGTGTTTGTTGTTGTCATTAGACTCCTAGTAACTACACACGTATTGCCAACGTAATCAGCTACCCTGCGGGATTACCTTTAGCAGGTTTAGATAACCCTGCTTAAGAGTACATGAATTTCTGTCCCACCCTGGATAGAAGCCATAGTGTTTCTGGCTCTGTCTCGATCACGAAGGGACTATATACATCTTGTAGCAGGACTTCGCGTAATGACAGCTTAGCAGTTGATGTTCGTCCATCACATGTAATGAAGACCACTCTCCTTGTTCAGCCGTGTGGACAGTCCTTTCTCTTGCTGTTCGATGAAATGGGTGACTTGGGCGATGATTTTAATTTAAAGTAAGGAAGAAACTGCGCCTTTGGTCAACCTCCCTCACTGGTTCTGAGCTACTATTGGTCAAAGGCACGATTTTATCCAGATGACTGGAGATAGCACAGGATGTATATTACCTCAGGGTTTACTCCCGAAGCCTTTTCCGTGGACAGTTATCCCACAAGGCAGCGCAGGGGGATGACATATATCGTTGCGTATCGTGCCTTTCCAATTACCGTAGGAGGTCGTAGGGACGTCACTCAGCGTGTGAATAATGTGCTGGGCATCTCTCCCGGGCTCTATTCTAGTCCATTATAGTCGTGTCTACTAGCACCACCAGCAGCACCAAATGTAGAGTGCAGATCCTACACTGATAGGTAGGCTATTTGTGAACAGGACAAAGTCTGGAATCTGGACAACCCAGAGCTGCACCTTCCCAAGACCTAGTAAGCTACACACAAAAAGAGACCACCCACACACTTTCGTCACATGTGTGTGCGAAAAGCAAGCCATAGAAAGCATGGAACACATTCTAAGGGTTGACCAGATGTACTAAAGTACAAAACGATAGCTTTTGAGTACCAGGATTCCAGTAAACCAGTACATTATGTGTCTATTTGGTCTCCTTATGTCTCCATAACGAGCACATAGACATCGAAGTTGTTGGCCATTTTGTTAGAATCCTGCATCATTTGTTCATGTACTCTAGTGATGACGTTCTCTCTAACATTTTCGTGAACATTCTAAGGATGTCAAAAGTACGTAAAACATTCTACTGGTCCGTCCTGCACAATGCAATACCAACAGTGGGATAATTGTATGCTCCTGGGTATCTCGTCCAGGGATTCACATTAAGGACAGTAGTGAATTTAAAGTTTAATAGAGGATGACATGACATATCCTCATTTAGCAGCTCAGTAATGTAGCTAGGCGTTCTCTGAAATGTAGCTCTGAAGGTGTAGAGATCAATGTTAGAGATCTGATCAACAAAAGTGCAGATAAGTAGTAGAAAAAGCCTAGAGAGCAGAGTAACCCACACAACTTGGATTGGTGTTATTATAACAGTTCTATGTTGCAAAGGAATACAAAGAAGCAGCTTCATAGATGTCCGTTTCAATTAAGAAAGAACATGAGCCAAATAATCAACCACATATTTGTTGCTTGCAGTGGTGGACACTTTTTTGTGTGTGTTTTGGGGAGGTTTTTTTGTTTATTTTAAGACTCAGACTGCTATATGCTAGCTATAAAACTCTTTAAAGTATACCATGAACCAAAATATATCAAAATTGAAATAAATAAAAACTAAATAGACAAATGAGACATGTTTTGACATTTTTCATCGATGCTAAACAAAACTGCAACATTCAGATTTAAGAAATGAAACATGGATATACTAATAAACCCATTTAGGGTGTCATGTATTACGATCATTCATGTTCATAAATATGACCGCTTCAACTCTAACAATTACGTCGTAAAAGATGACTAAAGAGGGCTGCGCATGAGGATAGCAGCCTCATCATGTAAAACACCTTGCTAATAGAAATAGAAGTAGACACGAGCTTTGACGCAGGTATCCTATCAATAGCTCAAACATACAGTGGTGACAGTATACTTCACAGGGAGCATATATTTCATAATAAAAAGAAAGAAGTCACAGTTACACATAATAAATATATACATATAAATGAAATAAGAACGATTATCGAAAATTACTTCAGTCTAGAATGAATATCTCGAGAACAAATCTGTCACGGTAGAAGGTCGAACATAAATCAACCTACTTTCTGTTTTGTAACGACACCTGTTATCACGAGAATTACAATGTCAACGTTCAACTTACACATACAGCTATCCTCGATGAGAATCATTTTAAAGAAACAACTGAGATATTGTCAGAAACTGCGCATGTCCAGAAAGCTGTATATAAAACCTCCACAAACACACGCTTTGTATCCTCTACCTAATGTGCAAGAGAATATGTGTCCTCGAACAGGACGAAGTATCTGCTCTAACTTCCAAAGAATTTTTGACCTATCTGTCCTCTTATCTAAAATTCTGGCCTGGACTAGTTCGTCATGCGCACTACGCAACTGCTGCACAGTTTTTGGCCACTCTCCTCCCTCCCTCACTTGTGCTCTTCAGGCTCAATCAGTTTACCCCACCCTCCACGCTTTTTAAACCTGCCGGCCTGGGCTGACGGCACTAACCCAATGACCTAGTTCAGCGTGAGAGAGTTTCGTTGTCACCTTGGCCTCAATTCATTGCGGGCACTAGGTTAGATATGGCAACTTGTGCCGTGGTGTCTTGGCCGTTGTTACTGGTGGCTTTGATAAAACGTTTAAAAATGGTTGACGAAGTGATGTAGTGCATGCTTTGATGGTTCTAATCTGCGCAAATGTAGGTTTGTCGTGATTGTAGATTAATCATTGTGCTGTCGTTCTTCGTGAAATCTTACGAATTGTTAATGTAAATACGTTTGTAATTTCTTGGTCCATCCAAATTGCGAGATGATCAATTCCTAGCCCTCAGTTCCCTGCATGGGCAAAAGGTGTTCAGTTTGTACTGTTTTACCTTTCCATGAACGTTTAGGCCAACTACCTTCTTTAGTCCGTTGACCTCATATAGCTCATTGCTGTTTTTGACAATGTTTATGTGAGGAGAGTAAGCATTTCTCCGTCTAGGTCGATGTATTTATCTTCAAAAATTAGTTTTCTTGTCTTCTTCAAGGGCTAGTGTGAAATGTTTGGGGAGATAGTATCATAATAACTAATATCACGTTGTAGTAGTGTCAGGTAAAGTAATTACGTAAGAGCATATTCATTATAAAGTACATGGAAGCGTTTGTGCAATGGAACATCTTATTTCAGGACATGAAATTGCTCTTTAGTAATACATCAAGTAGGGATTGGGACGATCTAGCAGTATGCGCAGTGTAGCCTACAACATGGCCGTTTAACTGTCGAGTTGCACCGTGGAAAAACAGCAAGGCGTTATTATTTTATTTAGGTAGTCAGAGAGTGTAAAACGTTCTGAAATCTACAGTGCGGAGACAGTTGTTTTGGTTACAGAAAAGTGTATAAATTGGTAGAACGATTTTGCAACGGATGATAAAAGGTCATTGATAAACCGCGGAGGGGGAGACCAGCAAGCGTGGCAACTGACACAGTGATAACAGGCAAGTCACTATTGATGAAATAACTGTAGATTTTAACATGAGTCACAACGCTGATCACAAAATTGTCCATGATGACCTCAGATATATGGACATGTGTGGCAGGTGGGTCTCAATGCAGTTTGCAACGCGGTAATGGAGGCTGTGCAAAATTGGTCACAAACTTTTTTCTAGAAGGCATCCAGAAGCTAGTGAACATGTGGATAATGTGTGCTACCAAGCACGGGGACTATGTCGAAAAATAAGACACAAAAAATGTATTTTTCACACTCTTGTAAAAATGTTAGTAAAATTAATGTTACTTAATCACTACCCCTCGTATGTTGATCGGTTGGTAAAATAAGATCATTTCGGCTGAGCAGTCCGTGTTTTTGTCCTCTATCAGTTGAGCTTACTCTTCTTCAGTACATTGGTTTATGGGTGCATTTATCACTACAGCCACTTCAGTGTTGTTAATTACTTTTTCATAGCCCACACAAATAAAAACAGAATGGAATATGTACTTTCCATGCTTTCTCAAATAACTGGTTAATTGTAAGGAACAACATGCACGTGGTTGAGTGGTCTTTCCTGAAACATGCCTACTCACGTAGTATGTCTCTATCATTCCTTGCTAGCCTTGTTACTTCCGCTTTCTTTAGGCGTGCAATGATGTTTCCTTTTTTACAGGGACTTGACCTAGAGTCCACCTAGACAGGGGTCCGAAAAGCTATCCTCTCAATGTCCAGATGCATGAATCCCGGGTCTGAATCCCTACCAACATAAATTTACCAAGAAAGGTTTCTTCAGGAACTGAATACACTCTTTCAATTTATATGTGAAGCAGAGTTCAACAGAAGATGAAAGATGCCACAACTGTACACCTGTACAACCAAAAGTGCAACCGTTACTCCTGCGACAATCTCAGGGGTATTTCTCTTCTGTCAATCGAGGGCAAAATTGAGGCCTGAGTCCTGCTGAACCTCCTAACTCGTCACCTACAGCAGGGTCTACTCCCAGATAGTCTGTGTGGTTTTGGTGCGGATCGTGGGACGGTTGACATGATATATGCAACACGTCAACTGCAAGAGAAATGTCAAGAACAGAATGGTCACTTGTACACTGGCGCGCGCAAACTCTCCAACCTCGGCAAGGTAGGCTTTTGTATGGAGAGTGGATACCCTCTTACAGACCACAAATACATTTTGTATGGAGAGTGGATACTCTCTTACAGACCACAAATACATTTTAAAATAAATTCTAAAATATATAAATGCATTTTAAAAAATGTTCAAAAAGATATTTTAAAAAGCCCCTGAAGATGATATATTGGGGACTGAGACGCTAGTCTAGTCAGGCACACCATACTGACCAGGACGTCGCGACAGGGTCATGCACAACGTACTGACCAGGACGTCGCGACAGTGGCAGGCACAACATACTGACCAGAACGTCGCGACATGGTCAGGCACAACATACTGACCAGGACGTCGCGAAATTGTCAGGCACAACATACTAACCAGGACGTCGCGTCAGGGTCAGGCACAACATACTGACCAGGACGTCGTGACAGGGTGAGGCACAACATACTGACCAGGACGTCGCGACAGGGTCAGGCACAACATACTGACAAAGACCCCAATTTCTCTTTCATGTAGCGTTTCCTAGAAACAGGCTGCTTTCAATGCAGCCTAGCTGGCGATATGTAGATCGATGTGATCCCCGTAATAGTGAGCGCCACACAGATGAAGCTAAGTATAGCACAATCGTCTGGAGAACCGAGGTCGACCTTCATCAGCATGCTCGGTAGGTGAGGACAGCTACTACAACCCCCTAATTAACGTCCTTTTCAGGGCGCACAAAAGAGTAAACTTACTCATTGTAGGCTTTAAACAACAACAACAACAACTGAAGATGATTGTGGAGAAATGTATAAGGATACCCTCTTATAGAAAACAAATATATTTCTCCGCAATCATCATCAGTACTTTTGTTTTTAGCAATCTCGGAAGTGTTCTTGGGAACACAAGTAGGTTTACAGGCCATCAAAATGTCAAGAATTAGTTTATTTGCTGGTAACATTGACAACAATCTGATATTACAATGCAGTAGTAGCTTTTTGTATTCCACTTCGGCAAATTCACACAATTACTTTAGTTATGTTACATGAACTGTCTATGTATGAAAATATTTGACAATGTTCACAATAAGTACTTGGCTATCTATTGGTAATACATCAACAGCTGTTTAGAGACATTTGTGCATTGTGTACACCACAGGTTCCCTTAAAAAACACAGTTTTGGCCGATCTGACCAAAGTCTTTCTTTGACACGGTCAATAGGGATGGACTCTGGCAAGTCATGACGAAGTTTGGCTGCTCCGACAGATTAATTACGGCTGCCTGCCAATGTCATGATGGCTCGTATTCTGCACGAAGGAGAATTGTCTGTAGTATTTGCAGTCATTAACGGAATCAAACAGGGTTGTGTGCTGACACCAAAAATCTTTAGCATGATCTTTGCAAAAATGCTCACTGATGCTGTACATGGCGCTGCTACTGGTATGCACATCATATACATGACGCAAGATCAGCTGTTCATGTAAGGGTACCTGACATCCTACAAACAATGAGTGAGGTCATGATCGTGGATCTTCTGTTCGAGGAGAATTGCACCTTTAACACTTGCTCAGAACAAGCTATGCTGTCCATCATGATGGAGTTTTCGGCGGTATGCAGTAACTTTGGTCTCACGATCAACCCTAGAAAAATTGAGGTACTTTTCCAGCTTCCTAGCCATGCATCGAACTAATTATTACTGTACAGAAACAACGTCTCTAGACAGTCGTTAGCTTTAGGTACCTAGGTAGTACTTCAACAAAATGATCCATATCGACAGTGAGGTCAACAACCGTATTGCTAAGTCGAACTCTGCGCTTGGGGCGCTACAAGTTAACGTTTGACACCGACAAGACATCAGTGTCGCCACACAGGTAAATGTGTATTGTGCTGTAGTATTATCCCCTTTGCTGCTTATCTGTAAAACCTGGACAGTGTAAAGCAGACATGTCAGACAACTAAATCGTTTTCAATTAAGCAGTTTTGCGTAGGCTGCTCAGAATCAGGTGATAACATGCCTGACTCTTAACTGTGGCAGAAGAAACGCTACAGAGATTAATTGAAAGTGTATCTGAAAAGCTTCAATATTGGTGTCGCCTCCTGTGAGTTGCTTACAGAAAACCGTACCACCTGGCGCGCTAGTATCACAGAAGGTGCTAAGATCACAGAGAGCAATCCATCACTGAGGTTGAGCAGCAAAAGCGTGCAGCCTGAAAAAAATAAAAAAAGGGACACCGACTCCACAACCGGCTGCCTACATCTGTACCCCAAATATGACAGGGTTTGCAGTTCCAGGATTGGTCTTTACACCCATATAAGAACAAATTTCACAGCACAAGTCTGAGGCTGTCGCCATCTTTGGTTACGATGGCCAACTATTTTAGTACTTTTAATTGTATTGACTGTCTTTACCGTTCACAAGGGAAGTGATCTAATGCATACCTGACCACGAGCAAGTTGTACGCAGCGAGAAGATGACCCAGCAATAGTTCCGAATGGAGAGCAGACATATATTCTATACCCACAACAAAGAGTATCAACAATTGGGAGTGTGACCACAAAAGAAGATTTAAAGTTCAAGAATATATTTGTACGGTTCTTCCTGGCGTTTGTAGGCGTCCAAGTAGCTCAGTTTATGTAGCGGCCGTCTCTAAAGTAAAAATACAAGTTTAAAGCCCTGTCTCGGTACTCTTAAGTCTACAGACTGTCAATGGGTACCATCTTTTCTGTTAGCGAAGGCACGTGAAATCACTTTATTAAAGAAAACACGTGGTACAATAACGTCCTCAACACTTCACGGCAACAGCGGTATGCGTCCATTTAATTTTTTAATATTGTGTTTGTGAGATACAAAGATTGTCGCGACGGCGCAAGTAGATTTTCAACCACAAAACTTGACAGTTAAGCAAGGGAAGTTTTTAGAAAAAAACTGTCTATGCACTATTCGTTAATTTTGAGCGCCGTTTTGTTTTTTGCGCGCGTTTAAGTGCAGCAGTCCTTGAATGCATATCGTATTCGCTGACCTAGTAATGTGCCAGCTATCAATCTACCGATTAGCAGGCCTTATATCATGCCCCTGACATTAATCGTTACTTATCGATATCATTATATTATTTAATGAAACTTGCATCGGGAGAACCGTGCCGCCGCGGGACTTAACAGCTGCACGTTTTTTTGTCAGCGTGGTCAATACTAATCTGACATCAACTTGAGGCGTTTGGAGTTATGGCATCCCACCTTAACTTCGTGTTCCAAATTTACAAGCTGATGGACTGCCCCCCGTCCTTCCATGAAGCCTGTTTGGTTGGGGCATCTGTTGATGTTGTTCTTGCAGAAAGACCTTTATGCTCCTGTTTATTATTGTTTATAAGATTTGACCTAGAGAAAAAGTTAAATGAGATATGTTTCTATGACCTTATCTCTTTATCTGGTTTTAGTATTGGTACTACGACGAATTGTTGCTGTTTTCCAAGCCATTTGTGTAATGCCCGTGTTTCATATTTGGTTAAATAGACATGTTATTGGTCCTACTTAGAATACTGAGAATCCTGGTATTCAAACAAGAATGTTAATCTCTGCTGCTATGTAGCCAAAGCCTATATGTAGTATGTATTTTAAAACTTCATGCCGCTTACTGGGCCTGGGGAGAAGGTATGGCTTGGCTTGGCTTCGTTCGCTCTCAATCTCCCGCTACCAAACCCTAAAAGGGCTTAAGTAGCAGAATGTAGTCCAGAGAACGGAATGCGTTGTGTCGTAGTTTACAGCTTGACTGCGATATTTGCACCTTTCGGTCCAACACATCTGACTTCAGCAAGCATTTTTTGAGTAATGGGTTAGCATTCCCTCTTCGATCCCTTCTCCTTAGCCAGTCTGCCCTGCTGCAGCCTATTATCCAGGATCACCCCGTGGAGGTGAAAAAGGGTCCTGAAAGCACTGTTACGCTGGCCCTGACGCTAGCAGTCAGCTATGGGTCGCTGACCACTGCAGCTCATGGGCTAAATAATTTTGTAGATTTTCAACTATAATTATTAAATTTTTTTGTAGTGGTTATTGGTACCTTCTTAAGGACTCTATCTCTGGATTTGTATTTTCAGTTTGCTCCTAATATTGTCTATACCATTTCATGCAGTATCGACATTTCGGTAGGTTATTGTCACGACACATACTGTTCTCCTCTAGTTCTTTAATTTGTTTGCCTCGGTTACGTGCTGCTTATCTGATCAAAATGTTGTTTACGCTGGGTAGAAAATCATTCCTAGCTAGGGCACTGGCTCTTTGTTTGTCTGTTTTCGAAGTGTCCTGAAACTTGTCCCGGAACTTGTCCTAGAACTGGTCCTGAAACTTGTCATGGAACGTGTCCTGGAACTTGTCCAAGAACTTGTACTGGAACTTGTCCTGGAACATGTCCTGGAACTTGTCCTAGAACTTGTCTCGGAACGTCCTAGAACTTGTCCTGAAACTTGTCCTGAAACGTATTCTAGAACTTGTCCTAGAATTTGTTCTGAAACTTGTCCTAGAATTTGTCCTGGAAATTGTCCTGGAACTTGTGATCTCTGTCCTACTTTTTCCCGTTATTGACTTGTTCACGCAACGCATCAAATATAGGGGATGCTTGATTGAAGGTCTGGGAACACGTTCTCCATTGTAGTTTTTTGTAGCTATTATTATCATTTTATTAGTAGCATTCCACGTTCTTTTGCAGCTATTTAAATAAACAATAGGGCACTGTTGGTAGAGGACTTCAATGTACATAATACCACATGGTGAGGAAATCAAATAGAAAAATTAGTGAGAGTCGTAATGGACCGGTACAAAAAACAAAGGTATCCTACTTATCCTTAATGATGGATCAATAATAATAATAATAATAATAATAATAATAATAATAATAATAATAATAATAATAATAATAATAATAATAATAATAATAATAATAATAATAATAATAAATAAACTAATGCGTGGAGTTAGACATAAACATTGTAACCCTCATATTAGAAGCAAAATAATGAAAGGTTCAAGAAAACACAGCATCAGCCCAACTGTCTTTTTAAAGTAACATTGACGAAATGTATCAATTGAATACTACAAGCACTAGACCAACATTCAGATTGGGAAGCATATACAATAGAATTAATCAGTGTGGATAGTAAACAAAAATACCAAAAAATGTGAATGAATTTGCTGAAAAGCAAACAATTGGTATCCTAAAAATTGCAATAAAACATATCCCAAATAAAGACATGGCAGAAAATATAAAGACAGAAACAATGAAAAATAAAAAAAACAGGCAGCCAAGTAAGCACACAACTCCAATCCCTTGGAAGACAAGTAAATGCACAGAACAACTGAAAATAAAGCAGAAAACACTTAACAAGTTGAGAGAGAAGACACAAGATACCACAAAAGCTAACTGACGTCACGTTATTGAGATATAATTTATCTTCTGGGTTATAAATGTTGAATAGTTGTCGGCCTCTGGTTTCCTATCTATTGGTACATATATATATTTTCTGTTGAAAATTGTGAACAAGTCTATTATTTTGTACTTTTTTGTAGACTACGAAAGTTACCGGTTGTATATTTCCTCCCTCTCTGACTTTTCTAATAGTGGTACATTCTTCAATGTTGAAACTCTGTAGGCTTGAGGAATTTTTCCCACTTTGCCAAACTTGTTTTCATTTCATATTATAATATCTGTTCTTTAAAAAAAAAACGCTATTTGAAATACCTCTGCAATTCCATTGGATATTTTGTGTATCCACATTTTGTGTTTTGTTTTGTGACGTATTTTTTGGTTTAAATTGGTCTTTTAATAAAAACATTCAGTTGCTCGCTTCTTTCTTGGGTGTAGCGTATATGATTTGTTGTGGATGAGGGCTTTTGTAGTCTTTGGTATTTGCATATATACTCAACTAAAAAAGTAACTTACCAGGAAATATTTTTCATCATATAATTTTATTTAATTATACAAAAACAACGAAATCTTAGGATACAAAACATTATTCCATAGTCCGAAACTCAAACAACTGAAAATACATTTTCGTGGTATGTGTAACTATTTCCTAAGCGTCTGCGAGCATGAGTGGGAGAAGGAGAAAAGGGGGGGGGGGATCATTTGACAAAACGACATAGCTCAGTACCACGTGTGTCCACCACGTGCGTTGATCACGGCTTGACAAATCTGCGCCTCATGCATCGAATCCAACGTGTCAGAAACCCTATTGAATGCTCTGCCAGTCCTTCACGACTTCTTGACGAAGTTGCCGTAAACAGTCTGCTGTGGATGCTGTCGTTGCTGAAGTAGACGTTTCAGCTCGTTCAAGACATGCTCAATTGGTGACAGGTCCGGTGAAATGGCTGGTCAGGGCAAGTTTTCAATGTTTCTGGCTTGGAGTTCATTATCCACGATTCTGGCAACACGAGGACGGAAATTTGTCTTACTGAAGCACAATGCCTGGTGCATGGCTCAGCCCAAAAGTTGCGATGTGGTTCTTCGCGATCTCATCACGGAATCGCAAGCCGGTAACAGCTCCGTCTAAGATAACGAGGTATGTTCGATGATTGGTGCAGATAACCTCGCTAGGTTATAATCTCGACGCATATGACGAGCGTGCTCTTAAATGCAGTTGTTGGCGTAGCGCTCTCCACGTCGACGATACACTCACTATCTGACGACCATCGGCTCTTGAAAGGTTGATTTTGCCCTCTTCAGTAAACAGTACTCTGTCCCACAGAGCGTTCCCTAAGCCCAGATGTTGTCTGACCCAGGCAAGTCGTGCGACACAATGTTGTGGCTTCAGAGTTGAACGAAAAGCAAGCCGTCATGCCAGCAGGCATTGCTTGGATAAACGAGTCCTGATATTAGTTGAACTTATTCTTCTCAGTCAGCGGATGGAACCAGCAGTGACAGTTGCTGACTGAAATCTGTTTCGCAGATGTGCAAGAGTTATGTAACAATCTTGTCAACTGGTCATTAATCGAAGACGTCCCATGCGGGACAGGTCAGATACAGTTCCAGTCGTCTTGTAGTGATGTAACCACAGCCTAACAGTCTGTTTTGACATATCAAATTGTCTTGCTGTTGCAGAGACATACTTTCCTCTTTCCAACATACCAACAGCCCGCAATCGTCCATTTGGTGCCGTGTTTGCCATTCTTCTAGTAGTTTGCTTCTGAACTAAATAATGACACAATAATCCCAGATCGCCAACGAACACTTCTCATGTCAATTTTGTGATCGGCACATGAATTGTGAGAAACTGTCCGGATACTTGTTAATTTGATGAAACGAGATTTTGAAGGCCAGTGAAGGGCCATTTCACACCCAGGCTGCACTAAAACAATTATATTGCTTCCAGGAACAGCCAAGAATGCATCGGCTTGAAATTACATTACAATTTTCAGACATAAAAACATACACAACTTTTCCACTTGCTAACTTTCATTAATATTTGTTCTTGCCATTGTTGTTATTTCCGTCAGTGTTGTTATTTTTTCTTTTCCCTGACAAGTAATGTGTATGTGTGTGTGTGTGTGTGTGTATTATTTTCTGTTATGGTTTTTATTTTTTATTTTTTTCGTATGCTCTATTTCTTTATTCCCAAAAGCGGTGTGCGTTGCACTGTGGTTTTTATTTTGCGTCTGTCGGCCCAATGCACCCGACTTCAGCATGCATTTTATATAAGGGTCTGCTTCCTCCTGCATTTTCTAAGGGTTTGCTTCCCCTGGGTAACGGCCAGGGGGGTGATGGGGATCGAACCCAGCACCTTTTGGGTTGTGAGTCGTGTCACTTAACCACTAGGCCACGCTGTCCCCTGTTATGGATTGATTCTGGACTTTGATTCAAAACGGCGTCGAATATGTGAGTAAAGGTAGTGCGAAACGGTGTCCCTTGTTTCAAGGGAGGTATGATAAAACACAATGTCCACTGGAAGACGGATGATATCGACAGTTGACAATCGAACATTAAAGGCTGTTAGCCGTTGTCAAGGAAACAATTATAAAGCAAACGGTATTCCTATCAAATAGTGGCTTCCATGATGGCCGACAGAAATAACAAACGCATGTTTGTCTGCACACTAGTTTTCTCTTCTTGTTCTTCTTCTTGTTCTTGTTGTTCTTCTTCTTCTTCTTTTTCTTCTTTGTCTTCTTCTTCCTCTTCTTCTTCTTCGTGCGCTTTCAGACGTCACTTTGAATATGTCTAAAGAAAGTAATGGCCCGCTTGAGTTCATCTGTAGCTTCATAGACCTTGTCTTAGATTGGTATGGGAAATGGCCAAATGTGCCTTCTCTGTAACTCGTATGTTGGACACGTTTTCAGCAGATGTTCAGAAGTCATTTTATCAGTGTCACAGACACATTCATCGGTATATCTTAGTTTGAACTTGTTGAATAAATGGGGTGGTAACCTGTTGTAGCCTGTGCAGAGCCTAAAAAAATCTAGTTTTCCCAGTAGTTTGCAAGTATACACAACATCGCGTTAACAAGCAAGAGATTGAAGAGAAGTGACTAAGGAGAAGTATTTAACAGATTCTGAGTAAGACTTGTAGATCAACTGCCCTCAGCCAACTCTAGATACAGGTACTATCTAAAGTAGGCCATGGACTGTCAGTGACCTAGCTATTGACGTCGTTCCTTAGTTTGTATTTTTATTTAATTTATAATTGTTAAATCAGTGCCCCTTTTCTAAATTAATATTTCTAGTTTACCTATCTCTTATTAAACTTCTTCTTCTTCTTCTTCTTCTTCTTCTTCTTCTTCTTCTTCTTCTTCTTCTTCTTCTTCTCCTTCTTCTTTCGTTGCAGGAATGTATTTGTTTTTTTTAGACATCAATCCGCTGTTGTATTTTATTTTGTGTTAGAGTCTATCTTGTTTGGGACTTGAGATGACTTGACGTTCGTTCCTGGAGTCTTTTAGAATGGCCATTTTCCTTGCAGTTAACTTAACTTAACTTATCGTCTTTATACTGCTTTAGAAGACCCTGCAGAGTCTGCATACAATCAGTTTCGTTTACTTCACCTTGCTCTTAAAGCTATGCGCATCCAATTTATTCCTAAATGCATTAACTGTCCCTGCCTCCGCTACCTCCTCTGGCAATGCATTCCAAGCATTCACCACTCTCTGACTAAAAAAATATTTCCTAATATCTAATCTGGACCTCTCTTTAGTCAGCTTGTAGCTATGCCCTCATGTTATTGTGGGTGGCCGTATTTTAAAAAACAAACTTGTTATAGTCTAATTTATCCATTGCTCTGATCATCTTATAAACCTGTATTAAGTCACCACGAATTCTTCTCTCTTCTAAACACCATAGGCCGGTTTTTCTGAGTCTTTCCTCATAACTGTAATTCTGGAATCCCACTATCAGCTTTGTCGCTGTTTTCTGTATTCTTTCCAGCATGTTTATATCCCCTCTACGATAAAGACTCCACACCTGCACACAGTACTCCAATCAAGGTCTAACTAAAGCTTTATACAGTTTGACTATCACTTCATTGCTCCTATGTTTAATATTTCTTTTTATCATACCTAACATTGCATTTGCCTTTTTCACTGCTACCTTAACTTGCTCACTCACCTTACCTGTATGATCTATTTTAACCCCTAGGTCCCTTTCCTTATCTATCTTTCTAATATTGTTCTCTCCCATTCTGTAATTATGTTTTATATTGGATCGACCCATAGGTTGACGAGTACGAAGAAGAAGAAGAAGAAGAAGAAGAAGAAGAAGGATCGAATCATGTGGCTGACTGTATATAGTTGTATTTTGGCTGATAAAAAATTGGTACAGCTCTCTCCTGCTGATATGGAGTGATTTTATTTGTCCATTAAACGTAGTGTTCTTTCCTTTTACCTGAATTAATCCCTTTTCTGTTTGATGGATAGAATGTATACAATTTTGCCTAAAGTTGAGAAATTCTCAATGTCTCAATAGACTATTAAGAGTTATAATGACAATTGCATGTTCTCCAGAAATATTAACTGAAACATAACTGACATAGTCTACACTTATATTCTAAATACATTAAGAAATTATATTCTAATCATAATCAACACTTATATTCTAGTCACATTCAACACTTATATTCTTCGAATCACAGTCAACAATTAACAATTCTAGTCACAATAACTCTTGTATTCTAGCCCCTCAGTCAACACCTACATTCTAGTCATTGTAAAAACTCATTTTTTAGTCACAATAAACTCCTAAATTCTAATCATAATCAAAACTTATATTCTAGTCACAGTCAACACTTTTATTCTGACCCCACAGCAACACTTGTATTGTTATTTAACAATTTACACTTATATTATAATCCCACAGCCCACACTTATATTCTAATCCCACAGCCCACAATTTTATAATAATTCCACAGCCCACACTTTTATTATAATCCCACAGCCCACACTTTTATTATAAGCCCACAGCCCACACTTTTATTATAAGCCCACAGCCCACACTTATATTCTAATCCCACAGCCCACACTTATATTCTAATCCCACAGCCCACACTTATATTCTAATCCCACAGCCCATACTTATATTCTAATCCCACAGCCCACACTTATTTTCTAATCCCACAGCCCACAATTTTATAATAATTCCACAGCCCACACTTTTATTATAATCCAACAGCCCACACTTTTATTATAAGCCCACAGCCCACATTTTTATTCTAATCCCGCATCCTACACTTTTATTCTAATCTCAGTCAACACTTGTATTCAGATCTATATTCTGATCTATATTCTGATGTCGACCAAATAAGCATGTATTAGATCATCAAATCAACGTGCGGTCAACTGGGCGACCAGGGAATGGTTTCCACTGCTTAGGTTCATTGGATGGATTTATAAATCTGAGATATAAAGGCCGCTTATCGTTGAATTAGCAATGCAATATACAGACTAGGTTCTTGTATCACCTCATACAGAAAATGACGTATGCCATGTGGAGATTTGAACACGTTTCTTAATGGTCAAAACTGTTGCTTGGTCTCACATGTCCAACACGTTTACAAAAATTGTTTGCAGATCAGCCACTAGTGATATCACGTTTCCCAGCAGTCACTGCACTTTGAAATCTGAGGAGAACTTGTTCATCTGTTCCAGTGCCGTCCATATAATTGGCGCTCAGTGACAAAACTAAACATTTATGTATTTACTTGGTAGCGGCTCCTCTCTTGTTGCGAACCGTATTTTTCATAGTTTGCACGCTTTAGTGCAACAATAATGAATATCTTTGTGATTGTCAATGCCGTGGCTTTTAAAAAAAAAATGTAGGCCACACACGCGCACGCGCACACGCACACGCACAAACATACGCATATACACACATGCAGATATTCTTAAAAGACACCATTCATACATTCCTATATATATATATATATATATATATATATATATATATATATATATATATATATATAAGTAAAACATACACACATACATACATATATATATATATACATACATACATACATACACACATACATACATACGTACATTCATACATACATACATACATACACACACACACATACACACATACATTCATACATACATACATACATACATACATACATACATACATGCATGCATGCATACATACATACATACATACATGCATGCATACATGCGCGTTTCATCTCAGGATTAAACAAGCAGTGGCGTTGTCGTGGCTGATCTGAACGGGGTATACCTGACAACGATCTTATATATAAGCGGATATTGGTGCGGTGACTTCGGCTGTGAAAACTCTTTAATAAGTGGCTTAACCGTCTCCAGAAGTTACACAAGAGCTAAGTGTGGCATGGGTGGATAGATGGCTTAGAAGGTATCGAACATTCTGGATCTAGTGTAGATCAGCTGTCATGGGCATGCCGGTATATGCGGCAATGAAAGTGCTGACATCCTGGCCTCGTTCTGGTACCGTTCTGGTCACAATGACGATGGACAGAGATGGATTTTTGAAGTTGATCATTGACTGCCTCTTGATGAAGACACTTCAATCGACAAACGTGCAGTGCACAGATTTACAAGATTTGAAACATTACATGAACCCAGTAGGGAGAGGACAATTAACGAGCTACAAGAGTATTTACTTTGAACACCTATGGTTCTACCGAAGTGCAATGACGTCGATTATGAAGAGAATATATCAGATACAGCGAATATACGCACTGTAGCAGACATTTTTGCAGGTAATAAAACATAATGGTACACTGATATGACTCGGTTAGCAGGTAACCCGACACAGTGAAGACCGTTCGTCCGTGCTATGGTAATTAAGGCTGAGGCATTGAATTGATTACAGTAAACTGCCAACTTTCATGGTATGAAATGGGTCTCGCATACAAATGTGTATGTGTATAAGATTCAGGTACATAAAGGCGGAGTAACCCGCTTTCCATGTTACCAATAAATGAGATGGATGGTTGAATTGGGTGGCATATGTTAGATAACAACGTTAGACTCATGAGTGATGTTCGCATATGTCAGCTATCCAGGCAAGGATGACAAGACAGATCTGTGCATAATTGACAAGACGGATTTAAGCATGATTGACAAGACGGATCTGTGCATGATTGACAAGAGAGATCTGTGCATGATTGAAAATAGGGATTTAGGCATGATTGACAAGACGGATCTGTGCATGATTGACAAGAGAGATCTGTGCATGATTGACAAGAAGGATTTAAGCATGATTGACAAGACGGCTCTGTGCACGGTTGACAAGAGGGATCTGTGCACAGTTAACTAGACGGATAGCTTGAGTGATATCCACACGTTTCAGCTAACCACCGATCAACCCAAATTCGTGAGTGATATTCCAACACCACAGCTAACCGTCCAACAACCCAATATCGTGATGTGATATTCATACATTAACCATCCACACATTAACCATGTAACAACCCAAACTCATGAAACAATAATCAAGTACAGACGGAGTTTACTTACCGTGTGACATCTTGTGAATTTGGCGGGAGGCCCATATTTTCTCGACCAACTTCAAAACAGGGATGAAGTGGACAACATCCCACCGGCAGTCTTTACTTCCTAGACTTGTTCTAAAGCCAAATCTGGGGTAGTTGTCTCGCCGCAGCGACTCAATTTCAACCAGTGTTCGTAAAGCGATCTCAGTCCCGCCAGGCGGAGCGATAGCGCGGGCTTGCGGAAAACGCTCGCCTGCCTTTCCCCGTAGAGCGAATCGGGTGCGGTTTGTTGCAGCGGCTCCTCCACCGAGGTGCGCTGGTCTGGTCCGTATCAGGAAACGTGGTCCGTCCGTGGTGAATTATCTAAGGCTTATAGCAGAGCTCGACAGTACGTCTCGCTGGTGGTCCGACTCTCGCAAAGAGCTTGTGACCGGCAAATGGAAAGCAGGAATCGTTGCCTCGAGGCCCTGCGTTCTCCCTACGGAGAAGGGCAGGCCAGCAGACCAAATTGTCTCTAGTCCCAGTGAAATTCATCGCCGAGGTCGTTGGGATCCGTTCTGCACAGAGCGCTGCCATCCCTCCTCGAGCGAGCCCGGTCGGTCGGTCGTCTGGTGCGTGTGGGAGGCCCCTGTCAGGCGGTCCTAGGTCGACGGAGTGAGGGACGGGTGGAACAAACCGTCCGTCCGTTCCGTCAGTCGGTCCCTGCGGCCGTCGTCCCAGCGAGGCTTTTTACACACCCTTCCTCCGCCGACCGGTGTGTGCTGTACGTACGTCTCCGACAGATATCTGGTTGATCCTGCCAGTAATCATATGCTTGTCTCAAAGATTAAGCCATGCATGTCTAAGTTCACACTGTCTCACGGTGAAACCGCGAATGGCTCATTAAATCAGTCGAGGTTCCTTAGATGACACGATCCTACTTGGATAACTGTGGCAATTCTAGAGCTAATACATGCTTACCAAGCTCCGACCCTCGCGGAAAGAGCGCTTTTATTAGTTAAAAACCAATCGTCGTTTCCCCTCGCGGGGTTACGGCGTCCCCACTGGTGACTCTGGATAACTTTGTGCTGATCGCATGGCCTCATGTGCCGGCGACGCATCTTTCAAATGTCTGCCCTATCAAATGTCGATGGTACGTGACATGCCTACCATGTTTGTAACGGGTAACGGGGAATCAGGGTTCGATTCCGGAGAGGGAGCATGAGAAACGGCTACTACATCCAAGGAAGGCAGCAGGCGCGCAACTTACCCACTCCCGGCACGGGGAGGTAGTGACGAAAAATAACAATACGGGACTCTTTCGAGGCCCCGTAATTGGAATGAGTACACTTTAAACCCTTTAACGAGGATCTATTGGAGGGCAAGTCTGGTACCAGCAGCCGCGGTAATTCCAGCTCCAATAGCGTATATTAAAGTTGTTGCAGTTAAAAAGCTCGTAGATGGATCTCAGGCGCAGGCGGGCGGTCCGGCTCGCGCCGGTTCACTGCCCGTTGTCTCCTGCCCTACCGTCTGCCGGCTCTCTCCCACGGGTGCTCTTCGCTGAGCGTCCTGGGTGGCCGGCGCGTTTACTTTGAAAAATTAGAGTGTTTAAAGCAGGCCTCGGCTGCCTGAATAATGGTGCATGGAATAATGGAATAGGATCTCGGTTCTATTTTGTTGGTTTTCGGAACTGGAGGTAATGATTAACAGGGACAAACGGGGGCATTCGTATTGCGGCGTTAGAGGTGAAATTCTTGGATCGCCGCAAGACGAGCTACTGCGAAAGCATTTGTCAAGAATGTTTTCATTAATCAAGAACGAAAGTCAGAGGCGCGAAGACGATCAGATACCGTCGTAGTTCTGACCATAAGCGATGCCGACTAGCGATCCGCAGGAGTTGCTTCGATGACTCTGCGGGCAGCTTCCGGGAAACCAAAGTGTTTGGGTTCCGGGGGAAGTATGGTTGCAAAGCTGAAACTTAAAGGAATTGACGGAAGGGCACCACCAGGAGTGGAGCCTGCGGCTTAATTTGACTCAACACGGCCAACACTGAAATGATGGACATGCCGAGACCACTCTTCTGGGGTCTAATATGGAACTGGTGCTGGATTTAGACCCCCAGAAATCTGGGGTTATGCCCCCTGTGGCCCGGTTAGGTCTGCATCCAGTGTTCTGAAAAAGGAATTGACGGAAGAGCACTATCAGGAGTGGAGCCTGAGACCTAAATTAACTTAACACGCCAATACTGCAGAATGACTATCAAAAAGTACACCTTTGTGGGGTCTAATAGAGAACATGTGCTGGAATTAGACCCTCGAAAATCTGGGGCTACCCTCTAAGAAACTTGATTGTCTCGCTAAGGGAATTGACGGAAGGGCACCACCAGGTGTGGAACCTGCGGCTTAATTTGACTGAACACGCCAATACTGTAGAACAACTGACAAATCGAGAGCACTGCCGTTTGGGTCTAATAATGAACGTACGCTGGTATTAGACTCACGGATGACAAGTCAGCTCTCAAACACTCAAATGAAAGAACGCTACGGAAATCGTGTTTAACTCCGCAGAAACCGCAGATTTCAAATACCTGGACATTGACAAACAAAAGCCCTCAATAAATTCGTCTGACCAAATAGTGAACGGGTGCTGGAAATAGATCATCTGAAGACAGGTCAGTTTTACCCTACAAATGACAGGGCGTTGCTACGGAAAACCAGCTCAACTCGAGAGGAGCCGCAGACACTTTGGTTCACGTACCAGGCTGAAAAGCCAAGGGCGCGAGGCTACCATGTGGGGGATTACGGCCGAACCCTTGTAAGCCGCAATCCCGCCCACAATCTCAGCACCACTGCAATGGGAGGCTCCTACATGCTCGGGACCTGGGGAGTCCCGCCAGGCAGCGATAGTGCCGGGCCCCACGCCTCGAAGGGGCCCACCCTTGACTACTGGTGGTCACCCACCCATGTGTCGTGGAGTCAAGGCACATGGCTATTGGGCAACCTCTATTGGCCAAAACCTCAAGACCCTCAAAATACTACAGTGGAATGCGGAGGGAGTCATTAACAAAAAACTTTCCCTAACACACCACCTGCATGAAGGTAAGATTGACGTGGCATGTATCCAGGAAACGCACCTCAACAATAACCATAAATTCTCAATCAGAGGATATCAGACCTTCCGTCTAGATAGAGAAGGCCACAAAGGAGGGGTCCTGATACTGACCAGAAACTGCATACCGAGTAGCGCGGTATCTGTCAATCACACCGGACAAGCAGAAATTGTAGGAGTTGACATAATGGCTCAAGAGACGAAGCTCCGCATTTTCAATCTGTACGGACCACCAAACAGAGACCTATCGCTCTCGAGTATGGAGGTCAGAGACTCCAACTGCATAGTAGTTGGAGATTTCAACAGCCACTCGGAGAGATGGGGATACTCTGACACAGACAGCAGAGGTGACGAAGTGGAAGATTGGGAGATAGATGCAAATCTCTCCCCAATCAATAGGCCGGAGGATAGCCCTAGCTTCTATTCAAGAACATGGCATACCACCTCGACTCCAGATTTGGCCTTCTCCACACAGGACATACACCATAAAATAGACCGCCAGGTGCTAAACCAACTGGCAGGTAGCGACCACAGACCGATCAGGCTAACCATTGACATGGAAGTAGGCCCACAGGAAACAAAACCGCTCCCACGTTGGAATTACAAACGAGCCGACTGGGACAGATTTGCAATCCTGACAGATGGGCTGTGTGAAACCATCAACACACGAAACACCAAAATGAAGCCCATGGTAGAGAGCCTAAGCAAGGCAATAATGCAAGCCGCCACTGAAACCATCCCAAGAGGAGCTACGAAAAACTATAAGCCCTACTGGAATGATGAGTTGCAGAAAGTGGAAGATGCAGTAACAAATGCTAGGAACGTGGCAGAGCGAGAAAAATCCATGGAGGCAAACATCGCCCTCAAAGCCGCCGCGGCGAAGTACAAACACACTCTCAAGCAAACAGCAAGAGAACGCTGGAAAAATAAAACGGAAAGTCTAAACCTGGACAAAGACGGGAACAAGCTATGGAAGCTAGTCAGAGCCATGAACGACGAAACCCCGTCAAATAAACAAATTACTATCAAGCAGGGCGAGAACTTGATCACAGGTAAGAAAGCCGCAAACGCCTTTGTCGATCACTATGCCACAGCAAACCACACCGAGGTCCCTGCAGATAAGCATACAGACATTAGCGAAGAGCTAAAGGGACACGAAAACATAAATACGGCTCCCGAAGAGCACATGATGGCCAAACTAACAATGCGCGAAATGGAAGAGGCTATGAGAACACTAAAGAAAAGGAAATCTCCCGGAAAAGACGGGATAACAAACGAAATGCTGATGGGGCTGGGCCAAACAGCGAAGAGGAAACTACTATCAGTCCTGAACCAAAGCTGGAAAAGGGGTATTGTACCCCAGGCATGGAAAGACGCAATACTGGTACCGGTACCAAAGACAGGAAAGGATAAAACAGATCCAAATGGATACAGGCCCATCAGCCTACTGAGCTGTGTCGGCAAGCTGATGGAACGGATGATAAACACCAGACTGATGTGGCATCTGGAAGAAAAACGAATACTAATTCCACAGCAAGCCGGCTTTAGACAGCACAGATCCACTGAGGACCAGGTCATCCTCATAGCCCAGGAGATAGAAGATGCCTACCAGGCACAGAAACACACAGTAGCTGTTTGGGTGGATCTGGAAAAGGCATTTGACAAAGTCTGGAAGGACGGACTTAGAGTCAAGCTAAGAAGAAGTGATGTCTGTGGGAAGATGTACAAGTGGATCAACCACTACCTTAAACAAAGAACGGCCAGAGTCCAAGTACAAGGGCAGATGAGCAAAAAGGTGACACTCGAGCAGGGAGTACCCCAAAGGGGAGTATTGTCACCCACACTCTTCCTGGTATATATAAACGATATTACAGAGAATATACCAAGAAGAGTCCATAGCTCAATGTTTGCAGACGATCTGGCTATGTGGACCTCTGAAAAGAATCTCACCATAGCAAGAAATCGGATGCAGATGGCCCTAACATCGCTGGAAGAGTGGGCGAACTCATGGCTGGTCAAAATAAACGAGGAGAAAACCACGTGCACAATATTCTCGCTTTCATTAAAACCCCAAAGTACCAAATTAAGTCTAAATGGCAAAATCCTGCAGCCAAACGACAACCCAACCTATCTGGGAGTCACATTTGATCGGCGCATGACATGGAAAAGTCAGATTGAGAGAAACCGAATGAAAGCCAGAGAAAGAATGGCAATCATGAGGACACTTGCTGGCACAAGCTGGGGAGCAGACGAAGGCATACTAAAGAAACTGTACACTGGAAGAGTGAGACCAGTTCTCGAGTATGGCATTGCGGCATGGACAACAGCAGCGAAGGCGAACTTCGATAAAGTTAACAAACTTCAAAACCAAGCCATGAGAATTATAACAGGTGGCATGAAGTCAACGCCAATTGTAGAACTTGAAAAAATTACAAAACTGCAATCCATGACCGATAGAAGAGACTGCAGAGCCCAGCTGCAGTCAGAGAAACTCCGAAGACTGACGGACCATCCAATGTACCAGAGACTAAACAATTTGGGAAATGGGAAACTAAAGCGGAGAAACTTTGCAGAAATAGCCAAAGCAAAGATGCACGAAGATCCCATAAACGCACTAACAACACCAAAACCCATCACTACTGTACGAAAACCTACCTGGAGGCAGGATATATTTCCAGAGGTGGTAGAAAATATACCAGGTATTGCAAACAAAAACTGCCAGACTGAAAAAGAAAGGAGAGACAATACCCTAAGCTTCATAACGAAAAGCTACCCAAGCATGGACTGGACCCATGCATACACTGACGGTTCTGTAACAAACACTACACAGAACGGAGGGGCAGGAGCATTCCTGAACCTACCAAATGGCAGATAAATAACACTGTCATTCGCTACTGGTAAGTACACAAGCAATTTCAGAGCGGAGGCAGAGGCACTGATGGCGGCAGTGGAAGAAATGGTGACACACAGTGAAAATGAGAGCCATACAGTCCTGCTGACAGATGCTCTCGCCGTAGTCACAGCGCTATAAAGCCAGAAAAACACTGAGCTTAATGACTTAAGAGCAGCACTCTGCAAACTGTGCCAGCAGTCCGCACCAAAAAGGGTAGTGGTACAGTGGGTTCCGTCACACTGCAACATCCAAGGCAACGAGGAGGCAGACAGACTGGCAAAAGAAGGTGCAAGACTACCACAAACAGATACTAGTATGACGTACGAAGACTCAAAACGGCTTATCAAAGCCAGATACATGACCAAATGGGAAACCGAACATACTGGTTACACCAAAAACGATGCCTATTACCAGTTGAACCGAAGAGAGCAGGTCGTTGTCTTCAGACTTCGCACTGGCCACAACAGACTGAGGTACCACCTATTCAATAAATTGAAGATAGGGTATACCGACGAATGCCCGTGCGGTACTGGTAAAATGACCACTGAACATCTGCTGCAGAACTGCCCGACATACGAGGATCAGAGAGAGCAGATGTGGCCATTACCAGTGGAACTGCAGGACAAGCTCTATGGCAGTGGCGAGAGCCTCAGGATAACCGCCGCTTTTTTCGAAAAAATAATGGTTACTGTCTGACTGTGTACGCAGAAGAAGAAGAAGAAGAAGATCATCAAATCAACGTGCGGTCAACTGGGCGACCAGGGAATGGTTTCCACTGCTTAGGTTCATTGGATGGATTTATAAATCTGAGATATAAAGGCCGCTTATCGTTGAATTAGTCATGCAATGTACAGACTAGGTTCTTGTATCACCTCATACAGAAAATGACGTATGCCATGTGGAGATTTGAACACGTTTCTTAATGGTCAAAACTGTTGCTTGGTCTCACATGTCCAACACGTTTACAAAAATTGTTTGCAGATCAGCCACTAGTGATATCACGTTTCCCAGCAGCGACTGCACTTTGAAATCTGAGGAGAACTTGTTCATCTGTTCCAGTGCCGTCCATATAATTGGCGCTCAGTGACAAAACTAAACATTTATGTATTTACTTGGTAGCGGCTCCTCTCTTGTTGCGAACCATATTTTTCATAGTTTGCACGCTTTAGTGCAACAATAATGAATATCTTTGTGATTGTCAATGCCGTGGCTTTTTAAAAAAAAATGTAGGCCACACACGCGCACGCGCACACGCACACGCACACACATACGCATATACACACATGCAGATATTCTTACAAGACACCATTCATACATTCCTATATATATATATATATATATATATATATATATATATATATATATATATAAGTAAAACATACACACATACATACATATATATATATATATACATACATACATACACACATACATACATACGTACATTCATACATACATACATACATACATACACACACACACACACACACATTCATACATACATACGTACGTACGTACATACATACATACATACATACATACATGCATGCATGCATACATACATACATACATACATACATACATACATACATACATGCATGCATACATGCGCGTTTCATCTCAGGATTAAACAAGCAGTGGCGTTGTCGTGGCTGATCTGAACGGGGTATACCTGACAACGATCTTATATATAAGCGGATATTGGTGCGGTGATTCGGCTGTGAAAACTCTTTAATAAGTGGCTTAACCGTCTCCAGAAGTTACACAAGAGCTAAGTGTCGCATGGATGGATAGATGGCTTAGAAGGTATCGAACATTCTGGATCTAGTGTAGATCAGCTGTCATGGTCATGCCGGTATATGCGGCAATGAAAGTGCTGACATCCTGTCCTCGTTCTGGTACCGTTCTGGTCACAATGACGATGGACAGAGATGGATTTTTGAAGTTGATCATTGACTGCCTCTTGATGAAGACACTTCAATCGACAAACGTGCAGTGCACAGATTTACAAGTTTTGAAACATTACATGAACCCAGTAGGGAGAGGACAATTAAAGAGCTACAAGAGTATTTACTTTGAACACCTATGGTTCTACCGAAGTGCAATGACGTCGATTATGAAGAGAATATATCAGATACAGCGAATATACGCACTGTAGCAGACATTTTTGCAGGTAATAAAACATAATGGTACACTGATATGACTCGGTTAGCAGGTAACCCGACACAGTGAAGACCGTTCGTCCGTGCTATGGTAATTAAGGCTGAGGCATTGAATTGATTACAGTAAACTGCCAACTTTCATGGTATGAAATGGGTCTCGCATACAAATGTGTATGTGTATAAGATTCAGGTACATAAAGGCGGAGTAACCCGTTTTCCATGTTACCAATAAATGAGATGGATGGTTGAATTGGGTGGCATATGTTAGATAACAACGTTAGACTCATGAGTGATGTTCGCATATGTCAGCTATCCAGGCAAGGATGACAAGACAGATCTGTGCATAATTGACAAGACGGATTTAGGCATGATTGACAAGACGGATCTGTGCATGATTGACAAGAGAGATCTGTGCATGATTGAAAATAGGGATTTAGGCATGATTGACAAGACGGATATGTGCACGGTTGACAAGAGGGATCTGTGCATGATTGACAAGAGAGATCTGTGCATGATTGACAAGAGGGATTTAGGCATGATTGACAAGACGGATCTGTGCATGATTGACAAGAGAGATCTGTGCATGATTGACAAGAGGGATTTAAGCATGATTGACAAGACGGCTCTGTGCACGGTTGACAAGAGGGATCTGTGCACAGTTAACTAGACGGATAGCTTGAGTTATATCCACACGTTTCAGCTAACCACCGATCAACCCAAATTCGTGAGTGATATTCCAACACCACAGCTAACCGTCCAACAACCCAATATCGTGAGTGATATTCATACATTAACCATCCACACATTAACCATGTAACAACTCAAACTCATGAAACAATAATCAAGTACAGACGGAGTTTACTTACCGTGTGACATCTTGTGAATATGGCGTGAGGCCCATATTTTCTCGACCAACTTCAAAACAGGGATGAAGTGGACATCATCCCACCGGCAGTCTTTACTTCCTAGACTTGTTCTAAAGCCAAATCTGGGGTAGTTGTCTCGCCGCAGCGACTCAATTTCAACCAGTGTTCGTAAAGCGATCTCAGTCCCGCCAGGCGGAGCGATAGCGCGGGCTTGCGGAAAACGCTCGCCTGCCTTTCCCCGTAGAGCGAATTGGGTGCGGTTTGTTGCAGCGGCTCCTCCACCGAGGTGCGCTGGTCTGGTCCGTATCAGGAAACGTGGTCCGTCTGTGGTGATTTATCTAAGGCTTATAGCAGAGCTCGACAGTACGTCTCGCTGGTGGTCCGACTCTCGCAAAGAGCTTGTGACCGGCAAATGGAAAGCAGGAATCGTTGCCTCGAGGCCCTGCGTTCTCCCTACGGAGAAGGGCAGGCCGGCAGGCCAAATTGTCTCTAGTCCCAGTCAAATTCATCGCCGAGGTCGTTGGGATCCGTTCTGCACAGAGCGCTGCCATCCCTCCTCGAGCGAGCCCGGTCGGTCGGTCGTCTGGTGCGTGTGGGAGGCCCCTGTCAGGCGGTCCTAGGTCGACGGAGTGAGGGACGGGTGGAACAAACCGTCCGTCCGTCCCGTCAGTCGGTCCCTGCGGCCGTCGTCCCAGCGAGGCTTTTTACACACCCTTCCTCCGCCGACCGGTGTGTGCTGTACGTACGTCTCCGACAGATATCTGGTTGATCCTGCCAGTAGTCATATGCTTGTCTCAAAGATTAAGCCATGCATGTCTAAGTTCACACTGTCTCACGGTGAAACCGCGAATGGCTCATTAAATCAGTCGAGGTTCCTTAGATGACACGATCCTACTTGGATAACTGTGGCAATTCTAGAGCTAATACATGCTTACCAAGCTCCGACCCTCGCGGAAAGAGCGCTTTTATTAGTTAAAAACCAATCGTCGTTTCCCCTCGCGGGGTTGCGGCGTCCCCACTGGTGACTCTGGATAACTTTGTGCTGATCGCATGGCCTCATGTGCCGGCGACGCATCTTTCAAATGTCTGCCCTATCAAATGTCGATGGTACGTGACATGCCTACCATGTTTGTAACGGGTAACGGGGAATCAGGGTTCGATTCCGGAGAGGGAGCATGAGAAACGGCTACCACATCCAAGGAAGGCAGCAGGCGCGCAACTTACCCACTCCCGGCACGGGGAGGTAGTGACGAAAAATAACAATACGGGACTCTTTCGAGGCCCCGTAATTGGAATGAGTACACTTTAAACCCTTTAACGAGGATCTATTGGAGGGCAAGTCTGGTGCCAGCAGCCGCGGTAATTCCAGCTCCAATAGCGTATATTAAAGTTGTTGCAGTTAAAAAGCTCGTAGTTGGATCTCAGGCGCAGGCGGGCGGTCCGGCTCGCGCCGGTTCACTGCCCGTTGTCTCCTGTCCTACCGTCTGCCGGCTCTCTCCCACGGGTGCTCTTCGCTGAGCGTCCTGGGTGGCCGGCGCGTTTACTTTGAAAAATTAGAGTGTTTAAAGCAGGCCTCGGCTGCCTGAATAATGGTGCATGGAATAATGGAATAGGATCTCGGTTCTATTTTGTTGGTTTTCGGAACTGGAGGTAATGATTAACAGGGACAAACGGGGGCATTCGTATTGCGGCGTTAAAGGTGAAATTCTTGGATCGCCGCAAGACGAGCTACTGCGAAAGCATTTGTCAAGAATGTTTTCATTAATCAAGAACGAAAGTCAGAGGCACGAAGACGATCAGATACCGTCGTAGTTCTGACCATAAACGATGCCGACTAGCGATCCGCAGGAGTTACTTCGATGACTCTGCGGGCAGCTTCCAAACTAAACCAAAGTGTTTGGGTTCCGGGGGAAGTATGGTTGCAAAGCTGAAACTTAAAGGAATTGACGGAAGGGCACCACCAGGAGTGGAGCCTGCGGCTTAATTTGACTCAACACGGCCAACACTGAAATGATGGACATGCCGAGACCACTCTTCTGGGGTCTAATATGGAACTGGTGCTGGATTTAGACCCCCAGAAATCTGGGGTTATGCCCCCTGTGGCCCGGTTAGGTCTGCATCCAGTGTTCTGAAAAAGAAATTGACGGAAGAGCACTATCAGGAGTGGAGCCTGAGACCTAAATTAACTTAACACGCCAATACTGCAGAATGACTATCAAAAAAGTACACCTTCGTGGGGTCTAATAGAGAACATGTGCTGGAATTAGACCCTCGAAAATCTGGAGCTACCCTCTAAGAAACTTGATTGTCTCGCTAAGGGAATTGACGGAAGGGCACCACCAGGTGTGGAACCTGCGGCTTAATTTGACTGAACACGCCAATACTGTAGAACAACTGACAAATCGAGAGCACTGCCGTTTGGGTCTAATAATGAACGTACGCTGGTATTAGACTCACGGATGACAAGTCAGCTCTCAAACACTCAAATGAAAGAACGCTACGGAAATCGTGTTTAACTCCGCAGAAACCGCAGATTTCAAATACCTGATCATTGACAAACAAAAGCCCTCAATAAATTCGTCTGACCAAATAGTGAACGGGTGCTGGAAATAGATCATCTTAAGACAGGTCAGTTTTACCCTACAAATGACAGGGCGTTGCTACGGAAAACCAGCTCAAATCGAGAGGAGCCGCAGACACTTTGGTTCACGTACCAGGCTGATAAGCCAAGTTCGCGAGGCTACCATGTGGGGGATTACGGCCGAACCCTTGTAAGCCGCAATCCCGCCCCAAATCTCAGCACCACTGCAATGGGAGGCTCCTACATGCTCGGGACCTGGGGAGTCCCGCCAGGCAGCGATAGTGCCGGGCCCCACGCCTCGAAGGGGCCCACCCTTGACTACTGGTGGTCACCCACCCATGTGTCGTGGAGTCAAGGCACATGGCTATTGGGCAACCTCTATTGGCCAAAACCTCAAGACCCTCAAAATACTACAGTGGAATGCGGAGGGAGTCATTAACAAAAAACTTTCCCTAACACACCACCTACATGAAGGTAAGATTGACGTGGCATGTATCCCGGAAACGCACCTCAACAATAACCATAAATTCTCAATCAGAGGATATCAGACCTTCCGTCTAGATAGAGAAGGCCACAAAGGATGGGTCCTGATACTGACCAGAAACTGCATACCGAGTAGCGCGGTATCTGTCAATCACACCGGACAAGCAGAAATTGTAGGAGTTGACATAATGGCTCAAGAGACGAAGCTCCGCATTTTCAATCTGTACGGACCACCAAACAGAGACCTATCGCTCTCGAGTATGGAGGTCAGAGACTCCAACTGCATAGTAGTTGGAGATTTCAACAGCCACTCGGAGAGATGGGGATACTCTGACACAGACAGCAGAGGTGACGAAGTGGAAGATTGGGAGATAGATGCAAATCTCTCCCTAATCAATAGGCCGGAGGATAGCCCTAGCTTCTATTCAAGAACATGGCATACCACCTCGACTCCAGATTTGGCCTTCTCCACACAGGACATACACCATAAAATAGACCGCCAGGTGCTAAACCAACTGGCAGGTAGCGACCACAGGCCGATCAGGCTAACCATTGACATGGAAGTAGGCCCACAGGAAACAAAACCGCTCCCACGTTGGAATTACAAACGAGCCGACTGGGACAGATTTGCAATCCTGACAGATGGGCTGTGTGAAACCATCAACACACGAAACACCAAAATGAAGCCCATGGTAGAGAGCCTAAGCAAGGCAATAATGCAAGCCGCCACTGAAACCATCCCAAGAGGAGCTAGGAAAAACTATAAGCCCTACTGGAATGATGAGTTGCAGAAAGTGGAAGATGCAGTAACAAATGCTAGGAACGTGGCAGAGCGAGAAAAATCCATGGAGGCAAACATCGCCCTCAAAGCCGCCGCGGCGAAGTACAAACACACTCTCAAGCAAACAGCAAGAGAACGCTGGAAAAATAAAACAGAAAGTCTAAACCTGGACAAAGACGGGAACAAGCTATGGAAGCTAGTCAGAGCCATGAACGACGAAACCCCGTCAAATAAACAAATTACTATCAAGCAGGGCGAGAACTTGATCACAGGTAAGAAAGCCGCAAACGCCTTTGTCGATCACTATGCCACAGCAAACCACACCGAGGTCCCTGCAGATAAGCATACAGACATTAGCGAAGAGCTAAAGGGACACGAAAACATAAATACGGCTCCCGAAGAGCACATGATGGCCAAACTAACAATGCGCGAAATGGAAGAGGCTATGAGAACACTAAAGAAAAGGAAATCTCCCGGAAAAGACGGGATAACAAACGAAATGCTGATGGGGCTGGGCCAAACAGCGAAGAGGAAACTACTATCAGTCCTGAACCAAAGCTGGAAAAGGGGTATTGTACCCCAGGCATGGAAAGACGCAATACTGGTACCGGTACCAAAAACAGGAAAGGATAAAACAGATCCAAATTGATACAGGCCCATCAGCCTACTGAGCTGTGTCGGCAAGCTGATAGAACGGATGATAAACACCAGACTGATGTGGCATCTGGAAGAAAAACGAATACTAATTCCACAGCAAGCCGGCTTTAGACAGCACAGATCCACTGAGGACCAGGTCATCCTCATAGCCCAGGAGATAGAAGATGCCTACCAGGCACAGAAACACACAGTAGCTGTTTGGGTGGATCTGGAAAAGGCATTTGACAAAGTCTGGAAGGACGGACTTAGAGTCAAGCTAAGAAGAAGTGATGTCTGTGGGAAGATGTACAAGTGGATCAACCACTACCTCAAACAAAGAACGGCCAGAGTCCAAGTACAAGGGCAGATGAGCAAAAAGGTGACACTCGAGCAGGGAGTACCCAAAGGGGGAGTATTGTCACCCACACTCTTCCTGGTATATATAAACGATATTACAGAGAATATACCAAGAAGAGTCCATAGCTCAATGTTTGCAGACGATCTGGCTATGTGGACCTCTGAAAAGAATCTCACCATAGCAAGAAATCGGATGCAGATGGCCCTAACATCGCTGGAAGAGTGGGCGAACTCATGGCTGGTCAAAATAAACGAGGAGAAAACCACGTACACAATATTCTCGCTTTCATTAAAACCCCAAAGTACCAAATTAAGTCTAAATAGCAAAATCCTGCAGCCAAACGACAACCCAACCTATCTGGGAGTCACATTTGATCGGCGCATGACATGGAAAAATCAGATCGAGAGAAACCGAATGAAAGCCAGAGAAAGAATGGCAATCATGAGGAAATTTGCTGGCACAAGCTGGGGAGCAGACGAAGGCATACTAAAGAAACTGTACACTGGAAGAGTGAGACCAGTTCTCGAGTATGGCATTGCGGCATGGACAACAGCAGCGAAGGCGAACTTCGATAAAGTTAACAAACTTCAAAACCAAGCCATGAGAATTATAACAGGTGGCATGAAGTCAACGCCAATTGTAGAACTTGAAAAAATTACAAAACTGCAATCCATGACCAATAGAAGAGACTGCAGAGCCCAGCTGCAGTCAGAGAAACTCCGAAGACTGACGGACCATCCAATGTACCAGAGACTAAACAATTTGGGAAATTGGAAACTAAAGCGGAGAAACTTCGCAGAAATAGCCAAAGCAAAGACGCACGAAGATCCCATAAACGCACTAACAACACCAAAACCCATCACTACTGTACGAAAACCTACCTGGAGGCAGGATATATTTCCAGAGGTGGTAGAAAATATACCAGGTATTGCAAACAAAAACTGCCAGACTGAAAAAGAAAGGAGAGACAATACCCTAAGCTTCATAACGAAAAGCTACCCAAGCATGGACTGGACCCATGCATACACTGACGGTTCTGTAACAAACACTACACAGAACGGAGGGGCAGGAGCATTCCTGAACCTACCAAATGGCAGACAAATAACACTGTCATTCGCTACTGGTAAGTACACAAGCAATTTCAGAGCGGAGGCAGAGGCACTGAGGGCGGCAGTGGAAGAAATGGTGACACACAGTGAAAATGAGAGCCATACAGTCCTGCTGACAGATGCTCTCGCCGTAGTCACAGCGCTAAAAAGCCAGAAAAACACTGAGCTTAATGACTTAAGAGCAGCACTCTGCAAACTGTGCCAGCAGTCCGCACCAAAAAGGGTAGTGGTACAGTGGGTTCCGTCACACTGCAACATCCAAGGCAACGAGGAGGCAGACAGACTGGCAAAAGAAGGTGCAAGACTACCACAAACAGATACTAGTATGACGTACGAAGAGTCAAAACGGCTTATCAAAGCCAGATACATGACCAAATGGGAAACCGAACATACTGGTTACACCAAAAACGATGCCTATTACCAGTTGAACCGAAGAGAGCAGGTCGTTGTCTTCAGAACATCTGCTGCAGAACTGCCCGACATACGAGGATCAGAGAGAGCAGATGTGGTCATTACCAGTGGAACTGCAAGACAAGCTCTATGGCAGTGGCGAGAGCCTCAGGATAACCGCCGCTTTTTTCGAAAAAATAATGGTTACTGTCTGACTGTGTACGCAGAAGAAGAAGAAGAAGAAGATCATCAAATCAACGTGCGGTCAACTGGGCGACCAGGGAATGGTTTCCACTGCTTAGGTTCATTGGATGGATTTATAAATCTGAGATATAAAGGCCGCTTATCGTTGAATTAGTCATGCAATGTACAGACTAGGTTCTTGTATCACCTCATACAGAAAATGACGTATGCCATGTGGAGATTTGAACACGTTTCTTAATGGTCAAAACTGTTGCTTGGTCTCACATGTCCAACACGTTTACAATTGTTTGCAGATCAGCCACTAGTGATATCACGTTTCCCAGCAGTCACTGCACTTTGAAATCTGAGGAGAACTTGTTCATCTGTTCCAGTGCCGTCCATATAATTGGCGCTCAGTGACAAAACTAAACATTTATGTATTTACTTGGTAGCGGCTCCTCTCTTGTTGCGAACCGTATTTTTCATAGTTTGCACGCTTTAGTGCAACAATAATGAATATCTTTGTGATTGTCAATGCCGTGGCTTTTTAAAAAAAAATGTAGGCCACACACGCGCACGCGCACACGCACACGCACACACATACGCATATACACACATGCAGATATTCTTACAAGACACCATTCATACATTCATATATATATATATATATATATATATATATATATATATATATATATATATATATATATATATATATATATAAGTAAAAAATACACACATACATACATATATATATATATATACATACATACATACATACACACATACATACATACATACGTACATTCATACATACATACATACATACACACACAGACATACACACATACATTCATACATACATACATACGTACGTACGTACGTACGTACGTACATACATACATACATACATACATACATACATACATACATGCATGCATGCATGCATACATACATACATACATACATGCATGCATACATGCGCGTTTCATCTCAGGATTAAACAAGCAGTGGCGTTGTCGTGGCTGATCTGAACGGGGTATACCTGACAACGATCTTATATATAAGCGGATATTGGTGCGGTGACTTCGGCTGTGAAACCTCTTTAATAAGTGGCTTAACCGTCTCCAGGAGTTACACAAGAGCTAAGTGTGGCATGGGTGGATAGATGGCTTAGAAGGTATCGAACATTCTGGATCTAGTGTAGATCAGCTGTCATGGGCATGCCGGTACATGCGGCAATGGAAGTGCTGACATCCTGGCCTCGTTCTGGTACCGTTCTGGTCACAATGACGATGGACAGAGATGGATTTTTGAAGTTGATCATTGACTGCCTCTTGAGGAAGACACTTCTATCGACAAACGTGCAGTGCACAGATTTACAAGTTTTGAAACATTACATGAACCCAGTAGGGAGAGGACAATTAACGAGCTACAAGAGTATTTACTTTGAACACCTATGGTTCTACCGAAGTGCAATGACGTCGATTATGAAGAGAATATATCAGATACAGCGAATATACGCACTGTAGCAGACATTTTTGCAGGTAATAAAACATAATGGTACACTGATATGACTCGGTTAGCAGGTAACCCGACACAGTGAAGACCGTTCGTCCGTGCTATGGTAATTAAGGCTGAGGCATTGA
This sequence comes from Ariolimax columbianus, assembly GCA_036924085.1. Taxonomy (NCBI): domain Eukaryota; kingdom Metazoa; phylum Mollusca; class Gastropoda; order Stylommatophora; family Arionidae; genus Ariolimax; species Ariolimax columbianus. Next base: position 24,938,853 of record JAVGWX010000004.1, on the reverse strand, counting down.
ATTGATTACAGTAAACTGCCAACTTTCATGGTATGAAATGGGTCTCGCATACAAATGTGTATGTGTATAAGATTCAGGTACATAAAGGCGGAGTAACCCGCTTTCCATGTTACCAATAAATGAGATGGATGGTTGAATTGGGTGGCATATGTTAGATAACAACGTTAGACTCATGAGTGATGTTCGCATATGTCAGCTATCCAGGCAAGGATGACAAGACAGATCTGTGCATAATTGACAAGACGGATTTAAGCATGATTGACAAGACGGATCTGTGCATGATTGAAAATAGGGATTTAGGCATGATTGACAAGACGGATCTGTGAACGGTTGACAAGAGGGATCTGTGCATGATTGACAAGAGAGATCTGTGCATGATTGACAAGAGGGATTTAGGCATGATTGACAAGACGGATCTGTGCATGATTGACAAGAGAGATCTGTGCATGATTGACAAGAGGGATTTAGGCATGATTGACAAGACGGCTCTGTGCACGGTTGACAAGAGGGATCTGTGCACCGTTAACTAGACGGATAGCTTGAGTGATATCGGTCATGCGTCTCTCTTCATGAAACAATAACTAATTCCAGGAGTCAGCATCTTTCTCGCTATCACTATCTCGCACTGACATACTTACTATGACCAAGAATCTCTCTCTTTCACTCTTTCTCTCTATTCCTCTCGCTCTCTTTCTCTCTCTCCCCCCTACTCTCTTTCTTTCTCTTTCTCTCCCATACTCTCTCTCCCCCATACTCTCTCTCTTTCTCTGTCTCTTTCTCTTTCTCCCTCCCTCATACTCTTTCTCTCTCTCTTTCTTTCTCTCTTTCTCTCTTTCTTTCTCTCTCTCTTTCTCTCTCTCTTTCTCTCTCTCTTTCTCTCTCTCCCTCCCTACATACTCTCTCTCTCTCTCTATCTCTCTCTCTCTCTCACTCTCTCTCTCCCATACATTCATACTCACGATAGCCAAGCTTATCGTCTTTCCATTTTCCTCCTAGACAGAAAAAAGATTCGAAATTTGTCATTGGTGATTTTCTCTTAACATTCCTCCAGTAGACGATGCCAGCAGTATGATGTTGATTGCTGTAGCTCTGACAATGTTGACGTAGTCTACGATGACAGTTACGTCCTCATTGTGTCAAACCTATAACGAAAATAATTATATCATTTCATAACAAAACTAAACCAAACTCAGCCAAGCATAACCAAAGCAAACCAAACCAAACCAAGGACATTCAAACAAAACAGAACAGGAGAATCATTAGGCATTCTTTAATGTGTTCCATTTTTATACCATTTGGCATTTACGGAACACGTTCATCTATTTCTAGAAATGCTGCTCCATGGATCCAAAGTACACATATGTTCTTCTTTTTGTGAATTCTTCATCGATTTCTTTATTTTTGTCATCATAGCTTTACTCATTATTTTACTTTGGGGTCACTCGAGCATGTTTTATCATCATCATGTGATATAATATTTTCATAATGTAGTCTCCGTTACGGGCTCTCTCAATGCATTTAGGTCAAGTGCGAGCCCGCCCACAACATACAAAAACGTCACAAAACTGGCCCTAATATCATGATGGTCGTGGGTGACCTCTTTTCCTCCTCCCAGGAACCCTGTCGCCAATTTTCACTTTCTACACACCGCTATTTCTCTTCATATGACCAAAATAATAAAGCCTTTCCTTTGAATGTTGTCTAAGGGCCAATCTCCTGTAATTTTCAGCTATTGTACAATTTACCTTTGTGTCCTTTTTTCTGTCCATTATATGTTCAACATCGTTCTGATTTATACTTAGAAAAAGTATTGTTTATGCGACTCCCTAACTAATGTTAAAATATTCAAGACTACAGTACCGGTTGGAGGGGGGGGGGGGGCAGAAGTGTGTAAGGGATGGTACCTCACGGTGAGAGGCGGCTATATCCTTAATGGCCAGGATCTTATTTGGTTCCCCCACTTCTATCTAGCTCGCGTATGGCTCTTAGAGTCTGGTTGTGCAAGGCAGCGTCACCCCCCCCCCCCCCCGAAAGCTGTTGCTTTCCGAATGGTTTTAGCCTTTTACCATTGATGCGCCCTATGTCCGATACCAGGTATTTTTCGCCCCAGCCCTGGCGGCCGCTGTCTGTATGCTTGATCCGTCGCCCGTGCAGCCAGCAGCTCCGAGTGCACATGTAGAGGTGACCTGTCCTCAGGATGTGCCACCTGACCAGGGCTTCCTTACTCCCTGGGTTTCCTCCCACACGAAAGGGTGGACAAATGATAGAGAACACAAAGTAAAGAACAGGGCAAGAATGCATTTCACCTATGAAGTGGAGATGGATTGATGCAGCCGAGAGCACGTACCACTTGCCGATGGGTTCTGCAGCTACACCTATAGGGCTTCACCTGCTCCTCAGCCGTTTCGTTTGGCCCATCTCCAAGGACCTTATCCGGCTTGGGTGACCTTGTCAGAAGTAAAACTCCCGCACTGGCGCTCGCAAGCTCTCCAACCTTGGCAAGGTAGGCTTTTGTATGGAAAGTGCATACTCTCTTTCAGACCACAAATACATTTTGTATGGAGAGAGGATACTCTCTTACAGACCACACAAACATTTTGTATGGAGAGTGGATACTCTCTTACAGACCACAAATACATTTTGTATGGAGGGTGGATACTCTCTTACAGACCACAAATACATTTTGTATGGAGAGTGGATACTCTCTTACAGACCACAAATACATTTTGTATGGAGAGTGGATACTCTCTTACAGACCACAAATACATTTTGTATGGAGAGTGGATTACCCTCTTACAGACCACAAATACATTTTGAAATAAACTCTAAAATGTATAAATGCATTAAACAAATGTTCACAAATACATTAATAAAAGCCACTGAAGATGATATATTGGGGACTGAGACGCTAGTCTAGTCAGGCACAACATACTGACCAGGACGTCGCGATAGGGTCAGGCACAACATACTGACCAGGACGTGGCGACAGGGTCAGGCCCAATACACTGACCAAGACCCCAATTTCTCTTTCGTGTAGCGTTTCTTGGAAACAGGCTGCTTTCAATGCAGCTGGGCTGACGATATGTGGATCGATGTGATCCCTGTAGTATTGAGCGCCACACAGATGAACCCAAGTATAGCACAATCGCCTGGAGAACCGAGGTCGACCTTCATCAGCTTGCTCGGTAGGTGAGAACAGCTACTACAACCCCCCACTTAACGTCCTTTTCAGGGCGCACAAAAGAGTAAACTTACTCATTGTGGGCTTTAAACAACAACAACAACAACAACAACAACAACAACAACAACAACTGAAGATGATTGTGGAGAAATATATAAGGATACCCTCTTATAGACCACAAATATATTTTTTCGCATCAACTTCAATCCTTTTTTTTTTTTAGCAATCTTGGGAACAACAGTAGGTTATCAAGCCATCAAAATGTCCAGATTTAGTTTATTTGCTGGCAGCATTGGCATCAAACTGATATTACAATGCAGTAGTAGCTTTTTTATATTCCACTTCAGCACAGTCACACAATTTCTTTAGTTGTGTTACACGAACTGTCTATGAGTGAAAATATTTGACAATGTTCACAATAAGTACTTGGCTATCTATTGGTAATACATCAGCAACTGTTTAGAGACATTTATGCATTGTGTGCACCGCAGGTTTCCTTTCAAATTTCGCTTTTGATCGGAGAAAGTTGTTCTCGCCATTTCGTTTTACGCTGTCAAAATTTGTGTTTTAATTTTCTCCACAAAATCCAACAGCTTTTCCCTCCAACCCGTGACCATGTTTGTCAGTAACTGAGACTAAGGCATCAGTCAAGATATCGATCTCACATGGAACAACGTGCATATAAACAAATGTAACTTGTACACCCTGCACTAGACAAGCTCTATGGCAGTGTCGACAGCCTCAGGATGACGGCTGCTTTTTTCGAAAAAATAATGGTTACTGTCTGACTGCGTACGAAGAAGAGTACACCCTGGCCAGGAATATGGTATCGAATCATCAAAGGTGTCATTTCAACATCTTTTCGGTTCGAAGCCTCCAAATAAATTTCCTCAAAGTCTGCCCCTGTTAGGTATTCTGTAATCTCAGGTTCAGACATTGGAACAATTACATTCTTCGTCTTCATCGCACGCTGTTTACAGCGATATTTACGTTGCACTGTTTTATTTTGTTGAGCCTGTGGCTCAGTGCATCCGATTTCAACAGGCGTTTCTGTAGGGTTGCCCTCCTTAGCCTTTGGCTGTCCCCAGCCTAACTGCAAGGCAGCAGTTGTTTTTGGTCAGAGTTGTCTCTCTTGGGAAGTTGTCTTGCAGGACTATGGAGTCTTCCCTACTCGTGTCTATAGGGTTTGGCAATGATATGATGGACTATGTACTAGTTTGTACTATCCCGGAAGAGAGGCAGTCCAGTGTGACTTTGTCCCAGGATCGTCACGTCCTGCCAGAAACGTAGCATATGCATGTGAGTGAGGTATCTCTTTGCTCCCTTTATTTTCTCGGCTCATCTGCAGTGATGGTACGCCTAGCATTCCCCGCCACCCGGGAGGTTGTCACAATAGGGCAGGAGGTGCAATGTCCGCTGGACTGCATCTCTTCTGCGTCCATTGGGATGACTGATAGCAGACAGAGGCAAAGAGCGAGGCAGGAGTGCATTTTGCCAGGTGCATTTCTGCGGCTCGATCGGGACGGGCTGAGACGCTAGCCCCAGCCATGTCGTAGCCTCCCATCACAGCGGTGCTGAGATTTAGGGCGGGATTCTGGCTTAGAGGCGTTCGGCTGTAATCCCTCAGATGGTAGCTTATCAGCAAGCACGTGGACCAAATGTCAGCGACCTGTGATTCCTCTCGAAAGAGTGCATTTGACCAGGGGACAAGCCTGGTCTTGCACGGAGATGTTGTTCGCCTGGGGAGCGGACATATCTCATGGTCAAGGGTTGAGTCTCAGCAGTTCGCAGTGAGGTAGCTGATCTACTGCTTAGGGCACCCCGACCGAGAACTAAGTCTTCTACAAATGGTTTCATACCTCATCGCCGTTTTTGGTGAATATCGAGCAGCTTCCCGCCCGCTTTGATCAGCGGACGGCAGAGACCTCATTCTGCGGCTCGACCGGGCGGGGCTGGAGCGGGGGCCCCAGGTCCCCACCATGTCGAAGCCTCCCTTTGTATTCGGGCTGAGCTGCTTTTGGGCGGGATTTTGGCTTAGAGGCGTTAGGCCGTAATCCCTCACCGTGTAGCCTCGCTCCGTTGGCTTATCAGCCTAGTACGTGAACCAAATGTCTGCGGCTCCTCTCGAGTTAAGCAGGATTACCGTAGCAACGCCCTGTCATTAGTAGGGTAAAACTGATCTGTCTTCCGAGGGTCTATTTCCAGCACCCGTTCAATATTAGCCAGGACGTATCAATAGAGTGCTTTTAGTTTGTCAATGACCAAGTTTCTGGAACCTGCGATTTCTGCAGGGTTAAGACCAGATTACCGTAGCAGGCGCTCTTTCATTAGGGGGTTAAGAGACTGACCTGTCTTCCGTGGGTCTAATACCAGCACAGAACAATTACATTCAAAATAACGGCTTCACATTCTGCTCGCTTTAGACGAAATGTTGACTAAAGTAGTTTTGAGTCCAACTTTGACGTAGCCGGAAGTATTGAAGCTGAAGTCACGAGACACTATGGCAAGCAAAGGCACTTCTTTAGCCGGAATGGGGCAGTTTAAAGTCGGTTGTGTTTGAGCTTTTAGAGCGAATATCTAATTGTGACGATATTGCAGCTGATTCAACACTCCCCTTTTTCCTTTGAGGTTGCAAATGTTGTTTAATATCCGACCTACCCTCATGCGCCACAGAGAACTCAGAACAACAGTGATCCACATTTGACACTGCCCACGCAACGCTTTTTTAACACAGGGTAATCATTCGCGAAGACTTCGGTAAATGAGAACACTCTTTTCGACATTGTAAAAGGAAATTAAAATGTAAGAGCATTACAATTTCAAAATCTGTGCCTAATAAAGTTCAGAATTGGACAAAATTCACATAATTTGGCGAAATGCCAATAGTCCCACGTAGATACTCTGTGACCACTGACTTATATATATAATAAACATATTTGACATGGTAATTGGCTGACAGCAGACCCGGCTTGGGCTGACGTCATTGATAATTATTAAGTGTGTTGATTCAAACATAAACAAACGTACCAGGTGCAATTCAAATTTGCCAGTCTTTACAAGTAGAATGTTAGCTTAGTTACATTAAAATTCTATCTGATAATCGCCAAAGTTGTGATTCTTGATTCTTGATTTTTAGGAACCAATATCAAGTCACAGGAGACATTCCCATAAGTGCTTCGATCTCCGTCCAAACAGCCAGCCTAGCGTATATATACTCAGAGTTCCAGTCAAGTGTTGATTACGTGTTTTTCGGATCTTTCCAGACATAACACACTCTCTCCCTTCTCCCTTAGTCACTCCCAAATCTATCATTCTCTGCACATATGTATTTTCGCGATCCTCTGTTGTCTCTTCATCATTCCGTAGACTGTCCGTGACTGCCCTTATCAACTCAACCCTGTGTGTCTCTCGTCATCACCGCGTAGTTCACCACAGTGCGCTTTGCCACTGTATCAGCTTTTTCGTTGCCCCAGACGCCTGCATGTCCCGGGCAGTAGATTTACGTGACACCTTGTACACCAGAGTTGTTCAGAAGAGAGGCCCAGGCTCGTCTTAGCACGCAGTGTGTGCATAAGAGATGAGTTGGGACAGGTGCTGACAACTGACAAACATAAGTGAAGAGCCTTTTTTTGACAGGTACCTTCAGCAGACTCACCAAGCCGACATCGTTCAACGTAAGGCACTGGTGACAAATCTAGGAACAATGGAGGAGGAAAATGACCTAATTAGTGTTGAGTAGGTCAGACACTCCATAACACGAGCCTCGGACAGTGCACCTAGGCACGATGGAATACAATACAACCTGCTGAAGGACTGTGGGAATGATGAGCTCGCAAAGATTACAAATGATTTTAACGGAAGTCTTAAGACAGGCCATGAACCAGTGGAGTAGCTACACAGCTATCTTATCCCTATAGCGAAACCAGGCAAAGATGCTACTGATATAAAAGACTACCGCATCATCACACTACAGAATGTGTGCGGTAAGGTGATGGAGAGAATCATTGCTAGACGAGTTGCCAGTGAGCTGGAAAACACATGTCAATTTCCAGACACCCTAGGCCCATACAGACCTGACAGAGACACGGCACCAATGCAACTGTCTTAGCATACGACATACATAGGGCATCCAGACAAAAGAGGAAACTCTCGTCACAACGATCGACCTGGTAGATGCATACAATAGGGTCATCTACGGCAAACGACTCGACCTATTAGTAGACTTCAAAGTTGTGATGTCAATGTGTACGAGACAATTTTACATTTTCAGACAAAATAAATTAAAATGTTTGTAAACTGTGATTGAAACCAGGATACAATTTCAAAATCGGCCATGACGTCTGACAACGTTGATAAATCGGGACAATCTAGGTCAAAACGGGACGACGTACCTTAAGCCCAATAAATATGCAGTCACAAATGCTAGGAACATGGCAGAGCGAGAACAATCTATGTAGGAAAATATCGCCCTCAAAGCCGCCACGGCAAATACAAATATACTCTAAACCAAACAGCAAGAAAGAGCTGGAAAAACAAAACTAAAAGCATCAACCTAGACAAAGAAGGGAATAAGCTATGGAAGCTAGTCAGAGCCATGAATGACGAAACCCCTTCAAACAAACAAATTACCATCAAGCAGGGCGAAAACTTGCTCACTGAAAAAAAAGCCGCAAACGCTTTTGTAGAACACTATGCCAAAGCAAACCACATCGAGGTCCCTGCAGATAGGCATACAGACATTAGTGAAGAGCAAAAGCTGCACGACAACATCAATACGGCACCAGAAGAGCATATGATGGCCAAATTAACAATGAGTGAAATGGAAGAGGCCAGGAGAACATTAAGGAAAAGGAAATCTCCCGGAAAAGACGGGATAACAAACGAAATGCTGATGGGGCTGGGCCAAACAGCGAAGAGGAAACTGCTATCGGTCCTGAACCAAAGCTGGAAAAGGGCATGGAAAGACGCAGTACTTGTACCAGTACCAAAGAAAGGAAAGGACAAAACAGATCCAAATAGATACAGGCCTATCAGACTACTGAGCTGTGTCGGCAAACTGATGGAACGTCTGATAAACACCAGACTGATGTGGCATCTGGTAGAAAAACGAATACCAATTCCACAGCAAGCCGGCTTTAGACAGCACAGATCTACTGAGGACCAGGTCATCCTCATAGCCCAGGAAATAGAAGATGCCTACCAGGCACAGAAACACACAGTAGCTGTTTGGGTGGACCTGGAAAAGGCATTTGACAAAGTCTGGAAAGACGGACTTAGAGTCAAGCTAAGGAGAAGTGAAGTGTGTGGGAGAATGTACAAGTGGATCAACCACTACATCAAACAAAGAGCGGCCAGAGTCCAAGTACAAGGGCAGATGAGCAAAAAGGTGACACTCGAGCAGGGAGTACCCCAAGGGGGAGTACTGTCACCCACACTCTTCCTGGTGTATATAAACGACATTACAGAGAATATACCAAGAAGAGTCCATAGCTCAATGTTTGCAGACGATCTGGCTATGTGGACCTCTGAAAAGAATCTCACCATAGCAAGAAACCGGATGCAGCAGGCCCTAACATTGCTGGAAGAGTGGGCGAACTCATGGCTGGTCCACATAAACGAGGATAAAACCACATGTACAATATTCTCGCTTTCAATCAAACCCCAAAACACCAAATTAAGTCTAAATGGCAAATTCCTGCAGCCAAACGACAACCCAAACTATCCGGGAGTCACATTTGATCGGCGCATGACATGGAAAAGTCAGATCGAGAGAAACCGAATGAGAGCCAGAGAAAGAATGGCAATCAGGAGGAAACTTGCTGGCACAAGCTGGGGAGCAGACGAAAGTATACTAAAGAAACTGTACACTGGAAGAGTGAGACCAGTTCTCGAGTATGGCATTGCGGCATGGACAACAGCAGCAAAGGCGAACTTCGATAAAGTTAACAATCTTCAAAACCAAGCCATGAGAGTTATAACAGGAGGCATGAAGTCAACGCCAATTGTAGAACTTGAAAAGATTACAAAGCTGCAACCCATGACCGATAGAAGAGACTGCAGAGCCCAGCTGCAGTCAGAGAAACTCCGAAGACTGACTGACCACCCAATGCACCAGAGACTAAACAATTTGGGAAATGGGAAACTAAAGCGGAGAAACTTTGCAGAAATAGCCAAAGCAAAGATGCACGAAGATCCCATAAACGCACTAACAACACCAAAGCCCATCACTACTGTACGAAAACCTACCTTTAGGCAGAATATATTTCCAGAGGTGGTAGAAAATATACCAGGTATTGGAAACAAAAACTGCCAGACTGAAAAAGAAAAGAGAGATACTACCCAAGCATGGACTGGGTCCAAGCATACACCGACGGTTCTGTAACAAATACTACACAGAACGGAGGGGCAGGAGCATTCCTCAACCTACCAAATAGCAGAAAAATAACACTGTCATTCGCTACTGGTAATTACACAAGCAATTTCAGAGCGGAGGCAGAGGCACTGAGGGTGGCAGTGGAAGAAATGGTGACACACAGTGAAAATGAGAGCCATACAGTCCTGCTGACAGATGCTCTCGCCGTAGTCACAGCGCTAAAAAGCCAGAAAAACACTGAGCTTAATGACTTAAGAGCAGCACTCTGTCAACTATGCCAGCAGTCCGCACCAAAAAGGGTAGTGGTACAGTGGGTCCCATCACACTGCAACATACAAGGCAACGAGGAGGCAGACAGACTGGCAAAAGATGGTGCAAGACTACCACAAACAGATACTAGTATGACGTACGAAGAGTCAAAACGGCTTATTAAAGCCAGATACATGACCAAATGGGAAACTGAACATACCGGCTACACCAAAAACGATGCCTATTACCAGTTGAACCGAAGAGAGCAGGTCGTTGTTTTCAGACTTCGCACTGGCCACAATAGACTGAGGTACCACCTATTCAACAAATTGAAGATAGGTGGTACCGACGAATGCCCGTGTGGTACCGAGAAAATGACCGCTGAGCATTTGCTGCAGAACTGTCCGACATACGAGGATCAGAGAGAGCAGATGTGGCCATCACCAGTGGAACCACAAGACAAGCTTTATGGCAGTGTCGACAGCCTCAGGATGACCGCCGCTTTGTTCGAAAAAATAATGGTTACTGTCTGACTGCGTACGAAGAAGAAGAAGAAGAAGAAGAAGAAGAAGAAGAAAAAGAAGAAGAAGAAGAAGAAGAAGCCCAATAATAGAATATACCAAAAATATGTAAATTGCTTTGATTGGTTACGATAAGGCGTTTGGTAGTGCATGCAGGATTCAACTTTGGACGATATTGAAAGATATGGTGTATAGGACCAGCTAGATATATAAGAGCTCTGTATCGCACGAGTATAAGCGTCATAAGCATGGTTGAGGGTGTCACAAGTGCTTTTGAAGTCACTGTGGGTGCGAGGAATGGGTTTGACCTGTCCTCTCTGCTGTTCAACATCTACATGGATAAAATCACAACATAGGTCTGTCGAACTGAGACAGCAGAAGTAGAACCGATCTCAATACACGAATTGCTATTTTCAGTTGATCAGTGTTTATTGAGGGATGATAATAATGAACTTTAAAATCATATGATGTCGCTTGCAACAACCTGTGCCACTTGCGAATCAACGAGACGAAAACGGAAACTATGAGGAACATCAAGGCATCTGTGACAATCGTCGTAAGTGTAAATGATATTGATATTCAACACGTCCACGAGTTCAGGTATTTGTGCAGTATCTTTTCGTTCATAGTAGGCTTGAGAGGTAAATCGAGAATCGGCGTCAGAGTGCATCTGCTCTGATGTTTCAGCTGACTCTTCTGTTTAGGCACCCGATCATTAGTTTTGCAACGAAGCAACATCTGATAATCAGTATATATATGCCGACACTGTGCTACCAGTGCCAACCATGTTCCCTCTCAAAGCCGTATGAAAACAGCATTTCGACGTGTGAAATGAAGTGTGCGAGAAATGTTATTGGTGTTGCCAGGAACGACAGACTGTGAAAATAGACATTCGAATCAAGAGTGGCACTGATTCTTGTGCATTGTACATTTCCAAGTACAAAATACGCTGGCCCGGTCATCTCACGACAATGCGTCCTCATCAACTTCCAATGATGACTTACAACACTAGTAGATCTGGCTACAGTGTAAGGAGATGGCCACGACGCAGGTGGATAGATGAAATTATAGTGATTGTGCAACGACCGACGCAACGCAGTTGACGCATGGAGGGACAACTTAAGAAGCTCCTTTCCCAGCTCAACGGCACAAGTAGAAAGAAAACTAAGACAGTAACGTACATCGCAAGCTGGTATACAATTATATTTTACCGAGCACAGGTTATACTAGAACAAGACTGAAGTTCGAATGTTTCACGACGTTCTAAAGTGATGCTGATCGATTATCCTTGTAACGTATTCATCTGAGGTGAAAGAGTTTTGATGACATTGATTATCTGTTCACGCAGCGCAGACATGAACACAGCGTGGAATGCTAGGCATTCGTTTGTGCGTACTTTTTATTCTTTGTTGGGTATTCACGCCGTAATATAGAAATATGCCAGAAAGAAGTTTATACATTTGATACAAAATTAGAAAAAAAAATGTAAACATTTGATACATAATTAGAAAATTAATATTTCGATCTATTCTTGTTTCGGATGAATGACAGCTTCTGCTTCCTATTTTTTGTCCTGTAATATTTTTGATCTTGTTTGTGTTCTTGTCCTTCGTCGATTTTATGTTATTTTTTTTTTTTTTTTTTTTTTTTTTTCTCCAAGTCCTTGGTTTTATTCTGCTTCAACGTTAGATATTTTAGTCATCAAATTGTTCGATTTATCTTGTTGGACTCCTCTTTTGCTCATTTCAAAATATTTTGATATTTTGCAGGTACTCGTTTTTTTTTTTTCCCCCTTTTCTTCGAAACAATTTTCTCATCATCATATTTTTTATTCTTGTATCACGCCGTCCGCTGAAGTAAAAAAAAAAAACAGGACAAAACAGGAATACATTCGGAACGTTTTCATTCATTTCTCACAAGATCTCCATTTTGAACGAGTTGAGATAGAAGATGCCTACCAGGCACAGAAACACACAGTAGCTGTTTGGGTGGATCTGGAAAAGGCATTTGACAAAGTCTGGAAGGATGGACTTAGAGTCAAGCTAAGAAGAAGTGATGTTTGTGGGAAGATGTACAAGTGGATCAACCACTACCTCAAACAAAGAACGGCCAGAGTCCAAGTACAAGGGCAGATGAGCAAAAAGGTGACACTCGAGCAGGGAGTACCCCAAGGGGGAGTACTGTCACCCACACTCTTCCTGGTATATATAAACGATATTACAGAGAATATACCAAGAAGAGTCCATAGCTCAATGTTTGCAGACGATCTGGCTATGTGGACCTCTGAAAAGAATCTCACCATAGCAAGAAATCGGATGCAAACGGCCCTAACATCGCTGGAAGAGTGGGCGAACTCATGGCTGGTCAAAATAAACGAGGAGAAAACCACGTGCACAATATTCTCGCTCTCATTAAAACCCCAAAGTACCAAATTAAGCCTAAATGGCAAAATCCTGCAGCCAAACGACAACCCAACCTATCTGGGAGTCACATTTGATCGGCGCATGACATGGAAAAGTCAGATTGAGAGAAACCGAATGAAAGCCAGAGAAAGAATGGCGATCATGAGGAAACTTGCTGGCACAAGCTGGGGAGCAGACGAAGGCATACTAAAGAAACTGTACACTGGAAGAGTGAGACCAGTTCTCGAGTATGGCATCGCGGCATGGACAACAGCAGCGAAGGCGAACTTCGATAAAGTTAACAAACTTCAAAACCAAGCCATGAGAATCATAACTGGTGGCATGAAGTCAACGCCAATTGTAGAACTTGAAAAGATTACAAAACTGCAATCCATGACCGACAGAAGAGACTGCAGAGCCCAGCTGCAGTCAGAGAAACTCCGAAGACTGACGGACCATCCAATGTACCAGAGGCTAAACAATTTGGGAACTGGGAAACTAAAGCGGAGAAACTTTGCAGAAATAGCCAAAGCAAAGATGCACGAAGATCCCATAAACGCACTAACAACACCAAAACCCATCACTACTGTACGAAAACCTACTTGGAGGCAGGATATATTTCCAGAGGTGGTAGAAAATATACCAGGTATTGCAAACAAAAACTGCCAGACCGAAAAAGAAAGGAGAGACACTACCTTAAGCTTCATAACGAAAAGCTACCCAAGCATGGACTGGACCCATGCATACACCGACGGTTCTGTAACAAACACTACACAGAACGGAGGGGCAGGAGCATTCCTGAACCTACCAAATGGCAGAAAAATAACACTGTCATTCGCTACTGGTAAGTACACGAGCAATTTCAGAGCAGAGGCAGAGGCACTGAGGGCGGCAGTGGAAGAAATGGTAACACACAGTGAAAATGAGAGCCATATAGTCCTGCTGACAGATGCTCTCGAAGTAGTCACAGCGCTAAAAAGCCAGAAAAACACTGAGCTTAATGACTTAAGAGCAGCACTCTGCAAACTGTGCCAACAGTCCGCACCAAAAAGGGTAGTGGTACAGTGGGTTCCGTCACACTGCAACATCCAAGGCAACGAGGAGGCAGACAGACTGGCAAAAGAAGGTGCAAGGCTACCACAAATAGATACCAGTATGACGTACGAAGAGTCAAAACGGCTTATCAAAGCCAGGTACATGTCCAAATGGGAAACCGAACATACTGGTTACACCAAAAACGATGCCTATTACCAGTTGAACCGAAGAGAGCAGGTCGTTGTCTTCAGACTTCGCACTGGCCACAACAGACTGAGGTACCACCTCTTCAACAAATTGAAGATAGGGTGTACCGACGAATGCCCGTGCGGTACTGGTAAAATGACCACTGAACATCTGCTGCAGAACTGCCCGACATACGAGGATCAGAGAGAGCAGATGTGGCCATTGCCAGTGGAACTGCAAGACAAGCTCTATGGTAGTGGCAAGAGTCTCAGGATGACCGCCGCTTTTTTCGAGAAAATAATGGTTACTGTCTGACTGTGTACGCAGAAGAAGAAGAAGAAGAACGAGTTGTGTACCGGGTTAGCATTTCCTCTTCGATCCCTTCTCCTTAGCCAGTCTGCCCTGCTGCAGCCTGTTATTCAGGATCACCGCGTGGAGGTGTAGAAGGGTCTTGGCAGCTTTGGTTCGCTGGCCCTGATGCTAGCAGTCAGCTATGGGTCGCTGACCACTGCAGCTCATGTGCTGCTCAGCATCTTGATCCTAAATCATAAACATGACTGGCAACGCTATTGATGTCTGATGCCGAACAAAGAAGAAGATGAAAGTTAAAGGTGACTATTGCAATTTTATGTTACAGCATAGAATCTTACAGTAACATATTCACAGCTTTCAATTGTGATTTCTTGTTGAAACAACTCTAACCTCACCTGTCTAGGAACAATCTTGATGGGATAGAGTAAACAGAGCGTTTAGTGATGGTTAGCAACGTAATGTAACACAACATGCTTCAGTAACCACCACTGAAAGAGCACACCAGTTACAGACCACCAGTTGCGTGGTAAACTTTGTTTACGGACTTTTATTTATTTACCCCTGAGTATTAACAGGTAAACAGCCTGGCAAACTGTACCAATTTGTATCCCAGTTTCCTAGCTGTGTTGCATTATTCTGACACATTTCTTTCTAACAAAACATGAAACCATTGATGCAAGAGAAACACAGATTGATTTAGCGTTTACTGACGTTCCATGTGCTGTGTACTACGCCATGCATCATATTTCCCATGTTTGGTCCCGTGAATGACCTTGTCATTCCAGCCAACATGTCACCCATATTCCAGGCTCTGCATTCCGTCTACTAACGTATTCTTCCGTTTATTTCAATTCTTGTAGGCAGTTTTATAGGTACAGTTTTCAATGTATAGTTTTACGCATACCGTCGCACTTTTTTCATTGAACATTCTTTGTTCTGTTACTTTATTTATGTTATATTGTTTTTTTTTTCTTATTTCTATTCCATCTACATGATAACAAAACAGTTTCAATACTACTAGTTGTCTATTTTGGCTAAATAAGCTCTATTAATCTTTCATGTTTTTTATCCGGCTGCTTTATTGTTAATCGACCCATGACTTTCCTCTTACCTGCAGAGGTTACGATTGGCCGAAGAGTTACGAGGCCAGTTTACTAATCCTGAGACAGGTGTTCCAATCCGAGTAAAGCACATGTTTTTTGTTTGGTTCTAACATCCTCTTATTTCACCACATCTCAATCCATCTAATCTCATGTCATCTTATGCCATCTTCTCCAATCTCAAATCATCTCATCTCATCCTATTGTATTTCACCTCATTACATCTAATCAATCTAATCGAATCCCATCTCATTGTCCCTCGTCTCTTCTCATTCCATCTCACGCCATATCGTTTCACCTGTTCCCATTTCATCTCATCGTATCTTTTCTTATATCATCCCATCTCATTCCATTTCATCTCACCTCATCTAATGCCATTTTATCCCAACCATCCCATCCCATCTCTTCTCATCCATGTCATCCCATCCGTTTGATACAATCTCCTGCATCCCATCTCATCTTCTTCCATTTCACCACATCCCATCCGTTTGATACAATCTCCTGCATCCCATCTCATCTTCTCCCATTTCACCACATATCATCCGTTTGATACAATCTCCTGCATACCATATCATCTTCTCCCATTTCACCACATCTCATCCGTTTGATACCATCTCCTGCATCCCATCTCATCTTCTCCCATTTCACCACATCCCACCCGTTTGATACAATTTCCTGCATACCATCTCTTCTTCTCCCATTTCACCCCATCCCATCCGTTTGATACAACCTCCTGCATCTCACCCCATCTACCCCCATCTCATCTACGACCAACTCATCACATCCCATCCGTTTGATACAACCTCCTGCATCTCACCCCATCTACCCCCATCTCATCTACGACCAACTCATCACACCCCATCCGTTTGATACAACCTCCTGCATCTCACCCCATCTACCCCCCATCTCATCTACCCCCATCTCATCACATCCCATCACCCTCCTCCCCATATAATCCCATTTCATATCAGCTCATTTCACCCCATTCCAGCTCATCTCATCTAATCTCACTCACCTCATCCTATTTCATCTCATCCCGTATCATCCAATTCCATCTCATCTAATCTCATCTAATCCCACCCATCCCATTTTATCTCTTATGTCTACTTGTATACTTGTAGACGTTGTGATCAAATGAAATCTTCTCCACTGCCCATATTGGGAGTAACATACACATCTTGCGTGTACAGTGTGTGGTGATTGTCAGGACAAGTGGCCTGAATGTCTCAACAGCATGCTCCCATACCTTAAACAGCTGGAGTGAGCGCCGTAATTATAGCTTTTCTTCTCAATTTATTCTTATCTTTTCTTTTTTTCTTTTTGTCCTACGACATTTTCCCCATTGCTGGGGTAGTCGAGGGGGTTTGAAGGCTGAGGACTACAAACCGCTTCGCCACTGCTATCGCCACGTCGTGTGCTGGCTATGTGTGTTTATTTCATCCCCAACATAAAAACAACATATGCCATACCGGGGATTCGAATAGCTGACCTCCTTGTCGGCAGGTAGGCATCGAAACCATTCGGCCACGCGCTCCTCTTGATTCTTATCATCGTTAGCAAATCCATTCATTTCTTTTATCAATCTCCGTACTATGGCCAACTGTCAATAATGGACAATATCTGCGCCTTGTCAGTCAGACACATCTGATTTCCGCAGGTTTTAAAAACATTTGTTAGATACCGAGTTTGCCATCACACTGCGATACATATTCTCTTAGACAGACTACCGTACATTAACATGTGTCGTGGATCGCCATCTAGGTCCTGGTTAGCTCTCCGCTGCCTCTGATGCAAGTAGCCAGCTACATGTCGATGGCTGCTGTCAGCTCATCTACTGTGCTGCATAGTCGGATCCCCCACGTTTTCGAAATTCACGTGAATTGGAATGAATGAATAATCATACCAGTGCTGCATTTGCTTCACCAATACTTCTTCTTCTTCATTCATTCTCAGATCAAGGTTCCGGTTTCTCTTACAAAGGACACCGTTGTTTGTAAGGCTGTTTCGTCTCCATACAGCTTTTGCCTCATATCTGTCTCATGAGGCCAGTATTGGTCTCTCTTTTCCTGCGTGAGTGTGCAGCTTTGCAGGATGTGTTCCACGGTCATGATATGCCCCCACATGGGCACCTGTCATCTGTCCCAATCCTCATTTTGTTGTAAAGATGACCATTGAGTCATTTATGCCAAGTTCTCAGTCTGAAGATGATGACTTGCTCTTCTCTAGTTAAGTTATAGTAGCTGTCTTCTTTTCGTAAGTCGGGGTGTTGATCAGCTCCTTTCCCCCTTAAGTTGGCTTTAATTATGGTCTTGGCCTCATTATATGTGATACTCAGGTCTGTTTGTGGGGATGCTCCTCCACTCTTTGCTAGTTTGTCTGCAGCTTCATTGCCTTCAATATTGCAGTGGGATGGTATCCACTGTATGACCATCCTTGGGTGTTCTGCTGAGAGCTGTGTCAGGGAGAACATACATTGCTCGAGATCTTCATCTTTGTGTTGTTTTAGCGCTGATATTACTGACGCGGCATCAGTCAGGATTAATATGTTTTCTTGGTGGATATCTTTATCGTGGAATACAAGCTCAGTTGTGGCCTTCAGTGCCTCTGCTTCTGCGCCGAAATTATTAGAATATGTTCCCGTTGTTCAATTCACGAGTTTTTTTCTTCTCCACTCCTTAGTCTGTAATAGACCCTTCCACCTCCATTTGATGTGGCTTTGTTAGATGAGCCATCTGTATATACGTGTGTCCACGTTTCTGGTGGGTATACTCTCCTAAGATATTCTTCTGTGATAAATTTCCTTTCTGAATCTATCTGAGTGCCCTTTTTTCAACTCCCTCTATAACACCGATACAATACACTGATTAATACCCTACAGTTACATTTATGTATAACTTTATATACATAAGCTATAATCTGTTATTGAGGTCAAAGAGATCCGCACCTTCTAGAGTATGGTAGGCTGTTTCTAATTACAGAGGCATAGCAGAATCTTGTTTATTGTAATTGTTTGGCATTTATGGGTCTGTTAAGCTGTTTATGAGAGTATCGTTTCTTCACGCTATTATTCCACGATTCTATCATGACCTACTTTAGATAGGCCTTCGGGATCACGGGAAAACCCCTTTAAAGACCGACGATTAAATGACGAAACCTTCATATGTCAACTATTGTCCGTTTCAGAATGGTTGCCGTCAAGTGCAGGTTAATATCTGAATAACCCTTACACCGATATGCGTGATGTTTTGCACGTGAACGTATGTTCTCAATGTCCCAATGACTTGATAATTTACATTATGTCAGGTCATTTTCTTAAAGTGGCTAGTTCTTTTGATATTTGTTAGCAAAGGAATTATTTTGTCCCTTGATAAAATAATTTACTGTAAATATTTTCTTTATGTCTTTCATTAGGCATAGGCGTCTCTCCAATTCGAATGCGATTTTCTAAATTAGTTTCTACATAATACACTTTTGTAACGTAGTTCATGTGTTTTAGGAGCTTTAAGAAGTAACTTGGCATTTTGTAGAAAAAATGTCTGAAAATGTAAAAGCTCACGATATATAGAACATATAAAGTACATACTTCAGATGGACTTGTTTAGTTTTATAAATAGATGCTGGAGCAAACAATAACAATGGTTGTGATTCAGTTCTGAGATCCATCTTCTAGCTGATTGGGGTGACCAGTTCTGAGATCCATCTTCTAGCTGATTGGGGTGACCAGTTCTGAGATCCATCTTCTAGCTGATTGGGGTGACCAGTTCTGAGATCCATCTTCTAGCTGATTGGGGTGACCAGTTCTGAGATCCATCTTCTAGCTGATTGGGGTGATCCTTAATATTACCGTTTTGCCAAAGTGATGGAAACTTCCATTTCTCAAAAAACAAACATGTAGGCTAATTTTTCACTTAATCCTATTCGAATGATTCCAACAAATTGATGACTGCTTTTGGAAGAAAAAACGACAATCCACCTTTTTCAATACCTATCTTCCTCTTTCAAGACTTGGTCCTCATATTTATCACAATAATATGCGTCTATATTTGAGACTGCTGCATACTTTAGTTCTTTCATTTCGCATAGTTTGAAAGTTTTATTTTCAACTGCTACTTGCCCTTAAGGAGAACCACCTAGTGAGGAGTATTATTTTTATAATTGATGTAAACTTATACAAAACTGATAAATCCATATATAAAAGTTGGGCAGTTGATATAAAGATGATTACACTACATTATGATATAGTATATTGTAATGTAGCATTCCAAATTGTAATTTAAAACGTAATTAAACAAAAAATACTGAAAGTTTATATTAGATAAAAATTGCAAAGGTCTGCATGCAATTTCTCCTGTGTCTTTGATAATATACGCTTCATTTTTCTCTTATAATGCTGTTCAAGATTACCCCTTTATTACAGACTACAGTCAAAGCTACTACATCTTTCACGAATGTGTTTTTATGAAAAATTCAAGTATTTACTCAATTTTGTTAAAAAACATTTGATGCTCTAAATTATATAACTCTTACACATTGTAAGGTAGCTTGATTTCATTAGTTCACAATTAAGCCATGGCTTTCTAGAATAAATTTGCTGTTGCAGGACAATTCCTATAAAAACAAAAAAGTTATCACACAAACTGTCTGTACATTGCGGTTTTCGGCGAAAAGTTAAGGACAGTTTTTTAAAACCATTTTCTGAATAATAAATACTTTGATTCTTATCAATAACCCCCAGCCTGATTTATAAACTCTCCAGTAACTGTCTGTCAATCATTCTGTACAAATCTCCTCCTCATTTTTGCCCTACTGACATCATATGATACCTTAATCGCTTTTCTATGAGTTCCTTTTTTTGCCACAATATGTCCTTGTGTTGATAGGACTCTTTCAGATACCTGCAAGTATGTAATTCCATTTCCTCCATTACCAACATAGATTTTGTCTCTTCATTAAAGATAGAAACTGCAAAAGCAAAAACAGCTTTCACAATATTGCTCTTATGTTTGGGACATAATTTCAAAATAACACTGTTCAGTGAATCAATGACATGTGTATTTTCTTCAAGACACTTTTTCAGTAGTTTAGTCCTGTCAAGGTCCTAAATTACTGTTTTTATTATAGTAGCCATAACAACAGCAGGTAGGATACTGGTATGTTTGTATGAACAGTTTCATCTGCTACAGCTTTGTTAAATGAACACCATTTGTTGTGGCTGTTTTTATAATTTGGTAGTGTCTAGTTCACAACACTACAGAACATCTGTAGGTCTGCAAGCCGATTTAGAACATATATCAATGCTAATACTGCCTAGCTGTTTATTGAATTCACACATAAATTACTCATATGTATATGATTACATGAAGAAAATGTTGTATATTCTAATTATTTCTGCTGCAATGAAGCCCACACTTACTGCATATGCCCTTCCTCTTTGTGTTAAGCAATTGTGCATCGGAATAACAAAAGTGACAAAAAAGTAATGTAACTATTTTTTTTAAAATCAAGTATTAAGATGCACATTATTCTACTGTCTTATATCCAGCTCTTCATGAACATTGTTATCTCTACTTAACAATTAAAACTGATTCACCAGGTCATACAATTTCCATCTCTTTATTTCTGACCGAGTGAACTTTTAAAATATTCAATGCTGATGTTGTCAAGTTTACCAAAACGTAATCAGAGGCCTAACCTACAGTCCACTAATTTAATTGTCACATCGTTCGAAATTTGCTTCCTTGGTAGACCTATCACCATAGAACTTACGTTTCCTATTAACTATCTTTCTTATCTTCACGTCACGATATGATTTTATTTCTCAAAATTCTCATAAAACTATTTTTCTTTGCAAATTACAATTTATATACGCTAAAATTGAGACTAACATATCCTGCAATATGCATTAAGTGGGGAGTACTCATTATATTATATTTTTTTGAAGGGAGCTTGAAAACTCTTCATTATTTGTTGTGATAACTAATTTGAAACAAGTAATTGGTAGCCATTTTGAATTTGTATTTTCATTTATTGGCACTGACACCAGGCCAGTTTGACAGTCTTTATCTTAAAAAACTTCTGAAGCTAGACATTAAATCAAAGGTGTATTCTTCTTCTTCTTCTTCATCGTACGCAGTCAGACAGTAACCATTATTTTTTCGAAAAAAGCGGCGGTCATCCTGAGGCTGTCGACACTGCCATATAGCTTGTCTTGTGCTGCCACTGGTGATGGCCACATCTGCTCTCTCTGATCCTCGTATGTCTGGCAGTTCTGCAGCAGATGCTCAGCGGTCATTTTCCCGGTACCACACGGGCATTCGTCGTTACCACCTATCTTCAATTTGTTGAATAGGTGGTACCTCAGTCTATTGTGGCCAGTGCGAAGTCTGAAGACAACGACCTGCTCTCTTCTGTTAAACTGGTAATAGGCATCGATTTTGGTGTAGCCGGTATGTTCAGTTTAAAGGTGTATTCAAAAGAAGATGGATTATACTTTCCCAACAGCCAAATATAAATTCAATTTACCGAACAAACGCATTTTAACAAGATTCTACGTGGCAGGTACTCTCCTCTGAACTTTTGCCCGAATGAGTTCAATTGGGTTTAAGCGGGAATTGCAAGGTGGCAGTCTCGAACACATGTGACCAAGCTCTTGGATCAACTCTTCTATATGAAATATATTATCCTTTCATGTTTATATATACATAAATATACATATATATATATATATATATATATATATATATATATATGTATATATATATATATATATATATATATATATATATATATATATATATATATATATATATATATATATATATATATATGTAAGATCTTGGCCAAGGTCCCAGAGGGTATTTTAGAGCCGATTACGGTCAAAGGTGAACCTTTGAAAATGTTGCGCTGTTCAAATATCTGGGAACAGATAGGAGTCCGGAGGGGTGTAGAGAGTAGATTCAGTAAAGAATAGCGATGGCTATGGATGCCATGACAGGACTGCAAATAATCTGATCTGGAAAGACACACCATTAACCCTAAATCGAAGCTGACATTAATGTATAGAATAGTCAACTCGGTAGATCTCTACGCGTGTAAGAATTGGACTGACGATTGCTCTAAAACGTGAAATGTGCACAATAGAAATGAGATGCTTGCAAAGAATTCTTACCATTTCATATTTGGATATTTCGTAAAACACGCGGAACCATTATTTCAAAAGATACTCACCGTCGTGAAAGGGGTAATCATTTCAAAAGATACTCACCGTCGTGAAAGGGGTAATCATTTCAAAAGATACTCACCGTCGTGAAAGGGGTAATCATTTCAAAAGATACTCACCGTCGTGAAAGGGGTAATCATTTCAAAAGATACTCACCGTCGTGAAAGGGGTAATCATTTCAAAAGAGTGGTTTCATTAGGAGCGCTGGTTGTTGTGTACCGTAAATAAATAAAAGAAGATGGGTTCTGGATTCTGTGAAAGGATCACTCTCAACAGTGATTTGTTGTGTTTTGTACCGTTATTTCTTTTATTTCTTTGTGTGGATGATGCATGGCTTGATTATAAACTTTGGCACAATATGAGTACTAATGAGTTCTGTAATTTAGTTGGCATATACATGTGACGTTTAATGTGTATTTTCACGATGTCAGACGTCCTTCTGTTACAGTTGGCCATTCTTCTTCTTCTTCTTTCGTTCGATTTAAAATATTGTCTATATCTGCAATGTTGTCTCTTGTATAAACTTCACTGTCTTTTGTAGTTCACACACAGGTCCATAAAGCTTCTCTTCCAGTGTTGTTTCTATGGGCCAGTGAGATTTTCTCTGAATAACATATTCGGGGCAGTTTTGCAGTATGTGATCTGCTGTCTGGGGCGCCGTCCGCATGTACACATGGCTGAGTTGCCAATCTTCAATTTTGTGTACATGTGGAGTCGGTTGTGTCCTGTTCTAAGGCGCAACACAACAGTTTGCTCTTGTCTGTTCATGTTATACAGTTGGCCATGATTCTATCCACTCCTTCGTATGTTTAAAAAAAATATACTCTTTAATTCAGATTGTCGAAGTCGAACGTCCACTGTTTATTTTTATTTCTTCTCTCAATAGTTGCTTTAACTACAAGTTCATTGCTTTCAATTCCTTCATGTTCTGGTATCCTCTCAGGCGGGACCTTGCGTCATTGTAAATACATGAGTGTGTTTAGTGTAGACGTTATTGACTGTGCCAAATGTATTAATTTACTTGTTTGAATTGCTTGTGCTAAAGACAGAGAGTATGTTAGTATTCTTTCTTCTGGTGGAGGGCTTTTGGCTTCTTCAACTATTTCTAATGCCTTTGATATTGCTGTTATAGTGCGTTTCAAAATTAATGTTAATCCTCGTGGAATATAGACAAGCGGAAACAAGCAGCTGGTTTTTATTTTTACTTCTTTGCGGTTTACAAAAACCAGTGCGTAAACAGAACAGACATTTACATTTTTTGGTGTGCAATCTTGAAAACATGACTTTGCAAATGTTTTTTTAAAAGTTTGGCAAAACTTACATCAAATAACACTCATTTCCCACAGCTGTATAATAACTTCCGGTGTTCTGCGTATGACTTTTCAAGAAATTCTCTTAATGTTGCACACAAAATTTAAAATGCGTGAACAGTTTGTCAAAAATTCAAATTCGTCACAATTCATATCATCGCAATGAAGGTACAGAAACATTTTGGCAGAGAGGCTAAGCGAGCAAGTCTTTATCGGTATATTTCAGAGACTAAAAATAGAACAAACTTTGCTGTGGTTTTTAGTAAACGACTATTGTATCGTCGGCTTCAGGTCTAAAGAAGTTCATATTAAAATTGAAATCTATAAGAGGTAAGAGGTGCAGACTTTAGCTTCAGAAAATAGGATGGCAGAATAAACCCACCATTTGCGAGAAGCCACACCTATTTGCTATCGGAAGGAAGTGTTTACGCGTAGAAATGCATAGAGAATGATAAGTTATTGTTTATTTGGAAAGTTAAAAGGAAGGACAATCAGCAAACTGACATTTTAGGAGATGTTTACCAAGTAGCAACAGACATCAATTGATAATAGCCCATGATGGTAGCATATATAAGCGGGTGGTGAATAATGCCGACAGACAATCGGGACTGTCATGCAGAGATGAATGGCCATTTATTTAGAAAGTGGATTGAGAAAACTATTTCGATCCTTAGATAGAAACCCTCTTTTATCATAATAGACAATGCATAAAAAGAGGGTTTATCTAAGGTAGGTACAGTTTTTTCAATCCATTTTCTAAGTGGTCAAAGTTCCCATTTCATATAATTCAAAACATGCAAGAAATGTATGGCTCAAGAAAAAACACATATCATTTAACGAAATGTATCTGAAACCGAAATTGCTTTCATTTGTAAAGCAGACACACAAAAAGACCTTTCATTATATACAAAAATAGTGGAGCATGGGCAAAGGTATTTGAAACTGCGACCTTACCATTTCCAGCTAAACACAATAGCACTATTGTGGACAAAAGTTAAGGAATATATGACCGTAGAATATTCACAAATTCTAACTGTACGATATCAATGAACATACACATACACATACACATACATATACATATACATATACATATACATATACATATACACATACACATACACATACACACAAAGACAGGCAAGGATTTTTAGGCCATATAGGGCGACCATCTTATAAGAGGAAAAGTCCTATTGGACAAATTATGGTTTGTGTTTCATACAACCAAGAGCAGTCATCAATATTAAAGACTCGTCTGACTCTGAATAAGTTTAAATATAGAATGCACGTACTCTTACCAAAACACACCCGAACAAGAAAGTTACGAACAAGAGAATGGGCAATGATGAGTACATTGTCCTAACAGAATTTATCGTCTTCTATGAAAACAGATCCTGTCCAGGAGCACCCCATGCATCAAGAAGATTGATATCAGAACTGAATAAAACCTATTCCTTTCAGGGCCACTTCATAGATCAAGAAGATTGATATCAGAACTGAATAAAACATATTCCTTTCAGGACGACTTCATAGATCAAGAAGATTGATATCAGAACTGAATAAAGCCTATTCCTTTCGGGAAGATTTTTGCTCGGACTGAATCCGTCTTCCTTCAGCTCGCCCATCCCTGCACATGAGGTTACATGATACCTCTCTCAACCTCGTAATCTAAGCACAGCAAGGGTCTGCTGACCAACAGGACAGAGTCAGAAACCTCGCGGTGGGACACGTGGAAACAGGGAGTTTGACACGGACAGACTCGGAAAGCTTGACACAAACATTGGTCTAACACACTCCTCGCGGCCCTCATCCCAAGGCTGCGAAATACACGGCTCCACCTGGGGAGTCTGTAAGGATTTCGGTCGACACGCTATGCATGGACACAGCCTCAGCAGTTGGACAGGGTAGTGGTCAATCGACGCAACGGGCCTTTGACGTCAACGCAAACATTATTGTTATTATTTCAGACATCAAGAAAATTGATCTCAGAATTGAACAAAACCGATTCTTTTCTTAGCCATAAGTTGTCTGAATATAGGAACACATGCTTTTACTTTTGTTGGGTCTACTGATGATCCATTTGCGATTCGATTCACTTCCGTCACAATGAGAACTTTGAATTTTTTTTAAAACAAGAGCAAAACGCAATTGAAGCGTATTAATCGGTTCCCACATCTTTAAATTTTTGGAATAGGAATTGAAGATACGCCTAAGACTTTAAAAAAAGTGAGCAATTGGTTCAATTACTGTACATTCTATTTTTATGGGTAAAATAATTATTTCCCAGACAAAGTTCAACGAAAATTGTCAATTTAAGAAAATGGGAGGATCTACACTATTATGAATTACAAAATCGTAATGTCACAAGAAATACAAGACCACGCGAAAAAGTTCACGGTGATACGTGCGAAGGTTCTGGAGATGAAATCTGAATACATGCGTTTTGAAACGCACTATAGTTCTGCAGTGACAGTTGTATAATGTTGACTGTGACCTTGTATTTCATATCTATTTCTCACCGCGGTATTATTTCTCCACGTATTGTATGTTCTTACCCTTGTTATAAATCGGTGTATATAGTAAAGCCATTTTGTGTATTTGATTTGATGTATTCATTCCTTTTATTTCTTTTGTTGTATTTTTTGATGTTTCGTCCATGCTAAAAATATTTCTATATCTGGTGTGATGAGCTACCAGGATGGAGTTTCTGTTTTTTATTTTACTGTTTTGTATTATTTCTGTGAGGAGCTTTTACTTGTTTAGTTCTTCTATTGTTGTCTTTCCTGTTGGACATAGGTTATGTTTCAGTAGTTTCCTTCCTAGCTAGTTTGGAGTAGTATTTATCAAAGGATTTTTTTTTATTTTTGCGTTCGCCTTATTTCTCTACTCCCCATGGCGGGTGTGTTGCACTGTGGTTTTTATTTTGCGCCTGTCGGCCCAGTGCATCCTACTTTAGCATGCATTTTAATAAAGGGTCTGCTTCCTCCTGCATTTTCTAAGGGTTTGCTTCCCCGGACAAACGGCCGGTGCTGTAATGGGCATCGAACCCAGCACCTTCGAGTTGTGAGCAGTGCCACTTAACCACTAGGCCACGCCGTCCCCTATCAACGGATTTGAATGCTGGTTGAAAGATGTCTTTAGCCATTTTTGTCCAGTAATTTAGTCTTGGTTTCTTCCGTCTCAGCTTAAGTGGCTTTACCCATATTGCAACCGCCAATCCTTGACTATACTTTCGAGCTTCAGCTGTGACGGAGAATGCCTCGTTCTGGATACTGTCTAGCTTTTCTTTGTTGCTGATGACTGATGTGTTGTATACTATTATTGCATAATTCATTTTACTTCTTGGGAATCAGTTGTCAAAATAAAGCATTCTCCTTTCTTCAATGTATCTCAGCATATTACTCTTCTTCTTCTTCTTCTTCTTCTTCTTCTGCGTTCGTACTCAATCTACCGCTACCAACCTCTGAACATGGCTTTGCAAGTAGCAGGAAGTAGTCCGAAGAACGGAATGTGTTGTGTCGAAATTGTACAGATTGACTGCGATATTTGCACCTTTCAGTCCGACACATCCGTCTTCGGCAGATCTCAGCATTTAAATTGTCCATCTACAATTTTATGCTAGTTTGCCAATGTGGTATTTCCAATTCAGCTTTACTTGTCTACATTTTTTATTTTGTATACTTTTTATTGTTGGGTTGTTTACCAATGTGTCAATTATTTGTCTTTAGGTAGCCCTTTCTGAAGACAATTATGACAGTTTTGCACAAATTTGTTTAAATCCCCAACTAACATCAATACTGTAATGTCTTGTAAATAATTGACAGCTTTTAGTCTGTTCTCCAGATTTCTGCTTCGCCTGCAAATTGTGAAAGAATTTTTTGAGGTCTGGGAATTCTTTACCAGGGACATTTATCATTATTGAAAATATTGTCAGTCAGATTATTGACCTCTGGTTGATGCAAATTTTGTTGTTAAAATGTGTCTGATTGGTCCTTATTTACATGCACCTTAGAGTACATATCTTGTATAAGGGTATATAAAAAACGGTATACTTTGATTTTGATGTCTGTCTTTTAAAAATCATGCATTTCTCCCTCCTTACCAAAACTTTTACAATCTTACATATTTCTCCCTCCTTACCAAAACTTTTACAATCTTACATATTTCTCCCTCCTTACCAAAACTTTTACAATCTTACATATTTCTCCCTTCTTACCAAAACTTTTACAATCTTACATATTTCTCCCTCCTTTCCAAAACTTTAAAAATCTTATATATAAATATATATATCCGTTCTCTACAAAACTTTTAAAATCTTAAACATTTCTCTTTTTTCTCCAAAACTTGTCATTTGCTCTTACCAGGTCTAAAAACGTTTTCAATTTTTCTGGAATCTTGTCCTAGTTTCATGTTCAAATTTTAAAAGTTGATCCACTATGCTCCGTCCTTCCGCGAGTCCCACTTAGTGGGGGCTGTATGTATGATTTACTATTAGAAGGAACCTTATGTATTTATTTATTTTTGTTTCTAAGATTCTGCCTAGATGAGATGTTAGTGAGGGGTTTGCGTGACCTAGCATTGTGTCTCCTTACCTGGTTTATTGTTTCTTAGATTTGCGTAGACAGGATGTTGTTGTTGTTGTTGTTGTTGTTGTTGAATTCCCACAATGAGTAGGATTACTCTTTTGTGCCCTAAAATGGACGTTAAGTGGCGGGTTGTCGTAGCTTTCCTCACACCTCGATCGTGCTCATGAGGGTGGGCCGGCGTCCTCCAGGCGGTTGTACTATGTTTGGCCTCATCTGGATGTCGATCACTACTACGGGGACCACGTCTACATCTTGTTAGCCAGGCTGCTATAAAACAGTCCGTTTCCAGGGAGGACTGCGGAGAAGTCAATGTGAGGGTCTTGGTCAGTATATTTTCCTGACCCTGACTAACATGTCTGATCAGTATATTTTGCCTGATCAGACGTTAGTCTTCCTCCCCAGATAGAATGTTAGTGAGACGGGTCTGTATGAGATGGCATGGTTTACCTCCTTACCTGGTTTTAATATTATTTCCAGGATTTTGCCTAGATGAGATGTTAGTGAGACGGGTCTCTATGAGCTACCTGGTTTTAATATTGACATTATCACATTTGTTTTCTAGACTAATGGGATAATGCCTTTATTCTCAATCTAGTTAAAAAGACATGCTATTTATCCTATTCTGGTTATTAGCACAATCTTTAGTATTGCACAACTCGGTTTGTCATTTCCTGTTGTTGTGTTGGTTTTTGCTGCTATTGTATATACTATTTTGTATATGATTTAAAAAGTAAATGAAGTTTATGTATGATTCTTCAGAGTTTGTATTGTTTTCTTCTAATTCTTTAATTAGTTTTTATCTTCCTTAGTGTTTCCTTTCCACTATTTCTACAAATTCTGGTATTTTGATAGTTGGCTGGAGAGTGACTTTTCCAGTGCCTCAATTTATTGGTGTCATTTGCTTTTCTTCAAACCTTCAGGCATTTTTTTAATCTGTGGTTTAAAGTCTGGCAAAGCATCATCCACTGTACTTCTTTATCTTACATTATTATTTGTTGTTGTTGCATTTGTGATTGTTTTAGATATGCTGGGGTTATCTTAGATGTAATTGTTTTTGTATTTTGTATGTTTTATATCTTAGCTGCATTTGTTCTTTGTATTTATCTGTTCACCAGGGAACTAGTAATTTATTTTTTCTTTGCTTGTATTTAGTTTTTGTTTCGTTGCTTAGGTTTTCTAGCATGTTTAAAAAAAATGTAGTATATGTTTTAAAGCTATCTTTAAATACCAATTTGTCAATTTCTCGAGGAAGTCATCTACGTTGTTTGAGATTATGTGTTCTTTATCCGTATTTATTAGTTCTATTGTAATTGCCCTCCAATCTGCTTTTCTTTAGTTGAAAGTCTGTCTAGTGCTTTTAGTATTCGTTTTTATATGTTTCCTTGTTAATTTCTATGGGGTGTGGCCAGATTATGTGCTTTCTATTGCCTTCCATTTTGTTTCAGCAAAGTCATGTGTTTTTATGGTTTTGTATATAGCTGTGTCATCTCCATTTATTTATTAACTTTTATTATTGATCGATTATTAAGTATAACTAGGTTATTAGTTTCACAAATGCTGCAGCAAATCAGATCAGAGCCCAACAATCCCAAAAAATATCCACATCTGCTTTTCAGTAGCTACACCCTCCCCCCTCCCCCCTCCCCCTCCTCCTCCCTACATCGGCTCAGGATATCACACAAGTGACTGCCCGTGTGGAACCGCAGTCCAGATCCCCAAACACATCCTACAGAACTGCCCAGCATACGTTGGCAAACCTGGTCAGAAGGCGCCAAGGGGGTCGTAGAAACTGTGGGGCTGCAACCCGGACCTGGAGAGGACTGTCGACTTCGTCCTAGAGCCGGGACTACAGAACTAGCATGAACAAGAAGCTTTAATGCAGAAGAAGAAATACTTCCACATAAATTTAGTAAGACTTTACCTTCTGTGTCAGTATTGTTTCCTCCTCATGCACTTCGCTTTGCATGAACAGCTCAATTTATCAATGTGTCCTATTGCACATTGTGGTACGTATTGAGGCCAAGTTGTTTATGTGTAGTTTATTATTTGAGTTATATACATTTGTTATTAGCAGACGCACTGGTTGACTGCCTATTGTTATGACAATATCTACCATGGTTTAGACGTCTTTTACAGTGGCACATTGCCTGTTGTGGTCGCAAGTACCGACATATGAACATAGATCAGATAACCTAATTCAATTACAAAAATGAAGAGCATTCTTAAATGACATGCAGATCCATAACGGAGTTTACATAAAAGCTATGATCTTACCTTTCAAATTGAATTTTCCAAAACGATTCCTTTCTTGTCTAACGCCTTCGGCCAAAGTATTGTCACAATCGACAGTTTCAAAGCAGTATTTCTCAATATGCTTCTCTCTCTCTCTCTCTCTCTCTCTCTCTCTCTCTCTCTCTCTCTCTCTTTCTCTCTCGATCTCCCTCTCGCTCTCTCTCTCTCTCTCTCTCTCTTGCTATCGCTTTCCATTATTGATAATTACCATCTGCAAGAGGGAAAACCGCTGCACCAAGGACATAAGAAAATGACAAGCTTTAAGACGGATATTCTTGTCGAACTTGGTAAACAGTAATTGTTGTAATTTAGATTTGAAGTACGTGGGTTTCAGGGCTGGAAAGTGGCTTGTACTTCTTCCTCTTCTTCTTCTGCGTACACAGTCAGACAGTAACCATTATTTTTTCGAAAAAAGCGGCGGTCATCCTGAGACTCTCGCCACTACCATAGAGCTTGTCTTGCAGTTCCACTGGCAATGGCCACATCTGCTCTCTCTGATCCCCGTATGTCGGGCAGTTCTGCAGCAGATGTTCAGTGGTCATTTTACCAGTACCGCACGGGCATTCGTCGGTACACCCTATCTTCAATTTGTTGAATAGGTGGTACCTCAGTCTATTGTGGCCAGTGCGAAGTCTGAAGACAACGACCTGCTCTCTTCGGTTCAACTGGTAATAGGCATCGTTTTTGGTGTAACCAGTATGTTCGGTTTCCCATTTGGTAATGTACCTGGCTTTGATAAGCCGTTTTGACTCTTCGTACGTCATACTGGTATCTGTTTGTGGTAGCCTTGCACCTTCTTTTGCCAGTCTGTCTGCCTCCTCGTTGCCTTGGATGTTGCAGTGTGACGGAACCCACTGTACCACTACCCTTTTTGGTGCGGACAGCTGGCACAGTTTGCAGAGTGCTGCTCTTAAGTCATTAAGCTCAGTGTTTTTCTGGCTTTTTAGCGCTGTGACTACGGCGAGAGCATCTGTCAGCAAGACTATGTGGCTCTCATTTTCACTGTGTGTTGCCATTTCTTCCACTGCCGCCCTCAGTGCCTCTGCCTCCGCTCTGAAATTGCTTGTGTACTTACCAGTAGCGAATGACAGTGTTATCTTTCTGCCATTTGGTAGGTTCAGGAATGCTCCTGCCCCTCCATTCTGTGTAGTGTTTGTTACAGAACCGTCGGTGTATGCATGGGTCCAGTCCATGCTTGGGTAGCTTTTCGTTATGAAGCTTAGGGTAGTGTCTCTCCTTTCTTTTTCGGTCTGGCAGTTTTTGTTTGCAATACCTGGTATATTTTCTACCACCTCTGGAAATATATCCTGCCTCCAAGTAGGTTTTCGTACAGTAGTGATGGGTTTTGGTGTTGTTAGTGCGTTTATGGGATCTTCGTGCATCTTTGCTTTGGCTATTTCTGCAAAGTTTCTCCGCTTTAGTTTCTCAGTTCCCAAATTGTTTAGCCTCTGGTACATTGGATGGTCCGTCAGTCTTCGGAGTTTCTCTGACTGCAGCTGGGCTCTGCAGTCTCTTCTGTCGGTCATGGATTGCAGTTTTGTAATCTTTTCAAGTTCTACAATTGGCGTTGACTTCATGCCACCTGTTATAATTCTCATGGCTTGGTTTTGAAGTTTGTTAACTTTATCGAAGTTCGCCTTCGCTGCTGTTGTCCATGCCGCGATGCCATACTCGAGAACTGGTCTCACTCTTCCAGTGTACAGTTTCTTTAGTATGCCTTCGTCTGCTCCCCAGCTTGTGCCAGCAAGTTTCCTCATGATTGCCATTCTTTCTCTGGCTTTCATTCGGTTTCTCTCAATCTGACTTTTCCATGTCATGCGCCGATCAAATGTGACTCCCAGATAGGTTGGGTTGTCGTTTGGCTGCAGGATTTTGCCATTTAGGCTTAATTTGGTACTTTGGGATTTTAATGAGAGCGAGAATATTGTGCACGTGGTTTTCTCCTCGTTTATTTTGACCAGCCATGAGTTCGCCCACTCTTCCATCGATGTTAGGGCCGTTTGCATCCGATTTCTTGCTATGGTGAGATTCTTTTCAGAGGTCCACATAGCCAGATCGTCTGCAAACATTGAGCTATGGACTCTTCTTGGTATATTCTCTGTAATATCGTTTATATATACCAGGAAGAGTGTGGGTGACAGTACTCCCCCTTGGGGTACTCCCTGCTCGAGTGTCACCTTTTTGCTCATCTGCCCTTGTACTTGGACTCTGGCCGTTCTTTGTTTGAGGTAGTGGTTGATCCACTTGTACATCTTTCCACAAACATCACTTCTCCTTAGCTTGACTCTAAGTCCATCCTTCCAGACTTTGTCAAATGCCTTTTCCAGATCCACCCAAACAGCTACTGTGTGTTTCTGTGCCTGGTAGGCATCTTCTATCTCCTGGGCTATGAGGATGACCTGGTCCTCAGTGGATCTGTGCTGTCTAAAGCCGGCTTGCTGTGGAATTAGTATTCGTTTTTCTTCCAGATGCCACATCAGTCTGGTGTTTATCATCCGTTCCATCAGCTTGCCGACACAGCTCAGTAGGCTTATGGGCCTGTATCCATTCGGATCTGTTTTGTCCTTTCCTGTTTTTGGTACTGGTACCAGTATTGCATCTTTCCATGCCTGGGGTACAATACCCCTTTTCCAGCTTTGGTTCAGGACTGATAGTAGTTTTTTCTTCGCTGTTTGGCCCAGCCCCATCAGCATTTCGTTTGTTATCCCGTCTTTTCCGGGAGATTTCCTTTTCTTTAGTGTTCTCATAGCCTCTTCCATTTCGCGCATTGTTAGTTTGGCCATCATGTGCTCTTCAGGAGCCGTATTTATGTTTTCGTGTCCCTTTAGCTCTTCGCTAATGTCTGTATGCTTATCTGCAGGGACCTCGATGTGGTTTGCTCTGGCATAGTGATCGACAAAGGCGTTTGCGGCTTTCTTACCTGTGATCAAGTTCTCGCCCTGCTTGACAGTAATTTGTTTATTTGACGGGGTTTCGTCATTCATGGCTCTGACTAGCTTCCATAGCTTGTTCCCTTCTTTGTCCAGGTTTAAACTTTCCGTTTTATTTTTCCAACTTTCTCTTGCTGTTTGCTTGAGAGTGTGTTTGTACTTCGCCGCGGCGGCTTTGAGGTCGATGTTTGCCTCCATGGATTTTTCTCGTTCTGCCATGTTCCTAGCATTTGTTACTGCATCTTCCACTTTCTGCAACTCATCATTCCAGTAGGGCTTATAGTTTTTCCTAGCTCCTCTTGGGATGGTTTCAGTGGCGGCTTGCATTATTGCCTTGCTTAGGCTCTCTACCATGGGCTTCATTTTGGTGTTTCGTGTGTTGATGGTTTCACACAGCCCATCTGTCAGGATTGCAAATCTGTCCCAGTCGGCTCGTTTGTAATTCCAACGTGGGAGCGGTTTTGTTTCCTGTGGGCCTACTTCCATGTCAATGGTTAGCCTGATCGGCCTGTGGTCGCTACCTGCCAGTTGGTTTAGCACCTGGCGGTCTATTTTATAGTGTATGTTTTGTGTGGAGAAGGCCAAATCTGGAGTCGAGGTGGTATGCCATGTTCTTGAATAGAAGCTAGGGCTATCCTCCGGCCTATTGATTATGGAGAGATTTGCATCTATCTCCCAATCTTCCACTTCGTCACCTCTGCTGTCTGTGTCAGAGTATCCCCATCTCTCCGAGTGGCTGTTGAAATCTCCAACTACTATGCAGTTGGAGTCTCTGACCTCCATACTCGAGAGCGATAGGTCTCTGTTTGGTGGTCCGTACAGATTGAAAATGCGGAGCTTCGTCTCTTGAGCCATTATGTCAACTCCTACAATTTCTGCTTGTCCGGTGTGATTGACAGGTACCGCGCTACTCGGTATGCTGTTTCTGGTCAGTATCAGGACCCCTCCTTTGTGGCCTTCTCTATCTAGACGGAAGGTCTGGTATCCTCTGATTGAGAATTTATGGTTATTGTTGAGGTGCGTTTCCTGGATACATGCCACATCAATCTTACCTTCATGCAGGTGGTGTGTTAGGGAAAGTTTTTTGTTAATGACTCCCTCCGCATTCCACTGTAGTATTTTGAGGGTCTTGAGGTTTTGGCCAATAGACGTTACCCCATAGCCATGTGCCTTGACTCCACGACACATGGGTGGGTGACCACCAGTAGTCAAGGGTGGGCCCCTTCGAGGCGTGGGGCCCGGCGCTATCGCTGCCTGGCGGGTTTCCTCAGGATGAGCGCCATGCGTTTTTCGAATAGGTTGTGCTGCCATCATACTGTGATTTACGTTGCACTGTTTTGTTAGGCTTGCGGCCCCGTGCATCCGATTTCAACAGGCGTTTCTGTAGGGATGCCCTCCTTAGCCTTTGGCTGTCCCCAGCCTATCTGCAAGGCAGCAGTTGTTTACGATCAGAGTTTTCTCTCCTATGGAAAGATGTCTTACCAGACTATCGAGTCTTCACTACTCGTGTCTATAGGGTGCAATGATGATATGTGATATATGAGATGGACTGGTTTACCCGGAAGAGAGGCAGTCCAGTATGTCTGTATCCCAGGATCGTCACGTCCTGCCAGAAACGTAGCATTTGCATGTGAGTGGGGTATCTCTTTTTCCCTTTATTTTCTTGGCTTCTATGCAGGGATGGTACGCCTAGCATTCCCCGCCACCTGGGGTGTTGACACAGTGGGGCAGGTGTGCAATGTCCGCTGGTCTGCATCTCTTCTGCGTCCAGCATGATAGTTATGGCTGATAACGTACAGAGGTAGATATCGTAGCCGGAGTGCATTTAGCCAGAGGACAAGCCTGGTAATGTTCAGGAGATGTTGTCCTAGTTTCATGTTCAAATTTTAAAAGTTGATCCACTATGCTCCGTCCTTCCGCGAGTCCCACTTAGTGGGGGCTGTATGTATGATTTACTATTAGAAGGAACCTTATGTATTTATTTATTTTTGTTTCTAAGATTCTGCCTAGATGAGATGTTAGTGAGGGGTTTGCGTGACCTAGCATCGTGTGTCTCCTTACCTGGTTTATTGTTTCTTAGATTTGCGTAGACAGGATGTTGTTGTTGTTGTTGTAGTTGTTGTTGTTGTTGTTGTTGTTGAATTCCCACAATGAGTAGGATTACTCTTTTGTGCCCTAAAATGGACGTTAAGTGGCGGGTTGTCGTAGCTTTCCTCACAC
The DNA here is from genome assembly GCA_036924085.1 of Ariolimax columbianus. Classification (NCBI taxonomy): domain Eukaryota; kingdom Metazoa; phylum Mollusca; class Gastropoda; order Stylommatophora; family Arionidae; genus Ariolimax; species Ariolimax columbianus. The sequence continues at coordinate 24,902,937 of JAVGWX010000004.1, read as the reverse complement.
CTCGAGCGTGCTCATGAGGGTGGGCCGGCGTCCTCCAGGCGGTTGTACTATGTTTGGCCTCATCTGGATGTCGATCACTACTACGGGGACCACGTCTACATCTTGTTAGCCAGGCTGCTATGAAAACAGTCCGTTTCCAGGGAGGACTGCGGAGAAGTCAATGTGAGGGTCTTGGTCAGTATATTTTCCTGACCCTGACTAACATGTCTGATCAGTATATTTTGCCTGATCAGACGTTAGTCTTCCTCCCCAGATAGAATGTTAGTGAGACGGGTCTGTATGAGATGGCATGGTTTACCTCCTTACCTGGTTTTAATATTATTTCCAGGATTTTGCCTAGATGAGATGTTAGTGAGACGGGTCTCTATGAGCTACCTGGTTTTAATATTGACATTATCACATTTGTTTTCTAGACTAATGGGATAATGCCTTTATTCTCAATCTAGTTAAAAAGACATGCTATTTATCCTATTCTGGTTATTAGCACAATCTTTAGTATTGCACAACTCGGTTTGTCATTTCCTGTTGTTGTGTTGGTTTTTGCTGCTATTGTATATACTATTTTGTATATGATTTAAAAAGTAAATGAAGTTTATGTATGATTCTTCAGAGTTTGTATTGTTTTCTTCTAATTCTTTAATTAGTTTTTATCTTCCTTAGTGTTTCCTTTCCACTATTTCTACAAATTCTGGTATTTTGATAGTTGGCTGGAGAGTGACTTTTCCAGTGCCTCAATTTATTGGTGTCATTTGCTTTTCTTCAAACCTTCAGGCATTTTTTTTATCTGTGGTTTAAAGTCTGGCAAAGCATCATCCACTGTACTTCTTTATCTTTCATTATTATTTGTTGTTGTTGCATTTGTGATTGTTTTAGATATGCTGGGGTTATCCTAGATGTAATTGTTTTTGTATTTTGTATGTTTTATATCTTAGCTGCATTTGTTCTTTGTATTTATCTGTTCACCAGGGAACTAGTAATTTATTTTTTCTTTGCTTGTATTTAGTTTTTGTTTCGTTGCTTAGGTTTTCTAGCATGTTTAAAAAAAATGTAGTATATGTTTTAAAGCTATCTTTAAATACCAATTTGTCAATTTCTCGAGGAAGTCATCTACGTTGTTTGAGATTATGTGTTCTTTATCCGTATTTATTAGTTCTATTGTAATTGCCCTCCAATCTGCTTTTCTTTAGTTGAAAGTCTGTCTAGTGCTTTTAGTATTCGTTTTTATATGTTTCCTTGTTAATTTCTATGGGGTGTGGCCAGATTATGTGCTTTCTATTGCCTTCCATTTTGTTTCAGCAAAGTCATGTGTTTTTATGGTTTTGTATATAGCTGTGTCATCTCCATTTATTTATTAACTTTTATTATTGATCGATTATTAAGTATAACTAGGTTATTAGTTTCACAAATGCTGCAGCAAATCAGATCAGAGCCCAACAATCCCAAAAAATATCCACATCTGCTTTTCAGTAGCTACACCCTCCCCCCTCCCCCTCCTCCTCCCTACATCGGCTCAGGATATCACACAAGTGACTGCCCGTGTGGAACCGCAGTCCAGATCCCCAAACACATCCTACAGAACTGCCCAGCATACGTTGGCAAACCTGGTCAGAGGGCGCCAAGGGGGTCGTAGAAACTGTGGGGCTGCAACCCGGACCTGGAGAGGACTGTCGACTTCGTCCTATAGCCGGGACTACAGAACTAGCATGAACAAGAAGCTTTAATGCAGAAGAAGACATACTTCCACATAAATTTAGTAAGACTTTACCTTCTGTGTCAGTATTGTTTCCTCCTCATGCACTTCGCTTTGCATGAACAGCTCAATTTATCAATGTGTCCTATTGCACATTGTGGTACGTATTGAGGCCAAGTTGTTTATGTGTAGTTTATTATTTGAGTTATATACATTTGTTATTAGCAGACGCACTGGTTGACTGCCTATTGTTATGACAATATCTACCATGGTTTAGACGTCTTTTACAGTGGCACATTGCCTGTTGTGGTCGCAAGTACCGACATATGAACATAGATCAGATAACCTAATTCAATTACAAAAATGAAGAGCATTCTTAAATGACATGCAGATCCATAACGGAGTTTACATAAAAGCTATGATCTTACCTTTCAAATTGAATTTTCCAAAACGATTCCTTTCTTGTCTAACGCCTTCGGCCAAAGTATTGTCACAATCGACAGTTTCAAAGCAGTATTTCTCAATATGCTTCTCTCTCTCTCTCTCTCTCTCTCTCTCTCTCTCTCTCTCTCTCTCTTTCTCTCTCGCTCTCCCTCTCGCTCTCTCTCTCTCTCTCTCTCTCTCTCTTGCTATCGCTTTCCATTATTGATAATTACCATCTGCAAGAGGGAAAACCGCTGCACCAAGGACATAAGAAAATGACAAGCTTTAAGACGGATATTCTTGTCGAACTTGGTAAACAGTAATTGTTGTAATTTAGATTTGAAGTACGTGGGTTTCAGGGCTGGAAAGTGGCTTGTACGACTAACGGTAAGACGTATGAGAGGTTGCTAAGGTCGATAATAATGGTGTTTCGTACAGAACCGTTTTAATAGACAAATTATAGTCGAGGGAATAATCTCTAGATATGGATTAAGTTTTAGGAAGACGCACAGGGAAAGCTGTGCTATCTGGCTATTTAGAAAACCGATAGCTTTTTAAGAAACCGGTGTGTGTGTGTGTGTGTGGAGGGGGGCGGGGGGGGGGAGAATCTGCACCAAAAACGGACAGTGACCTTCAAGCTAATATTGTGTTTAGACTTCACCTGTTTTCTTCTACATGTTGTATGTTTAGTGGCATGTGCAGCAGTAGTGTACACATTTGTGTAATGTTCAGTAGCGCGTGGAAACGGGGTTTCCGTGCCTGTCTTCAGCTTACGGTGGTGTGTAGAGGCGATGTCTATGCTTGTCTCATATTTGGTGTCGTGTGCTGAAGTGTCTAAGTTTGTCTCATGTTTGGTGGCGTGTGAGAATGTAGGTCGAGGTTTGTTTCATATTTAGTGGCGTGTGGATATGTATTGTCCATGCTTGGTGGCGTGTGAGAATGTAGTGTCGAGGTTTGTTTCATATTTAGTGGCGTGTGGATATGTATTGTCCATGCTTGTCTCATATTTGGTGGCGTGTGAAGATGTACTGTTGAGGTTTGTCAAATATTTGGTGGCATGGGAGAAGTAGCGTTGAGGTTTGTCTCATCTTTGTTGACTATAAACTGCCTAAAAGGTGACCCGTGATCCAAGTATTGATGAGCGTACCGACAAGCATTGTATTGCACTACAGTGAAAATGACCCACATCAATCTTTCTCAGTAAGTCAAGCGGTATAAGAAGTCCCACTGTAGCACTCGGGCAAGGAAGATTCGTCTAGAGTGAAAAACTCAGTAGGATATTCTCAAATACTTTACACTCAGCTCCGAATACAATAAAGAACAAATACGACATGTGCTGGTTTTGAAGCTAAGTCTTAAAACTTCCACAGAGTATCTGCAATATATACATATATATATATATATATATATATATATATATATATATATATATATATATGTATATGTGTGTCTGTGTGTGTGTGTGTGTGTGTGTGTGTACATCTACTTTGGACGCCTTCTGAATATGGAAAATAACCTGGAACCTGAATTGACAAGACGTCGACACGCTGGTTGTACATTCTTCTCGTCTAATGACACGGTCCTGAACGGTTGACAAGAGCAGAACATATGAGATTCTCACTTCAATCTCACTATGATCCATGAGATGTGCTAATGTGCTAAGACATGGACACTAACAAAATAACTAGAGGACAAACTGAGAATGGCCTTAGCCTCCCTTGACAGACGCTTGGTCGGAATAATTCTCTGAAACCAACATATACAAAAGATCCGCAATTCCGACATACAACGATTATTATTGGTGAGTAAGTCGGTAATACAAGCAGACAAAGCAGAACATAGATGTGGAGGTAACGTGTTGCGACGAAACGATTGTCGATGGAGCACGGCGACAGCAATCAGGCACCCGTGTGTTTAACAGAGACCGCGTGAAAGAACTCCAGTGCGCTGGTCAGACTTCCTTGCTGTTCACAACAACATCAGAGACGCCTCTGGAGGAGGCTGTACCATGCACTGGGCTTCCGTGGTCCAAGACAGGGTCCGCTGGAGACGAGGTTGGGACCCGCAGCTACGATGAGGAACGTGTCACCAATATCAAGATATATATATAAATATATATATATATATAAATATCAAACATTGGCTACCGGCCCCTAGTTTTCTCATAACTTTTAAACCAGTGAATGTAATTCGATACAATTTAACAGGAACATACATTGTAAAAGAGGCAGGGGTAGACCAAGAAGACGATGGCACCAAGCTATCCAGGAATGAATAAGGTATGACTGGGGAGGCCGGAGTTTTGGCAAGGGAAAGAGGGAAAGAGTTTATTTCAGACACATTGTGATGGGAGCGACGTTCTATAAAGGACATGCTCCATGGTGATGATGAAAGCACAGACAATACCGGTGATAACATGGCTTAACACAATCTGGCAAGATAAACTGTTAGCACTATGCACGAAAATCAGATTAATGCGTACACCGGTCCTGTCAAAATTCCTCTATGCTTGTGAGACATGGACAGTTACAGCTGGCCTTCAACGAAGGATACAGGCATTGGAGATGAGATGTTTCCGAAGACTTTTAATCGTCACGTTCAAAGATCGAGTTACAAATGAGGAAATACGAGATCGAATTACAACAACAATAGGGCCTTTTGAAGACCTCTTGGCAACGGTCAAAAGAAGGGAAATCGCTTGGTACGGTCACACATCGAGATCAAATGGTCTTGCAAATACAATCCTCCACGGAAAGGTGCATCGCAGACGACGAAGAGGCCGTCCCAAAAAGTGGTGGGAGGACAACATACAAGAAAGGATCAATCTCCGACCAGAAGAGTCACAGGCAGAAGCCGCTGATAGAGAAGTGTGTCGTGGTGTTGTGAGGATGTCTTCATTTGTATCCCAACGGCCTTATCGGTTACGGAATGACTTGACCTGACTTGACTGAGCCACTACCTAAATGTGTTTTTATCAACTGACCCTATGGTGCATATTTTCATTTATATTAATTTTACGTGTAATGATAGTGTCCATTTCTTTTGTGCTCTACTCCGTTTCATAACTTGTATATTTCATAACTTCTACTCACACGTTCATTGTCACTTCCTGGGCATTACCGCTGCCAACTCATACCGTATCGTATATAGATCTTACATTGCTCTGTTTTTTTGGTAGTGATTTGTTAATAGTTTTCGTTTGTTGTTTGTTCCTGAAGAAGGCATCGTAATAAATCACGTTTGATTCGTTATGCCTATGTCCCGCTGCGGTCACTCAGTTCAATTCAATTAATTTTTTTGTCTTTGTGAGTTCACTGAGCCATTACCGATAAATATGTGTTTGTCCGTGTGAGTTTACTGAGCCATTGCCGATAAATATGTGTTTGTCCTGGTGAGTTCACTGAGCCATTGCCGATACATATGTGTTTGTCCTGTTGAGTTCACTAAGCCCTTATTGTATATGTGTTTATGAACTTTTGATGTTCAGTGCCAGCGCAGCTTCGATGTATTTATATAATCGAAGTCTGATTTCCTTCGACCTTTTCTCTTCCCAGTCGTGCTCTTTCTCTCTCTCCTCTTGTCTTCCCTTTCAATATTTCTGAATCCACTTGTCTTGATCCCATCTACTGGAGATATGGATATCGATATTTGTGTGTTGACATTTACCGCGACAATTGTAATAGTAGTCGGGTTAGTAGACAGAATTATAGAAACTGTCGCTAACGGATTTTAATAAATGAGGGAGAAAGGACTAGCTGATTACTTGGATGAAAAAATAGAGGTCTTGCGACTTTATTCCTATGCTGGGGTAGTCGATGGGGTTTGACGGATGAGGAATGCAGGCCGCTTCCCCACAGATGTCGTCACGTCATGTGCGGGCGATGTTTGTTTATTTCACCCCAACAGAAAAACTACATATGACTTACAGGGGATTCGATCCACTGCACTCTTTGTCAGCAGGCAGGCATCGAAATCATTCGGCCATGCGCTCCTCAAGGAAATAGAGGTATTATACCATAAAGTAGCAAATAAAATAGACAATTAAGTTAAAGTCGTTGTATTTGATATTATTATACCATAAAGTAGCAAATAAAATAGACAATTAAGTTAAAGTCGTTGTATTTGATGTAATTGTGAGTTCATTATTACTATTATTATTATTATTAGAAGAAGAAGAAAACGAAGAAGAAGAAAAAGAAAAAGAAGCAGAAGAAGAGGTCATAATGCAAAATAAGTTTTAGTAATATGGAAAAGACTTCTACCGGTGATAACCCCGGAAATACTATGACATTTAAATTACATTCCTCGGAAAAAAGTAGGTTTAAATTTTGCTTGGATTTATGGAACAGACAGGTGTAAATTGGGTAACCGTCTTTCAAATGAGATGTAAAAATGAATAATCCGTAGACTCCTTGAATATTTCTTCGTGCAACTTGTTCGTAAGACAATTTATGATGTGACAGGAAAAAATGTGCATTCCAGCGATTCTATAAGGTTTATGAAATTTATTTTGGTTAATAACCGTGCTACATTTCTTTTGAAATAGTCTACTTAGGATGATGTAATTTCATTATGCACTATTCAAGATTGCAGGCTGATTATTATGAAATTACTAAACGTCATAAAATAACCAGATAGCCTTATTTATTCAGCTGAAAATCATGGCTGTAAAATCGTACTGCAGATGCCTGGAATTCGGCTTTCCTTAAAGACGGTTAGGGGAGCTAAATGATGTGTTAGATCTATGCTTCAACGTTAAGTTATGTTTAATTTACCAAACCTAATAAATAATATTGCGAAAACTTTGGCAAAAAACGTATTAATTATTGTTAGCGGCTTCCGTGCTATTAGATTTCAATAAAGATAACACTGATACTGAATACCGCGTTGTAAGGTCTCAATACAGCCAATCCCGACATCAGAAAACCGTAGTATACTCAACCTAACACACGGATCTGAAACACAATCCAGTCCGAGGTCCACACGGCGACAAGGTGGTTGACTCGTGGCTAGGAATATAGAGGAGCTTTAATAAGACACTCCTAAAGACGTTGTTTTTGTTAGAGTTTTGCTGTTATCGACTGAAGTGTTGCTAAAAAGCCAGAAAAATACTGAACTTAATGATTTAAGAGCAGTACTCTGTCAACTATGCCAGCAGTCCGCACCAAAAAGAGTAGTGGTACAGTGGGTTCCATTCCACTGTAACATCCAAGGCAACGAGGAGGCAGACAGACTGGAAAAAGAAGGTGCAAGACTACCACAACCAGATTCTAGTGTGACCTACGAAGAGTCCAAAAGGCTTATTAGGGCCAGATACATGGCCAAATGGGAAACAGAACATACTGACTACACATAAAATGATGCCTACTACCAGCTGAACAGAAGAGAGCAGGTCGTGGTCTTCAGACTTCGCACAGGCTACAACAGACTGAGGTACCATCTATTCAATAAACTGAAGATAGGTGGCACTGACGAATGCACCTGTGGTACAAGGAAAATAACCGCTGAACATCTGCTGCAGAATTTCCCGACATACGAGGACCAGAGAAAGCACATGTGGTCATCACCAGTGCCAACACTAGACTAGCTCTATGGCAGTGTCGACAGCCTCAGGATGACAGCGGCTTTCTTCGAAAAAATTCAAGTTGACGTCTGACAGCGTGCGAAGAAGAAGAAGACTGAAGTGTTGCCAATCCACATTGAAGTTCAGCTGTCATGGATCCTCAACGTTCTATGTCTCTTGTTTTGATGGTGCAATCTGCCTAGCTTTCCCCTGTCCTTACTGTCATATTATCCTCCAACTTATAGTCCTGTTTAGCTCTGACATGTTTGTATCCAGCAGTTTATCCAGCAAAGTGCTGTTTCTGTTGATATGACTAAAATAACGTAATTCTTCGCATCCCTAATTGCTCCAAGCCATCCTTTTTTGTTTTATTCTTCCGTATGTCCACATTTCTTCTAATTCTTGTTCGTCCATCCTCAAACTCCCGCTACTAAGCCATGAAAAGTTAGTTGAAAATAGCAGGATGTAGTCCCGAAAACGGAATGCGTTGTATTGTGGTTTACAGCTTGACTGCGATATTAGCACCTTTTTGTCCGACACGTCCAACTTCAGCATTACATTTTTGGGTACTGGGTTAGCCTTCTCTTTTCAATCTTTTATCCTTAGCTAGTCTGTCCTATTGTAGCCTGTTATCCAGGATCACCACGGGAAGGTGGATAATGGTCTTGACATATCTGGATCGCTGGCTCTGACTTTAGCAATCAGTTTAGGGTCACTGACCGCTGCAGGTCATGCACTGCTCAGCATCTTGTTCGAAATGACAATTCATAGACATCAATTATATTCTCCAATTGTGTCTTTATTTCTTCATATATCTACGTACTACGGTAAAGACCAACATACACAACACCTAGTGACTCGCATTTTAAATATGAGAGTTATTTGTTTGGGTGCCAATATAATTTTCTCATTAATTTCTATGCCGCATCTTTCATCTCCGTTTATTATATTTTCAAGAAAGGAAAAGCTCTTGACATGTTCTAGCGTTTCTTAGTCTTTTGTAATATGTCAAGTAAAATTCATTCTTTGTAAATGTTAATCAGAAATAGGAACAGTATGCATCGTTGACGAACAGTTCACTTATATATATATTACCCTCATCTGTATTCAATGTCTTTCTTACCAAATAAGATGTATCAATTCTTGTTCTAATTACAGAGTCCTCCACGAACACCACTTGTTTGACTGATGTTTCATTTTTGCATGCATAGCATTTGTGGTATGCTTCTTTCTCATCTATTCTATTACTTTGCATGTATCCGCTATCATCTGTTCTTTTGAGGATATACACATAGTACGTGTCGAATCTTTTATCGGTAAAGTTTTGTTTAAGATGTCCGCCAGCCACACTTGACTTTTTAAAAACTCTATCGGTAAAGGTTTGTTTAAAATGAATGACAGCCCTACGTGGTTTAAAAAAAACAACTCTTTTATCGGTACAGTTTTGTTTAAGATGTCTTCTAGACGCACTTGACTTTTCCTAAACGTTTTTATCGGAAGAGTTTTGTTGTCTACTTGTATACTTCTTTTTTTTAATTTTAAAGACAGTCCTACTTAATGCTTACATTGTCTTCTGAGTTTTCTCTTATGAAATGTTCGTTGCTTTCTGACATCAGACTCTTGACATATTTTGATTTAATGTCTGACTGTCTTATTACTGATATATCTATTTGAGGAGCCTTCATATATCTTTTTCCTTTATTTTTTTCCTGCCTGATGGCGATATTAATCACTAGAGGATTAGTTTCGGAGTTTCTGTCTGCACCTGGATACATTTTTGACATTGCACACACCATTTTTTAATCCGTTCATTATCATAATAAAGTCAATCTTATTTCAAATAATACATCCTGGGCTTTCCCACGTGTATAATCATTTTGAAGATTGTTAGAGAAATGGGTTACATATAACTAATTGGTTTTCTTTACAAAAATGTATCAGCCTTTCTTTTGTCGTATCTTTTCTCAATCCAAATTGCCATACTATGTTCTTGTATTGTCTTTTCCCGATTTTGTAGTTAATATCTCTGGTTATTACCAGAAGGGGAGGCTATTACATATGAATCTTAACAGTCTATTATTGCCATCGTCATGTGTCCTGTCTAATATGGTCTTATTAGAGAGCTTGTCGATGAGTATGAAAGCGGACAGTATCATGGCGTCTGAAAGTTGCTGTCGGGAAGAAAGACTATCGTCTGGTCAGGTAAAATATACTGATCAGACATATTAGGGTCAGGCAAAGCATACTGGCCAAGACCCTTACCTCGGCTTCCTAGTAGCCCTCCCTGGAAACGATCTGTTTCCATTGTAGACTGATAGCGAGGTGAGGGATGGACGTGATCCCCGTAGTAGTGATCGACACGCAAATGAAGCCAAGCACAGCCCAACCGCCTGGAGGACCCAAGCCAACCCATATTAGCACGCTCGTTATGTGAGGATAGCTACTGCAACCCGCCACTTAGCATCCTTTTCAGGGCGCACAAAATAGAAACCTACTCACTATGGGCATTCGCAAACAACGGCTGCCAGTGTCTGTCAGGGCTACGACAAACTCTCTCCACTTCGCCTGTCTGTAACCATCATTGTGGTTCATGATTTTTATTCTGGCTTCTGTGGTTCTACTTTGACAGGTTTGTTTTTTCTGTTGATGTTTTTTCTTGCGTCTTCTATGTCTCAGCACTGTGCAGCACTCTGCAGAACTCTTCAACACTTTACAGCACTCTGCAGCACTCTTCAACACTCTACAGCTCTCTCTCTCTCTCTGTCTCTTTCTACATCAGTCTGCAGCACTCTGCAGCATACATAACAACAGAAAGTGCACGACTCCTGTATATTCTTATATTGGTATGTGTAATGTACCTTGACGACGTTCCACTTGTGTTTAAGCTGATAAAAGTCATTCTTAGTTTATTCGGTGGTTGATTTCTTTGTCTGTTTCAACATCTAACCTATATGTGCTTTCCAATCATAAAAAGTGGCCATTTCTGCTAGTTATTAGTTCTTCAATTCAATCTGTATTTGCTAGCTAATTAGTTTCTTATTTCATTGGTCTGTTTTTGCAAGCTATTAGTTCCTTATTTCTTTGTCCAATTTGGCTAGCTATTAGTTCCTTAATTCGTTTGTCCGTTTTTGCTAGCTATTAGCTCCTTAATTAATTGATCTTTTTCTTCTAGCTATTAGTTCCTCAAATCATTGGTCCGTTTTTTCTAGCTATTAGTTCCTTCGTTTATTTGTCCGTTTTTGCTAGTTATTAGTTCCTTAAACTTATTGATATTTAGCTATTTACATTTTGTGTCCTGACTTCTATCTTCTTGAATTTAATATACAATTTCACTTGTCTGCTATATATACAAGTGAACGTAGGTTCATAGCAGACACTGCTGTCAGAGATAAGGTGTTGAAGACTCCATTGTTTATACCTTAGGTAGAATTTTCAGTTCCATTCTTCGCTATCGTTGCTTATTTAACTTTAAGCTAATTGCACACTAGGTTCAAAGCTCAATCTCGGCATAAACAATATCCTGCTGTATTCCGCGGTTCGGAAATAAGGATGCCAATCAGAATACTTTCTGATCTCTCTTTCTCTTCTCTCTCCTCTCTCTCTCTCTCTCTCTCCTTCAGTCTCATTTAATCACGCTATGGATATTCTTGTCTATGTGATTGTTCTGGCTACTTTGTGTTTAAATACTTCCATCCCATCTTTGTTCTAAATATGCTACAGCCAAAAGATACGGTTGGTTGAGCCACGTAGTTGTGGCTTCTGATCAAACATATTGTATCTATAAAACAAACTACTTATTATATAATGTATCCATGCATCAAAGCCTATTCAGACACATAATAAAAACTATAAGCCCTACTGGAATGATGAGTTACAGAAAGTGGAAGATGCAGTAACAAATGCTAGGAACATGGCAGAACGAGAAAAATCCATGGAGGCAAACATCGCCCTCAATGCCGCCGCGGCGAAGTACAAACACACTCTCAAGCAAACAGCAAGAGAAAGCTGGAAAAATAAAACGGAAAGTCTAAACCTGGACAAAGAAGGGAACAAGCTATGGAAGCTAGTCAGTGCCATGAATGACGAAACCCCGTCAAATAAACAAATAACTATCAAGCAGGGTGAGAACTTGATCACAGGTAAGAAAGCCGCAAACGCCTTTGTCGATCACTATGCCAGAGCAAACCACATCGAGGTACCTGCAGATAAGCATACAGACATTAGCGAAGAGCTAAAGGGACACGAAAACATAAATACGGCTCCTGAAGAGCACATGATGGCCAAACTAACAATGCGCGAAATGGAAGAGGCTATGAGAACACTAAAGAAAAGGAAATCTCCCGGAAAAGACGGGATAACAAACGAAATGCTGATGGGGCTGGGCCAAACAGCGAAGAAGAAACTGCTATCGGTCCTAAACCAAAGCTGGAAAAGGGGAATTGTACCACAGGCATGGAAAGATGCAATACTGGTACCAGTACCAAAAATAGGAAAGGACAAAACAGATCCAAATGGATACAGGCCCATAAGCCTACTGAGCTGTGTCGGCAAGCTGATGGAACGGATGATAAACACCAGACTGATGTGGCATCTGGAAGAAAAACGAATACTAATTCCACAGCAAGCCGGCTTTAGACAGCACAGATCCACTGAGGACCAGGTCATCCTCATAGCCCAGGAGATAGAAGATGCCTACCAGGCACAGAAACACACAGTAGCTGTTTGGGTGGATCTGGAAAAGGCATTTGACAAAGTCTGGAAGGATGGACTTAGAGTCAAACTAAGAAGAAGTGATGTCTGTGGGAAGATGTACAAGTGGATCAACCACTACCTCAAACAAAGAACGGCCAGAGTCCAAGTACAAGGGCAGATGAGCAAAAAGGTGACACTCGAGCAGGGAGTACCCCAAGGGGGAGTATTGTCACCCACACTCTTCCTGGTATATATAAACGATATTACAGAGAATATACCAAGAAGAGTCCATAGCTCAATGTTTGCAGACGATCTGGCTATGTGGACCTCTGAAAAGAATCTCACCATAGCAAAAAATCGGATGCAGACGGCCCTAACATCGCTGGAAGAGTGGGCGAACTCATGGCTGGTCGAAATAAACGAGGAGAAAACCACATGCACAATATTCTCGCTTTCATTAAAACCCCAAAGTACCAAATTAAGTCTAAATGGCAAAATCCTGCAGCCAAACGACAACCCAACCTATCTGGGAGTCACATTTGATCGGCGCATGACATGGAAAAGTCAGATTGAGAGAAACCGAATGAAAGCCAGAGAAAGAATGGCAATCATGAGGAAACTTGCTGGCACAAGCTGGGGAGCAGACGAAGGCATACTAAAGAAACTGTACACTGGAAGAGTGAGACCAGTTCTCGAGTATGGCATTGCGGCATGGACAACAGCAGCGAAGGCGAACTTCGATAAAGTCAACAAACTTAAAAACCAAGCCATGAGAATTATAACAGGTGGCATGAAGTCAACGCCAATTGTAGAACTTGAAAAGATTATAAAACTGCAATCCATGACCGATAGAAGAGACTGCAGAGCCCAGCTGCAGTCAGAGAAACTCCGAAGACTGACGGACCATCCAATGTACCAGAGACTAAACAATTTGGGAAATGGGAAACTAAAGCGGAGAAACTTTGCAGAAATAGCCAAAGCAAAGATGCACGAATATCCCATAAACGCACTAACAACACCAAAACCCATCACTACTGTACGAAAACCTACCTGGAGGCAGGATATATTTCCAGAGGTGGTAGAAAATATACCAGGTATTGCAAACAAAAACTGCCAGACTGAAAAAAGAAAGGAGAGACACTACCCTAAGCTTCTTAACGAAAAGCTACCCAAGCATGGACTGGACCCATGCATACACCGACGGTTCTGTAACAAACACTACACAGAACGGAGGGGCAGGAGCATTCCTGAACCTACCAAATGGCAGAAAAATAACACTGTCATTCGCTACTGGTAAGTACACAAGCAATTTCAGAGCGGAGGCAGAGGCACTGAGGGCGGCAGTGGAAGAAATGGTGACAAACAGTGAAAATGAGAGCCATATAGTCCTGCTGACAGATACTCTCGCCGTAGTCACAGCGCTAAAAAGCCAGAAAAACACTGAGCTTAATGACTTAAGAGCAGCACTCTGCAAACTGTGCCAGCAGTCCGCACCAAAAAGGGTAGTGGTACAGTGGGTTCCTTCACACTGCAACATCCAAGGCAACGAGGAGGCAGACAGACTGGCAAAAGAAGGTGCAAGACTACCACAAACAGATACCAGTATGACGTACGAAGAGTCAAAACGGCTTATCAAAGCCAGATACATGACCAAATGGGAAACCGAACATACTGGTTACACCAAAAACGATGCCTATTACCAGTTGAACCGAAGAGAGCAGGTCGTTGTCTTCAGACTTCGCACTGGCCACAACAGACTGAGGTACCACCTATTCAACAAATTGAAGATAGGGTGTACCGACGAATGCCCGTGCGGTACTGGTAAAATGACCACTGAACATCTGCTGCAGAACTGCCCGACATACGAGGATCAGAGAGAGCAGATGTGGCCATTGCCAGTGGAACTGCAAGACAAGCTCTATGGTAGTGGCGAGAGTCTCAGGATGACCGCCGCTTTTTTAGAAAAAATAATGGTTACTGTCTGACTGTGTACGCAGAAGAAGAAGAATAAGACACATAATAGCTCTCCATCGTTGTCGATGAGGACCGCCGACATCATCCTTGTCACAGATTTCCCTGTTGGGTGTGGGTGCGCATGTGGCTGAACAGGCCAATGCGAGCACGAAATCATTTGCTACATATCGGGCACACGAGGTTTGTAGAAGGGGATGGTGTTCCCGCTGCTCGGGATTTCCGCGTCTCGCGTCTGTTATGGGCTTTCATAACACGGTCATCTTCACCGGCAGCTACACCCGATTTGACTGCGCTTCTCCAGTCAGATCTGTTTTGCGCAAGGCATTCCCAGGTGTCGATGTCTATCTGGCAACTTTTTAGTGAGTCCTTCAGACCGTCTTTAAAACGTTTCTTTGGGCGCCCTCTCTCGCGCCATCCCTCTTTCAGCTCGCCGTAGAGAAGCATCTTTGGGAGCCGCTCGTCTGACATACGGACGAGGTGTCCGGCCCATCCTAGTCGTGCTTTTTCTAGCAGTGCATGGATGCTGGGCATGTTAGCCCTCGAGAGAACCTCGATGTCAGTGACACGATCTTGCCATCAAAACAAAACATTCAGACACATAACGACACATCTAAGGTGTTATCTCATCATTCTTGGTCAAAGTATCCTCTTACGGCATCTGCCTTAATTCCCCTTCTCATCTAAAATCTGCAAGTGGTGTGTTGCCTCCATTGTGTTTATTACGAAGTCATTAGCCTCGAATCGCTGATGGCTCCTTACAGAAGCCTGCACATGAGCACTGTGTATGTTCCTGCAGAAGTAGTTTCTCAGGCAGTTAGATCATTAGGGCAAGTCCAAGAAGCAATAGTCATTTGGCCCACGCCGACTATCATCTAAATGATAGAGACCCTGACAAAAGTAACATCATCTTTTTTGAAGAATCTGGATTCCCAGTCTAAATGAGCAATGACCGCAGACGCAGATGAAGATCGATAGGTTACAAACTACGTGCGCAACCATATAAAGTCACCTTCTACACCATGATTGGACGTTTGCAACGATCATTAAATAATATCCTCATAGGTAAATAGCCGAACTTTACCTTGGTTTTCGTATTCACAACTGATATAGTAAATCCATAGTTCTGTGCACTTTTAAGCACATACTCAATGAATAGACTACATTATTCAATTGACAGAGGATCACATTAAAATAGAGCACAGCTGCTGTGAAGGTTCCTTCTTATGATCTAATGAGCCAACATAATAAAGTGGTTGTCTATGTCATGACCAGTTGAAGGCCATACGATTACTATCACATGTTCCTTTGAATATCGATTAAGGGTCTCTGCTTTCAATCCCATGTCTTCATGACTGCCGCACAAACATTTCCGACACCTGTCCATCTGAATTAATCTAAAACTTATATATATATATTTATAAACCTACTTTGTTCGCTCAGTCCAGAAGTTTTCGTGACTTCGTCCATTTCAACACCGATTCAATGCTTAGGTCTGGACAACGGCTATTGCTGGTGGTCTCCTCGACATCATATAACCAAATAAATTATGTCGTTCAGTCAGAGATACGTCTGCTAGAAGAGTTTGACTTTTAAATCAACGAACAAATAAGTATTTTCTTGTAAGCAGTAACCATAGGTCTGATAACAGAAAGCATCTAGCTTCATATAGTAAAGTATATCGTCTAAGCCGCATTTTCTCTCTTCTTTCTCTCTCTCCTTTCGCTTCCCCTCCCTCTCTCTTTCTCTCTCTCTCTCTCTCTCTCTCTTTCTCTCTCTCTCTCTCTCTCTCACGCGCATCTTACTATCTTTGACATGAATATTATGGACCAGGCAACCATAGTGATAGGAGACTTTAACAGCCAGTCTGAGAGATGGGGGTTATGCACAGACCAACGCAAGGGGACACGAACTAGAGGAATGGGAGATTGACAACAAACTCTATCTGAGCAACCTCCCAGATGACCCTCCGACGTTCTATTCAAGGCGATGGACCTCAACATCATCCCCTGACCTTGCATTTACCACCTGCGACCTAAGCCAAAAATCCAAATGAAAAGTACTTGCACCTCTTGCAGAAAGCGACCATAGACCCATCAAACTCACAATAAACCTGGGAAACATTCCATCAGACCACAAGCCATTGCCCAGATGGAACTATAAGAGAGCAGACTGGCAGAAGTTTTCCACAAGTACAAATCTTTACTGCCAGTCCATCAACACTCACCACAAGAAAGTAGGCAAGATGGTGGAAAAATTCAACCAGTGTCTTCTAAAGGCAGCAATGGAGAACATCTAAAGAGGTGCCAGAAGAAATTACAAACCGTATTGGTCACCTGAAGTGCAACCAATGGAACTTCAACTAAAAGAGGCAAGAGAAAGAGCGGAAACTGGCTAAAATCAAGAAAGCAACACCGCACTCAAGGCACTTGCTGCAAGATATAGGAAAACAGGCAACCAAGCATGCAGGAAAAGCTGGCAAGAGCATACAGAAACCCTCAACGTTGATAGAGAGAGCGAGAAACTCTGGAATCTATCAAAGGCCTTGAGTGACGAAAACAGCTTCAAGTCAACAATTGCGATTGAAAATGAAGAACAGGTACTAACTGGGAAAAAAGCAGTGGATGTTCTAATCCAAAATTATGCAAAAACAAGTAGAAACAAAATCCCAGCAGACATGAAAAGGTATATTATGAAAGAAATAAACTACATGAAGCACTCAATGCGAGTACCTGAGGAACATCTGATAGTAAATATCACCAAGACAGAATTGGAGTCAGCCATTAGTAAACTCAAGAAGAGAAAAGCCCCAGGAAAGGATGGCATCACTAATGAAATGCTCTCTTTGGAGAAGTAGCAAAGAACAAACTGCTACACATCTTTAACACAAGCTGGAAACAAGGAACTGTCCCCACAGGCTCAACATGAGGAGAGGACACGGGCACACTAAAGAAACTGTACACAGGTTATGTGAGACCAGTGTTAGAATACGGGATATCAGGCTCAACATGGGGAGCGGACACGGGCACACTAAAGAAACTGTACACAGGTTATGTGAGACCAGTGTTAGAATACGGGATAGCAGCATGGTCCACAGCAACAAAGAATAACTTTCACAAAATAAATACAACCCAAAACCAAGGTATTCGTATCATCACTGGAGCTATGAGAATAATACCAATAAATGCAATTGAGAACATCACACAAATTGAAAGTATGGAGACGCGCAGAGACCAAAATAAAAACCAGCAGGGGGAGAACTTCAAACGAATGCCTGATCACCCAATTTGTGACAGGATAAATCGCATCGGAAGAGGGAGATTAAAGAGAAACCACTTCATATCAAAAACAAAAGAACTTGCAGGAGCAGACCAAATCGTAAGCCAGGCAGTGGTTAGAGATCTAAAACAAACATCCCAAATCCCACCATGGAAAAAAGCCAAGTCCCCTGAGATGGTAGAAACCATAGAGGGAATAGGGAACTCAGACAGATTCAGAAAGGACATTTATCACAGAAGAATATCTTAGGAGAGTATACCCACCAGAAACATGAACACACGTATATACAAATGGCTCATCTAACAAAGCCACATCCAATGGAGGTGGAGGGGTCTATTACAGACTAAGGAATGGAGAAGAAAAAAACTCGAGTTTTAACTACGGGAACATATTCCAGTAATTTCCATGCAGAAGCAGAGGCACTGCAGGCCGCAGCTGAGCTTGTAATCCAAGATAAATATATCCACCAAGAAAACATAGTATTCCTGACTGATGCCGCGTCAGTAATAGCAGCGCTAAAACAATACAAAGATGAAGATCTCGAGCAATGTATGTTCTCCCTGACACAGCTCTCAGCAGAACACATAAGGTTGGTCATACAGTGGATCCCATCCCACTGCAATATTGAAGGCAATGAAGCTGCAGACAAACTAGCAAAGAGTGGAGGAGCATTCCCACAAACAGACCTGAGTATCACATATAATGAGGCCAAGACCATAATTAAAGCCAACTTCAGGGTAAAATGGGCTGATCAACACCCCGACTTCCGAAAAGAAGACAGCTACTATAACTTAACTAGAGAAGAGCAAGTCATCATCTTCAGACTGACTACTGGGCATAACAGACTCAAGAGTAATCTTTACAACAAAATGAGGATTGGGACCGATGACAGGTGCCCATGTGGTGAGCATATCATGACCGTGGAACACATCCTACAAATCTGCATGCTTACGCAGGAAAAGAGAGAACAATGCTGGCCTAGTGAGACAGATATGAGACAGAAGCTGTATGGAGATGAAACAGCCTTACAAACAACGGTGTCCTTTGTAAGAGAAACCGGAACTTTGATCTGAGGATGAACAAAGAAGAAGAAGAAGAAGAATTATGTCGTTCAATCAGTTTTACCTCTGCTAGAAGAGTTTAACTTTTAAATCAACGAACAAATACGTATTTTCTTGTAAGCAGTAACCATAGGTCTAATAACAGAAAGCATCTAGCTTCATATAGTAAAGTACATCGTCTATGCCGCATTTTCTCTCTTCTTTCTCTCTCTCCTCTCTCTTCCTCTTCCCTCTCTCTCTCTCTCTCTCTCCCGCACATCTTACTATCCTTTCTCTGTAAAACAGTAATGCAGTGACATGATTTTGATCTGCGATCTCCACTATTTATGGCACACAGACCTGTATGTAACAATTTGCGTGACCAGAAAACTCCATAAATACCAAAATTGTTGTTCTTTTCTGTTGACAATGTATCTTAGGTAGTGCGTTCTAATGTCTCTTCGTTCAACCCGAGGCGTCCGAAGAAGTAGGGCCCTCCTGGCTGTAGTGCAGCCCGAGACTTCTGAGTTGGCTCACAATTATGAGATCAGCTGCAATCACCACCTCTATGGCTCGACTGCAGTAACACAGTCGGTTTCAGGCGGAAGTGAAATTGTCTAGAATAGTATGCTGCACTTGACCATGACCTTAGTCTTGGCAACCAAATACCAATATTAAATGCGTAACTTATCTCATTTTCGCTTAACTCTCATTTTCTGTTACTTCTCGTTTTCGGCTACCTTCCATTCCATTTCTTTGTCATCCACAAATTCTTGTTTCCCTAAACAATTCAAGACCACAGGGGATCCAAGAAGATGCAAACTATACTCTGTTATTTTTGGAAGACACTTCTCCAGAATTTGAATTCATTCATTTATCTTGGTAGCAATATAGACAAAGTAATAGATGTAGAACAAGATATCAATCTAAAATAATGCAAAAGGAGAACGGAGTTTACATTGTATTGACGAACAATGTGGAAATCAAAAGAAATTAACTAGAACACAACAATACAATCTTCGACTACAATGTAACCAAATAGCGTAGATATGACACACATTAAGGAAACCAACTGATAGTGTAACAAAACAGTTAATGGTTAGAATTCTCGGAGCAAAAGACGAAAAGGCAGACTGAAACGGACAAGAACGAAGACGAGACTAACGTCTGGCCAGGTTGTTGTTGTTGTGATTGTTGTTGTTTAATGCCCACAATGAGTAAGTTTTCTTTTTTTTTGCGCCCCGAAAAGACGTTACGTGGCAGGTTGTAGTAACTTTCCTTACATCTCGAGCATGCTGATGAAGGTGAACCGTGGTCCTCCAGGTGGTTGTGCTAAGCTTTGCTTCGTCTGCGTGTTGTTCACTTCTACGGGGATACATCGATCCACATCACGTCAGCCAGATTGCTTTGAAAACAGCCTGTTTCCAGGAAACGCTACATGGAAGAGAGATTGTCGTTTTTGCAAGTGTTTTACACCTGGCCCTTCCGCGACATCCTGGTCAGTATGTTGTGCTTGACTGAACTAGCATCTCAGTTCCCGGTCTGGCCTAGTAAAACATAATAATCAGACTATCTTCGTCAGAATAAAGTAAAACACACCGATCAAGACATCACCTCAATTCCAAGCAGTTCTTTCTGGCGACATGGAGTTATGTGACAGTTAGGCTAACGATGTGGAAATCGGCATTATGCTTCCCTTAGCATTGAGCTTACTGGGGAACCTCATGTTGCACTACAGCCAGAACGACCACTGTCCGCTTTCTCAAGATACGCCTCGAAATGTAAGGAGTTCTCATGTAACCCCCCACGAAGTAAAGTTGGCAACAGTACTGAACTCAAGTGCAAGTGCCACTATGAACAACAACACAACAACACAACAATAACAACAAAACGAACACGGAGAAGACAGATCGAGGCATGCATTAAAAAAAGGGAAGAAAAAGACATAACTGACCGTATGGCTCAGGTTAAGATGGCTTGAAGCAAGCTTTATGAAGACCTGTAGACAACATGGTTCTAAATAAAATGCTGATTCTTTGAATACTATTGCATATCTTGAATTAAGGATATAGAACTGTTTTTCTTCAGAGTCCAAACAAGACAAGACCTTTCCAGTTTCGAGCCATGATGGACACAAAATTAGCTGAATTGACACCATAGTCGCAACTCTTACGCTACACAAATTATACAATTTTAAAAGTTTTATATTTATTTTAGTCATATATATTTAAAACAAGTGCTGCCATATCATATCACTTCTAAACATTGTTGACGTCAATATTTTTAATTATTCATTTCGTACCGTGAAAACACTCGCGAAGTGTTCCTTTTGACTGGTTGAAGGATAAGTAGAGAGTGCAGCTAGGATGTAAGGCAAGGGAGGGTTTCGTGAATGTTTTTTTTAAAAATGAACGACTTTCATAATTATTCTGGCAGTGCATGGTGTATTTCTCTGATGAAATAACTTGTCTTACAAATGCATTTCAGCTTTAAAATTAAATCTACGGCGGCCCATACGTTTTCACGTCTGATTGACAGCTCACGTGCACACCCAAATGAAGTCGTTCTACTAAAAAAAAAAAAGACATCATTCCCACTTTCAATTTCATTTAAATATCACGTGGTAGAATCGTATTATCACGTGATTGTCTTCCTCTTGAAACACGTGCTTGTTTACACATTAGAAGCAAAGAAATGTGATAGTGATTATTATATGGGTATGTTGAAAAACTCAGGTTAAATTGAACAGGTAGAAGAATTCTTAATCTGATATTTGTTTAAATGAAATCATGTAATTGTTGCGCATTGTGTTTACATATTTAAATGTATTCTTATGTCTTCTTCTGTTAAAAGCAAATAGCAAAATCATCAACAACAAAACTTCGATTCACTGTTCACGAATTTTCTCACATGCTGGACATGAGTCCAGAGTTAAATGTAAACCTTGCAGACATGTTGTTTGTTTGTTGGACACGAGTCCAGAGTTAGATGTTAACCTTGCAGACATGTTGTACATTTGTTGGATATGAGTCCAGAGTTAGATGTTAACCTTGCAGACATGTTGTACGTTTGTTGGACATGAGTCTAGAATTAGATGTTAACCTTTCACACATTTTGTACGTTTGTTGGATATGAGTCCAATGTTAGATAGTAACCATTCACACATGTTGTAAGTATGTTGGACATGCGTCCAGAGTTAGATGTTAAACTTGTACACATGTACGTTTGTTGGACATGAGTCCAGAGTTAGACGTTAACCTTTCTGACATGTTGTAAGTATGTTGGACATGCGTCCAGAGTTAGATGTTAAACTTGTACACATGTACGTTTGTTGGACATGAGTCCAGAGTTAGACGTTAACCTTTCTGACATGTTGTAAGTATGTTGGACATGCGTCCAGAGTTAGATGTTAAACTTGTACACATGTACGTTTGTTGGACATGAGTCCAGAGTTAGACGTTAACCTTTCTGACATGTTGTAAGTATGTTGGACATGCGTCCAGAGTTAGATGTTAAACTTGTACACATGTACGTTTGTTGGACATGAGTCCAGAGTTAGACGTTAACCTTTCTGACATGTTGTAAGTATGTTGGACATGCGTCCAGAGTTAGATGTTAAACTTGTACACATGTACGTTTGTTGGACATGAGTCCAGAGTTAGACGTTAACCTTTCTGACATGTTGTACGTTTGTTGGACATGAGTCCAGAGTTAGACGTTAACCTTTCTGACATGTTGTACGTTTGTTGGACATGAGTCCAGAGTTAGACGTTAACCTTTCTGACATGTTGTACGTTTGTTGGACATGAGTCCAGAGTTAGACGTTAACCTTTCTGACATGTTGTACGTTTGTTGGACATGAGTCCAGAGTTAGACGTTAACCTTTCTGACATGTTGTACGTTTGTTGGACATGAGTCCAGAGTTAGACGTTAACCTTTCTGACATGTTGTAAGAGGGTTTGGTTTTGGGCCAGCCACTCCATCCTGTAGAACATTCAAGTCACAAGAACGAAAAGCTCTACAGACTATGATAGAAGATTATTCTGAACAATTTGCGAGGTGAATATGAAACTGATCTTAAGTCGGTTTCATCTTGATGTTCAAGAAAATCGATAGATGTTCTGGCAATATGTTTGAAAACAATGTCAAGAAGGTGAGGTCGTTTCTCTTTGTTGGAATTCTTGATGCTAATTTTTTTTTCTGTGCGTCGCTATTCTTTTCAATTTAATTGGCTATCTGTATTGTTACATTCAATGATATTGTCATGCGCTGTTGTGAGCTTTCTTCTAATGATTCTTCCTTCTTCGTTCGTTCTCAATCTCCCACTACCAAACCCTGAAAGGGCTTAAGTGTAACAGTTCCCGCCGGAGCAAGGGGAGTTTAGGATGCATGAACATGTTAAAGCCTAAAGCTACCTGAATGCATGTCAAGGTCACTCACCGTCTCAGCAAAGGAGAACAGTTGGGTTAAGGAATGTGGACAGGTAGAAACTGACCACTGGCCTACCGATTTTGGTAGGGGGAGATTGATTGACAGACGAAATTGGCAGCGGGGCTTGCTGCGAGAGAATGAGTGACAGGTGTGCAACGTGTTTCGTTCCAATTGGGATTGAAGATGACCATACCTGAGATCGATTGGTCAAGCTCTGGCCTTGCTTGAGGATATATAACTCGAGACAAAGTTTAGCTCGGGAGGCTGGAGGAGAGATGGAGAGTGAGGGAGAGAGAGAGGCTGTATGGAGGAAAGTGAGAGAGAGAGACTGAATGTAGATAGTATGTTTAACTCACCGACTTAGATAGAGGAGCGATTGATAGACGGTTGGACGAATGTTTAGTGATAGAACAGGATCGCTCAAATAGATGTGTGAGTTTTGCATTAATAGATAATCGGAAAGTGTGTTTGTAAGCAAGGACACATTGTGAACGAGTTATGTCGAGATCGCCCGCCTGAGGGGATTTCAGTGAGGAAGAGTATTTGATAAGGTGTGTTGAAGACGCAGTTAAGGCGATGTGTGTGTGATGCAATTGCAAGGCAATAGAACTGGGTTTTAGATAGTTGGGAATTCCATCAAGAGCTAATGCTTACAATTGCCCTTTTAGTAGAATGTTTAGTTAAGATATGTATTATATTGTGTTTGTAATTTCTCTACTCATTCTATGATATGAGTATGATATAATAAATATGCCACCTGCTGTTTGATATGTCATTTACTGAGTATGGTCATGATGATGTGGATGAGTGTGAGAATGTTCTAAGTTCGATCACGGCAGCAGAGGGTCTGCTACATAAGCAGCAGAATGTAGTCCAGAGAACGGAATGCGTTGTGCCGTAGTTTACAGCTTGACTGCGATATTTGCACCTTTCGGTCCAACACATCCGACTTCAGCAAGCATTTTTTGAGTACCAAGTTAGCATTCCCTCTTCGATCCCTTCTCCTTAGCCAGTCTGCCCTGCTGCAGCCTGTTATCCAGGATCACCGCGTGGAGGTGTAGAAGGGTCTTGGCAGCTTTGGTTCGCTGGCCCTGACGCTAGCAGTCAGCTATGGGTCGATGACCACTGCAGCTCATGCGCTGCTCAGCATCTTGATCCCGACCGTGTAATCAATTTCTTCCTTATCACCTTTCCTGTTGTGCCACATTTGAGCATGGGTGACGTTGGGGTACTTGTTATATTTATGAATGGCTTTGTCGATGTAGACATAGCAGTAGAGTGATGCAAGCTGGTGTGGAGGTACATCAAGTTCATCTTGCATACTTATATCATCCCCTTCTGGTTGGCATGGCGTAAAGGTGCTAGACATGACATCTCTGGAGATAGTTTTAGTGTCGTATTTATTAGCAACTCCCATACATATACGAGAAAAATGAATACACATGATCTAATCATTTATATTACAGTTAGGATCATAGTCTGCCCACATATGTTGACTCATGTCTACCCTCTGTTTTGCCTGTAAATCAACTAATCTCTCACTGTGTCATCTTCTAATGTCGGTGAATCTACAAACACATCTGGGGCAACGATTTCTGGAGTACAGTGTGTGTATTTTTTGTTGACATTTATGCCGCAGTTAAGCAGCACATTATCCACTTAAAAAAGATAATGAACAGGTTTTGGCTATTCTCCTTTCATCCTTCAATGTTATGGATAGCTTGCGGAGAACTTAGTCGCTAGTCCAGTCAGATACAATATACTGACCAGAGCGTTGCGTCACAATATACTGACCAGAGCGTTGCGTCACAATATACTGACCAGAGCGTTGCGTCACAATATATTGACCAAGACCACAATCCCTTCCATAGAAACAGGCGGTTTTCAAGGTATTCTGGCTGACGAGATGTGGAACTATGTGATCCCCGCAGTAGTAAGCGATACGTAGATAAAGCAAAACATAGCACAACACCCCTCAGGTCCACCATCCACCTTCATCAGCACGTTTGGGATGTGAGGAAAGCTACTGCAACTTGCTTTGTACATATTTTTCAGGGCCCACAAAAGAGTACATTTACTCATTGTGGGCCTTAAACAAGAACAATAACATGGATGGCGGGCCGTACACTATGCCCAGAGTTCCCAAACCCTTTAATTGTACATAACGGATACATGGATCGCTTGCCGTACACTCTGCCCAGAGTTCCTAAACACTTTAATTGTACATAACGGATACATGGATCTCTTGCCGTACACTCTGCCCAGAGTTCCCAAACCCTTTAATTGTACATAACGGATACATGGGTCGCTTGCCGTACACTCTGCCAAGAGTTCCCAAACACTTTAATTGTACATAACGTACACATTAAATAGTTCTCTTAGATGTTCTCACGTTGAGAAACTGCTAAGCTACAGTTTCATTTGGTGTACAACAGTTTGGTTCGGTGTGCAAGGACTGCGAATCTAGTTTCAGTTTTTATAACTTCACCGCAGTCCGTTACAGCTGTTGTTGTCCTTATTGAAATTGAAATGTAATCTGTATTATCGTCATTTACATCATATTTAGATATTCTGCATGCCAAGCCCCAGATTTTGTTTTGCAAACTGATGTTAAAAAGTAATGTCTTTGATAGAAGAGAGATTACCTGTGACATTTGAAGACATTATTAAGACATTTTATTCAATCATGAAAAACAAAACACAAGGGACAGATAAGATGCCTATTAAGTATCTCGAACCAGCGGATGAGACTTCACATTATAATTTTTTTTAGCATGTTTATTATATTTACAACAATAGAGTATGGCCAAAGGAGCACACAACTTCTATAATAATATTTTTTTTTAAATTAAAAAAACTGTCATACATTTTTCCCATTGCTGGGGTAGTCGAGGGGGTTTTGAAGGCTGAGGACTACAGGCCGCTTCGCCACTGCTGTCGCCACGTCGTGTGCAGGCTATGTTTGTTTATTTCACTCCCAGCAGAAAAACAACAAATGCCATACCGGGGATTCGAACCGCTGCCCTCCTTGTCGGCAGGCAGACCTCGAAACCATTGTTCGGCCACGCGATCCTCTATAATAATTCCTTTGTCAAAAATTTAAATAAAAATCAAATGCAACAGTAGGCGGTCTAGTCTGAACGATAAGCTTAATAGCGCATACATCTCACATATTTTTAAAGATAATTAAGCAGAGAATCGATAGCAAGACTGAATACATGCTAAAAAATAACATGTTTTGATTGCGCAATGTCAGACATCCACGGGATGAATCGGATCACTGCGACATCTCGCAGAAATAATGATCGATCAAAGACGACCATTAATTATCTGCTTTATTAACTACGAGACATTTTTTGATCGAGACCCCTGGAGCAAACTTTTTAAGATTTTGTAACAAATATAGAGACCAATTATTAGGTTAATCCAGAACCTGTTTGAAAATAAAGACCTAATTTTTTTTAAATCAAAGAAAGACTAACAGATCCAGTTTCAATAAAACAAAAGGTACGACAAGGCTGCTTGTTTTCACCGAGTCTCTGTAACGTGTGGCTTATTTCCCAGTTAAGGAGGAAATGTTTTTTTTAGTCCGGGAAATAAAAGCGGCGAGGGAGAGGCGATGGCTACCGCCCTCATATAGCCGAGCCTTTGAAATGCGAGATCGCTAACACTTCCCACCCCTACGGCAATAATGAAATGGGCTAGTTTACTTTACTTTTTTTTTGACTAAACGCATATCACAATATAAATGATAATGGAAAACGTTGTTCCAAGCTGTAAGAGAGCTGTCAGAGTAAATGGTATGAAAGTTAATGTCATCAAATATACCGAGCCATATGATCAAGCCATAGTGGCAGGTTCAGTAGCACTGTTGCAAATGTTGCTTGAAAAAATTTAACAGCACAGCCAACACATTGCACAGTGGCATGAAAAAAGACACACTGAAGATACAGACTGGTAATAGACAAGCAACATAGGCAAATGAATATAATCAACAATTGAGAAATAATCGAACAAGTACACAAAATGTACCTGTTTGGAACAAACCAGAACGGAGATGCCTGAAATGAGATGGAACTTAGGACAAGGATTTTATTGTCAAGAAAGGCCTTCAGAGAAAAACATAAATTGCTAACTTCTAAAGAATATCGGGATATAATTGAGGAGAGAACAATCATTACTCATGTATGGCCAATTTCACTGCATGAGTCTGAAACATGGCATCTTGCAAAGATTGATGCAAAAAGCTTGGAAGCGTTTGAAATGTGGTGCTATTGTAGAAGGGGAAGAATGGGCTGGACAGAAAGATGATCCAGTTACGATGTTCTCACTGATGTAGACACACACAGAGACACATATTGAAATGGTAACGGAAACTAAGATTGAGTTGGTTGGGGCACAGAATGCGACATGAAAGTCTTCCACAGAAGATACTAGAGAACCAGATTCAGGAGAGAAGAGGAACGGGTGACCAAGGCTCACCTTTACATCACAGGTATGCTGAGACATTCAATTAGCAAAATGTGATGAAATGAAGTGAGCTTCAGAGGATATCGTCAAATCAAGAGACATACTCAGACAACCCTACAACCATTCTAAGGAATTGACAAATCAAATGAAGATGAATTTTAATGGGTACAGTTTTAAAACTGGTTTTGCATGTTTATATAAACTCACGCATTCTAGAAAATCTCTAAATAACGTAACCGATGCCAAATTCCTCACACAATATGCTATTTACGTTCTGCTAGTACATGGGAATCAGATATATTGATCAAACCTCATGGCTTTCTAAGAGAAGGAAAGTTTCAAGCTGTGACCTCATCTGTTAGCATTCAATCACTTCACACAATCGGGGCTAGGTATGTTGCGCTCGTCGGAACTAAATTTAACTCCGGAAAAGGAGAACACCCACCTATTATCTAATAATAGTTCGTGTATTTTGCATTCATGTATCAATAGTATAATTATCTAATGGGCATAAGGCTGTTAACAGGGGCATTACAATGAGTCTTACTAAACTCTTGAGAAAGATAATGCTTTTCAAATAATCAAATCAAGACTGCAGATCACCACAAACAAGAAACAAACACAGAACCATTGGATTGAATGCAACAAAAGCAATATTCAACTGGAGGATATGGAGAGAACATTCAAATGTAAAGGACAACACCCCTACCTCCCCCAGAACATCCGACCACCTCACCCTCCCCCCACCTAACCCCGAAAAACACAACAAGGTATATATAAACAAGCAGGCTATGGATTGGACAAACCTTTACGGGAAAATAAGAGCTAAAAGACCAGAGAGTATGGCATCTCCATAACAACGGGCTGTATGTACAGATTTCTAGTTTAACTATTGGCTAGACGACTATAGTTGACAAGGTGTCAGTAGCCTACAGCAGTCAATGACGTTGACATTCAACCGGCTTGAACGCACGATGTGGAGCATTAGGTAGGTTTAATTTAGTGTTGACATTAACAAGGTTACCGCGTAATGAACAAGTTAGTGAATTTCTACGAGCGAATCCATTTCTAATGAGCCCATTGAGTGATGGCAAGGTATACAAATACTATGCGAATCCGCTCGAGAGTTGAAAGCAGAATACTATCAAGCAGGGCGAGAACTTGATCACAGGTAAGAAAGCCGCAAACGCCTTTGTCGATCACTATGCCAGAGCAAACCACATCGAGGTCCCTGCAGATAAGCATACAGACATTAGCGAAGAGCTAAAGGGGCACGAAAACATGAATACGGCACCTGAAGAGCACATGATGGCCAAATTAACAATGCGCGAAATGGAAGAGGCTATGAGAACACTAAAGAAAAGGAAATCTCCCGGAAAAGACGGGATAACAAACGAAATGCTGATGGGGCTGGGCCAAACAGCGAAGAGGAAACTGCTATCGGTCCTGAACCAAAGCTGGAAAAGGGGAATTGTACCACAGGCATGGAAAGACGCAATACTGGTACCAGTACCAAAAACAGGAAAGGACAAAACAGATCCAAATGGATACAGGCCCATAAGCCTACTGAGCTGTGTCGGCAAGCTGATGGAACGGATGATAAACACCAGACTGATGTGGCATCTGGAAGAAAAACGAATACTAATTCCACAGCAAGCCGGCTTTAGACAGCACAGATCCACTGAGGACCAGGTCATCCTCATAGCCCAGGAGATAGAAGATGCCTACCAGGCACAGAAACACACAATAGCTGTTTGGGTGGATCTGGAAAAGGCATTTGACAAAGTCTGGAAAGATGGACTTAGAGTCAAGCTAAGAAGAAGTGATGTTTGTGGGAAGATGTACAAGTGGATCAACCACTACCTCAAACAAAGAACGGCCAGAGTCCAAGTGCAAGGGCAGGTGAGCAAAAAGGTGACACTCGAGCAGGGAGTACCCCAAGGGGGAGTACTGTCACCCACACTCTTCCTGGTATATATAAACGATATTACAGAGAATATACCAAGAAGAGTCCATAGCTCAATGTTTGCAGACGATCTGGCTATGTGGACCTCTGAAAAGAATCTCACCATAGCAAGAAATCGGATGCAGACGGCCCTAACATCGCTGGAAGAGTGGGCGAACTCATGGCTGGTCAAAATAAACGAGGAGAAAACCACATGCACAATATTCTCGCTTTCATTAAAACCCCAAAGTACCAAATTAAGTCTAAATGGCAAATTCCTGCAGCCAAACGACAGCCTAACCTATCTGGGAGTCACATTTGATCGGCGCATGACATGGAAAAGTCAGATTGAGAGAAACCGAATGAAAGCCAGAGAAAGAATGGCAATCATGAGGAAACTTGCTGGCACTAGCTGGGGAGCAGACGAAGGCATACTAAAGAAACTGTACACTGGAAGAGTGAGACCAGTTCTCGAGTATGGCATTGCGGCATGGACAACAGCAGCGAAGGCGAACTTCGATAAAGTTAACAAACTTCAAAACTAAGCCATGAGAATTATAACAGGTGGCATGAAGTCAACGCCAATTGTAGAACTTGAAAAGATTACAAAACTGCAATCCATGACCGATAGAAGAGACTGCAGAGCCCAGCTGCAGTCAGAGAAATTCCGAAGACTGACCGACCATCCAATGCACCAGAGACTAAACAATTTGGGAAATGGGAAACTAAAGCGGAGAAACTTTGCAGAAATAGCCAAAGCAAAGATGCACGAAGATCCCATAAACGCACTAACAACACCAAAACCCATCACTACTGTACGAAAACCTACCTGGAGGCAGGATATATTTCCAGAGGTGGTAGAAAATATACCAGGTATTGCAAACAAAAACTGCCAGACTGAAAAAGAAAGGAGAGATACTACCCTAAGCTTCATAACGAAAAGCTACCCAAGCATGGACTGGACCCATGCATACACCGACGGCTCTGTAACAAACACAACACAGAACGGAGGGGCAGGAGCATTCCTGAACCTACCAAATGGCAGAAAAATAACACTGTCATTCGCTACTGGTAAGTACACAAGCAATTTCAGAGCGGAGGCAGAGGCACTGAGGGCGGCAGTGGAAGAAATGGTGACACACAGTGAAAATGAGAGCCATATAGTCCTGCTGACAGATGCTCTCGCCGTAGTCACAGCGCTAAAAAGCCAGAAAAACACTGAGCTTAATGACTTAAGAGCAGCACTCTGCAAACTGTGCCAGCAGTCCGCACCAAAAAGGGTAGTGGTACAGTGGGTCCCATCACACTGCAACATCCAAGGCAACGAGGAGGCAGACAGACTGGCAAAAGAAGGTGCAAGACTACCACAAACAGATACCAGTATGACGTACGAAGAGTCAAAACGGCTTATCAAAGCCAGATACATGACCAAATGGGAAACCGAACATACTGGTTACACCAAAAACGATGCCTATTACCAGTTGAACCGAAGAGAGCAGGTCGTTGTCTTCAGACTTCGCACTGGCCACAATAGACTGAGGTACCACCTATTCAACAAATTGAAGATAGGGTGTACCGACGAATGCCTGTGCGGTACTGGTAAAATGACCGCTGAACATCTGCTGCAGAACTGCCCGACATACGAGGATCAGAGAGAGCAAATGTGGCCATTACCAGTGGAACTGCAAGACAAGCTCTATGGCAGTGGCGACAGCCTCAGGATGACCGCCGCTTTTTTCGAAAAAATAATGGTTACTGTCTGACTGCGTACGCAGAAGAAGAAAGCAGAATAAAGAGACATGTCTACAATGGTGATTTCACTGTCTGCACGCTCACTCTTTTTCGATAAGATGAGACAAAATATTTAGTTCGATGTAATTGAAAAACACGGCACAATGATATAAACTGTAAACATCATTTATTCTAGTATGGTCAACTCTTCGGGATCTTCTAAGAACATAGTATTATGAATCCAGATTAGCATATGGGAGCAGAGAGACTATCAACAAAAGACTAAAAATGCCAGCAGCCTGTTAGGATCTAAATGTGACTGATCTAATTGACAAATATCTGGTTCTATTTTTGTTGAAACAATTTTTAAGTCTCTTATGCCACATATTTACAATCGATTGTGTTGTTTTTGCAGAAGTATCACTACTGAGCTAAACTCTTTTTCTTCTAATTTGATGTTTCAAATTCTGCTATAAGCTTTTTAGGCTCTAGTTAAAGAAGAAGATAAGACAGCCTAATCTTGATCCATAATTTATCTTAATGAACGTGACTAAACCGAGCTAGTGTCACAAAGTAATTTTGTAGCTCAAGCAGCTCTTGTTGCTGGCAGATGTTGGTTAACAAGTTCCACGTCTCGTTCAAACGGATCAACCACCAATATCGGTATTTTAGATTCCAGCAAATCTTGAAATCTAAAAATAATGCCGTTATTAGTAGCCTCCAAATGGCAGCAATAGATTTCCAAATCTGCATCTTCCAGTCCGCCCTTTTCTAAATGCTGTAAACATGAAAACTGAAAAAGTTCACAGTAACCTAGGCTGCTTTCAAACAATGCCAATTTGCCGATGAATCCCACGATATCATATCACTTTGATAAGACTGATGCCGTTTCCCTGTAGCTTAATAATGACATCATATAACTTTTCAAGTATATCTGAAAGATAAGTTACAACATTTCTCAGTACTGGTTTTTAATATTAAGCTGTTCTGTCATTGAATCAAGAAACTCCACAATGGTATCAAATCATGTCCAAGACCACAGAGCACAAGACTCAGAATCGAGACATAGTGCACACGACTCAAATCTAAAAATAGTACACAAGACTCAAATCAAGAAATAGAACACAAGACACAAATCAAGAAATAGAACACAAGACTCAAATCTAGAAGTAATACACTAGACCCAAATCCGGACATACTACACACGACTCAAATCTAGAAATAGCACACAAGACTCAAATCTAGACATAGTGCACTAGACTTAAATCAAGAAATAGTACACCAGACTCAAATCTAGAAATTGTACACAAGACTTAAATCCAGACATAGAGCACAAGACTCAAATCTAGAAATAGTACACAAGACTCAAAACAAGATACAGAGCACCCGACTCAAATCCAGACAAATAGCACCCGACTCAAATCCAGACACAGAGCACAAGACTCAAATCCAGACATAGAGCACACGACTCAATTCCAGACATAAAGCACACGACTATAATCCAGACATAGAGCACACGACTCTAATCCAGACACGGCGCACAAGACTCTAATCCAGACAAAGAGCACACGACTTTAATCCAGACATAAAGCACACGACTATAATCCAGACACAGAGCACACGGCTCTAATCCAAACACAGAACCCACGACTCAAATCTAGACACATAGCACAAGACTTTATTCAAGACATGCTTCATAAAATCAACAAAGCTCATACAGGTCACGAGAGTCGCTGTATTGAGATATGGCACAAATTGATGTAGGCCTCAGAGATGAAACTTCGAGAGGAACCTTCCCTCGAACATCATCTACCGTATAAAACATGGAAGTCACTCAACAGACTCCGAGCTGGTGATCACAAAGTAAAAGAATCAAGTCAAGATATAACTTCCTAAAATCAACAAAGCTCATACAGGCCGGCCTCGGAAGCCACAGTATCGAGAGAAAGCATGAATTGGTGTAGCGCCCAGAGATGAAACTCTGCCCAGGACATCATCTACCATACACAAAATGGAAGTCGCTGAACAGAATCCGAACATTTGTATCACGGTACAAGAACAATACGAAACGATGGAGATACACATATTAAGACACATGTGACTGTGGCGCAATACAGGACCCTGCTCACCTGATGATCTGGCCCAACCTTCAGGAAACATGCGATAGATGCGACGCGCTGGAGGCAAATGACAAGGCAATCTATGTCGCTGAATACTGGATGCATGCTGTACGACGTGGTGCTTAGACACATAAAGTATTTATGTATACCCAAAACCTGTTTAAAAAATTTGCTTTGAACAGTCATATTACTTCCAGTGACAGAACTAGAGGAGGGAGTGGGCACTGACCCGCACCGGGTGACACCATAACAGGGGGTTACACCAAAATATATAACTATATAACTATGAAGGGCGAAACAAACCTGAGAAAACATTCCCCTCAACACCAACAAATATAGAGGATAACCAACTGATAACGAAGGAAGAGGTAATTGCAGCGGTAAAGACATTGAGAAGAGGGAAGGCGGCCGGCGTGGACAATATACCAGCAGAGCTCTTACAAGCAGGTGGCGAGGTATTGGTGGAAGGCCTGACACACATCTGTAACAAAATATAGGCGACAGGAAACTGGCCGGACTTATGGACGAAATCAATAGTTATACCATTACATAAGTCTGGAAACCTAAAGCTGTGCCAAAATTACAGAACAATAAGCCTCATTAGCCACCCTAGCAAGGTCATGCTTAGATTAATCTTCGATCGATTGAAACCCAAAGCAGAGAACATTATTGCCGAGAAGCAAGCAGGGTTCAGACAGGGAAGAAGCACTACAGAACAGATATTTAATTTAAGGATGCTAAGCGAGAAATATCTAGAACAGCAGCAAACACTGTATCATGTGTTTGTGGATTTTAAGAAGACGTTTGATAGGGTATGGCATAAAGCGCTTTGGGCAACCATGAGGATATATAATATCAACGGAAATATTATAACGGTCCTTGAACACCTGTATAACAAGGCGTCTAGCGCAGTTCTCGTGAATGGGAGGCGAGGAGACTGGTTTCGCACATCAGTTGGTGTGAGACAGGGGTGTACACTCTCTCCAACTCTTTTCAATATATTCCTTGAAGGAATTATGAGTGAGGCACTTGGAGGTCACGTTGGTACTGTCAAGATAGGGGGCCGAACGATTACCAACCTTCGTTTTGCAGATGATATCGACCGGTTGGCGGGTTCAGAAGCAGAACTTCAGGAATGGGTCAGAAGGCTCGAGGAAACAGCTCTTGACTATGGTATGGAGATAAACGCTAGAAAAGACAAAATTAATGACCAACAACGCTACGGGCTTCAACAGCAAGATAAAAGCTAACGGTCAGGAACTCGAAGTGGTTGACCGTTTTAAATATCTTGGGTCGATTGTCAGTGATGAAGGATAAAAATGTGAAGTGTTGGCCAGAATAGCACAGACAATAGCGGCTTAACAAAATCTGGCAAGATAAACAGTTAGCACTAGGCACGAAAATCAGATTAATGCGTACACTGGTCCTGTCAATATTCCTCTATGCGTGTGAGACATGGACAGTTACAGCTGACCTTCAACGAAGGATACAGGCATTGGAGATGAGATGTTTCCGAAAACTGTTAAACGTCACATACAAAGATCGAGTTACAAACGAGGAAATACGGGATAGAATTAAAACAGCAATAGGGCCTTTCGAAGATCTCTTGGCAACTGTCAAAAGAAGGAAACTCACTTGGTACGGTCACATATCGAGATCAAATGGTCTTGCAAACACAATCCTCCACGGAAAGGTGCATGGCAGACGACGAAGAGGCCGGCCCAAAAAGAGATGGTAGGACAACATAAATGAATGGAGCAGTCTCCGACCAGAAGAGTCACAGGCAGCGGCATCTGACAGAGAGGGATGGCGTGGAGTTGTGAGGATGTCTTCATGTGTGCCCCAACGACCTCACCGGTTACGAGATGAACTGACCTGACCTGACCTGACACCAAAATAAGAAATATTACTTTCAATTTTACTATTTGAAAATGTTGTGTATTGATTTGCCCAACGGTTGAAATGTATTATTTATATTTTTTAAAATTCATATAACCATTAAACGTTTTTTGTAAGACCAACTAACATGTTTTGCATCAATGTACCAATATGTACAATATACCTGCATATCAATTAATCAATATATCTAACATAAACTGTACAGTGTATAATGCCTTCAGCGCAGTAGCAAGCAATAGTTGGAACGCCTTGTTATATTTGCTTCTATGCAGAAATTGAAGCGCTTCAAATATCTGTATAATCAGGAACGCCACGAAGATCAGATCAAGAGTCATTAGGGAAACAGCAGCCATGTTTGAGGCTGTTCAAGTCAAGCCTCTCATATCTGATTGATACTGAAGAAGAGTTACTAGTGTCCATTCCAAAATGAACCACTAGCTATGGTGAGTTATCCGAGGTAGGACGTTAAATAGAAATAACAAGGCTTAAAAGGTTTCAAATTGCGGCAGAGACTGATCTCGAAAAAGCCAAAGACTGGTCAGTTTTAACCATTTGGAAACTCATATATGAATAGGGCTTTCAAGAATCTCCTACAATCCTCTTACAAGGCTTTTAATTATTTCTCACAATCTGTGTGTTTGTGGCTTTATATTTTTTTTTTGCGTTCGCCTTATTTCTCTAATCCCCAAGGCGGTGTGCGTTGCACTGTGGTTTTTATTTTGCGCCTGTCGGCCCAGTGCATCCGACTTCAGCATGCATTTTATGTAAGGGTCTGCTTCCTCCTACATTTTCTAAGGGTTTGCTTCCCTGGAGTAACGGCCGGTGCTGTGATGGGGATCGAACCCAGTACTTTCGGGTTGTGAGCCGTGCCACTTAACCACTAGACCACGCCGTCCCCTGTGGCTTTATATGAGAGGAGTTTGTTCAAAGCTGAAACTTGTGAAGAACTATTTGCGATCTACCATGGGATATTCAATGTTTTCCGATCTTGAAATATTATCACTGGAATGTGGTATTGGCCACAAACATTGACTTTCATGTCGTGATTCACAAGTTTGCAGCTTTGAATGTCACAAAAAGAAAGTTCTGATTTAGTCAAGATTTAAGGTAAGTTGTATATTATTCGGACAGTTACTGATTGTGTAAACCCAATCATTGAGAGGAAACTTTATGAGACAGGCCATACAAATCCGGAAAGAGGAACCTAAACATTGGGAACTGGAATATCAATGAAAGGATTATGAAAGCTGGATAATTTGATCTTTGAGTGTCAGTGAAATGAGCATTGAGACAGTGGGTGTAGCAGATCCAAGACTAACAGATACCGGATACACGTGGAAGGGGTAGTATACATCTACACATTCAGGAGGAGTCAATTATGAACGAGGAATAAGATTACTGATCGTAAAAACAGTTTAAAACGTGTGTCTTTATTAGATATACAATGATTGAATGATACTAATAAACTTGAGTGCTAAATCATTCGATATTACCATTTTATCAATATATGCACTAACTCAAAAAACACAGTGATGAAGAAATAAAAAAATTGTGTTGAGAAACTATAACATACATTAAACCCAATACAAATCTACTGATGTTCTCATAGTTACAGGAGAAATGAGCTAAAAAAAAATTAGAAGGAAAATACAAAAAAATAATAAGACAGTTTAGGCTGTGGAAAAGAAACGACGCACAAGACAGGCTGATGCATTTTTGCGGGGAAAAACAGTTATTCATTACAAATTGTTTTTAACAAACTACAAAAAGGTAATACATGTAAAGAATCCCAACAGATATAGAAAGAAATCAGATCGACTTGATTGGATCAAGATGATGAGCAGCGCATGAGCTGCAGCGGTCAGCGACCCATAGCTGACTGCTTGCGTTAAGGCATGTGAACCAGAGCTGCCAAGACCCTTTTATACCTCCACGCGGTGATCCTGTCTAACAAGCTGCAACAGAGCAGACTGGCTAAGGAGAAGGGACCGAAGAAGGAATGCTAACTCGGTACATAAATGTTTTGTTGAAGTCGAATTTGTTGGACCGAAATGTTCACATATCGTAGTCAAGCTGTAAACTACGACACAATGCATTCCATTCTCTGGACTACATTCTGTTGCTTAAGCCCTGATCAGGGATTGATAGCAGAAGATTGAGAACAAACCAAGCCAAGCCAAGATCGACTTCATTATGATAAAGGACAGATATTAAAATGATGTAAGAATGACACGAAAACATAACCAGGCGCTTACATCAGTTCCTAATACAATCATGTAATGATTATAATAATCATCACGCTGAATAACAGATTGAAGATTTATGATAAAGATCCCAAAATCAGCATTAAAACGTTTAGACACATCAAAAATAGCTTGTGGAAATAAACAAATAAACATTAAAGCCTTCTGTACATTGTCCAACCCGCTCCTGGTTTCTCCCTTATAACGTTAAAAGAAATGAACATAATTCAATAAAATTTGGCACGGGCATAACTTCGTGTGTAAGAAACATACTCAACTCAAATTAAACGTTGCAAGTGGTCAAAATTTGCATCAAGACATGCCTGCACACGCCTCTCCATATTACGGAATGTGTTCACCAACGCACTAGGAGTTACAGACTTAGCTTCCCACCGATTGTTTTCTTGTAGTCCCATGAGATTCCTTGACTTGTTGCAAAACACTTTCCCTATCAGAATGTCCGATAGGAAGAAATCAGGTGAGGTAAAGTCTGGCGACCTTGGTGTCAAAGAAGCATGTGGCTTCATCCTGCCGAAAAAAAGCTAGTTCATAGTTCCTCGTCGTCCAACTTGGTTTACAGTACGTTCAAGTCAAATTTTGTATAATTAACGTTGATTGGTTTAAAAGTTGTAAGGGCAAACCAGGGGGCATCAGCGAGTGGGGCAGTGAGTTGGGACAGCGAATATATTTAGACACATACACACACACACACACATACGATCGCGGATGCGTGCCCATTCACTAGAAACATTTAATAGAAGCTCATTTGGTTTCTCACACACCAAGAAGTGTCACTGTCAAATATTATTGAAATACGTTCATTGGTTTGAAAGTTATATTGAAAAACCAGTGCTGGTAGCGAGTGGAGCGCTCTGTATAAAAAGCAAAGCCATGTATGCAAGAGAAAATTCAGAGAAGGATATAAGCACAGAGTGAGACTCTATAAAAATATCATGCAAGAAGCAAATACAACTATACCGTTGCAGGAGCTTGAGAAAAACCACGTGTCGACGACAGACAACGTCTTAATCAAAATGAAAGTGGGGGAAAAAGCAAAGAATACTCTAGAATTTATCCTACTGGACATTACGGTGATGTTCGTCCAGCACATGATGGAGACCACTCGCTTTGTTCAGCAGTGTGGATAGTATTTTCTCTTGCTATGTCCGCTGAAATGGGTGATTTGGATAAAAGTGAGGAAGAAACTGCGCCTTTTCTCGACCTCACTCTCTGGTCCTGAGCTACATTTGACCAGTGGCAATATTTTATCTAGACGACTGGAAATAGCACAGGACTGATTTTTCCTCAGGGTTTACTCCCAAAGCCTTTCCGGTAAACAGGTATCCCGCAAGGCAGCGAAGAGAGATGACATCTATCGTTTTGTGTCGTGCCTTTCCCGTAAACGCAAGAGGTCGTAGGGACATCACTCAACGTGTGAGTGGCGATTTGGGCATCGCTCACAGGCCGTGTTCTAGTCCATTATAGTCGTATCTAAATTACACAGTCACACCAAAACCGACGCTAAATTGAGCTAAGGCGAAGAGCACCAAACTCGTGGTTCAGCCGTGTGAACTAGACTGTGAAAATACGACACATGTTTAAACGTAGTGCTAATTCATATAGCCGATGTCCAGGCAGGATAATGGAAAGGAAGAAAACACGAAAATCTAACAAATTAATCAGTCCAAATGAAAAACAACGACACGTTTTTGTGAACACAAGTGTAAGTCGTTGACTAGTATGAATTTGAGACAAATCCGTGGGGTTGGTGTCATCCATAATGTATTAAAACAATAGAGCAATGTAGACCCGAGTTGGTAGGGCGCCATCTTTGCCGCTCTTCTGTGGTAAGTACTATCTTTCGACATGCACCAGACCAGTGGATAGAATAAAAGTGCAAGATAATAAAATACATTGGAAAGAACCACAGCAGTGGATCAATAAACGCAGATGCAACAGAACGTACATATTTTTGAGCAATCAGCCTGACGAGCTACACCACGAAGATACTGTTTAAATTTATTCAGAAGAGAACTAGGCGCAGAGTTGACAACGAAAAACAGCGGAACAAAAGAAAGAATATTCTGAATAAAGAAATTTATCGAAACATATAGAAGTTCAACAAAGCTTCATAGACCACAAAACGGCCTTTCACAGAATGTAGCACGGAAAACTAATCACATATCTGAAAAAAGTAGGCATTGATGAAAATAGACAAAAGACTTCTTAATAACCTATTCAGGGAACAAACTGCCAGAAGATCTAGTACATATGATTTACTCAAGATAATTCATATAAAAAAAGGAGTGTGACAAAGATGAGTGCTGTCCCTTTGTCTATTTAACAATTAGACAGAATATATTTTTTAAATTAAAAAGAGGCAATACCAGGTCTCATCGGTGAAGTGTCAATAAATTATCACAGACATATAGATATCGCAGTTCTGCTAGTTGAAAGTGAGCCACGAATTATAGGAATGTGTTATTCAAGTAAAGAACAAAAGTCGGGTTTATGGATCGCACATTATCGCGTAAACAAAAACGATTATACTTATCAAAGTAGACTGGGAATCAGCTCTACAGATAATTATATACAATCATCGAACATTAGAACAGGCCAAGAAGGTATCATGTTTTGGCAATGTGGTAAGGGAAGATGGAGGAAGCGATGTTGAAATCGAATAGAGAATATGAACGACCAAACTGTTTTCATCAATATGAGCTATTTGCGATACCCATGCAGAAGATCTGCTCGTACTTTAACTGACAAGTATGAAAGATAGAACAGCAGTTTCAAGAATAAAGGATCTCCCGCTTTCAACCCCCACCTGCTTCACTTACATCGTCCATCTCCCTCCTTCCGTCACTCACCTACTACCACCCACCCTTTCACTCTCAATCGATGTCTCTGTAATAGCAAGCCTAATTGTGTCTTGACGATGTAAATCAAAAACTTACATTTCAATTGTATTGTTTCGTGGATATCGATCCAAATGAGAAATCTCTGTTTACATTTCGTGAACACAAGTGTAAGTCGTAAATATTGAAGGTCCAATGAAATCAGCTGAGCTGCAGCAAGGGACATCCCAAGTGTCTCATGGAGACAGGCGTTACTAAGTGACGTCTATTCTAAGCAATGTTAACAATTCGTAAAAAAAAGTTTTTGTGAAAGTAATTCACAATAAGACAATTTTTGAATATACGCTGGGACCAATTCATAACTAATGACTTGATAAGAACAGATACAAACCAAATATACGTGTCGACCATCATGAGGAAAAAACGATGAACTTACATGAGACATGTTATTAGAATGAACAACCCTTTAAATTGAAAGCACTCGAATGGACACCAAGGGGCGTTTGGAAAAGAGGGAAACCTAAGGAAACAGAAGAGCAATCATTCAAGAGTGCTCAACTATGGGCCTCAGCACAATACACGATATAAAAACAGTGGCGTAACACTGTTCCTTCTTCTTCTTCATCGTACACAGTCAGACAGTAACCATTATTTTTTCGAAAAAAGCGGCGGTCATCCTGAGGCTGTCGCCACTGCCATAGAGCTTGTCTTGCAGTTCCACTGGTGATGGCCACATCTGCTCTCTCTGATCCTCGTATGTCGGGCAGTTCTGCAGCAGATGTTCAGCGGTCATTTTACCGGTACCGCACGGGCATTCGTCGGTACCACCTATCTTCAATTTGTTGAATAGGTGGTACCTCAGTCTATTGTGGCCAGTGCGAAGTCTGAAGACAACGACCTGCTCTCTTCGGTTCAACTGGTAATAGGCATCGTTTTTGGTGTAACCAGTATGTTCGGTTTCCCATTTGGTCATGTATCTGGCTTTGATAAGCCGTTTTGACTCTGCGTACGTCATACTAGAATCTGTTTGTGGTAGTAATGCATCTTCTTTTGCCAGTCTGTCTGCCTCCTCGTTGCCTTGGATGTTGCAGTGTGATGGGACCCACTGTACCACTACCCTTTTTGGTGCGGACTGCTGGCACAGTTTGCAGAGTGCTGCTCTGAAGTCATTAAGCTCAGTGTTTTTCTGGCTTTTTAGCGCTGTGACTACGGCGAGAGCATCTGTCAGCAGGACTATATGGCTCTCATTTTCACTGTGTGTCACCATTTCTTCCACTGCCGCCCTCAGTGCCTCTGCCTCTGAAATTGCTTGTGTACTTACCAGTAGCGAATGACAGTGTTATTTTTCTGCCATTTGGTAGGTTCAGGAATGCTCCTGCCCCTCCGTTCTGTGTAGTGTTTGTTACAGAACCGTCGGTATATGCATGGGTCCAGTCCATGCTTGGGTAGTTTCCCAATATAAGGCTTAGGGTAGTATCTCTACTTTCTTTTTCAGTCTGGCCGTTTTTGTTTCCAATACCTGGTATGTTTTCTACCACCTCTGGAAATATATCCTGCTTCCAGGTAGGTTTTCGTACAGTAGTGATGGGTTTTGGTGTTGTTAGTGCGTTTATGGGATCTTCGTGCATCTTTGCTTTGGCTATTTCTGCAAAGTTTCTCCGCTTTAGTTTCGCATTTCCCAAATTGTTTAGGCTCTGGTGCATTGGATGGTCGATCATTCTTCGGAGTTTCTCTGACTGCAGCTGGGCTCTGCAGTCTCTTCTATCGGTCATGGATTGCAGTTTTGTAATCTTTTCAAGTTCTACAATTGGCGTTGACTTCATGCCTCCTGTTATAACTCTCATGGCTTGGTTTTGAAGTTTGCTAACTTTATCGAAGTTTGCCTT
The DNA here is from genome assembly GCA_036924085.1 of Ariolimax columbianus. Lineage (NCBI taxonomy): Eukaryota > Metazoa > Mollusca > Gastropoda > Stylommatophora > Arionidae > Ariolimax > Ariolimax columbianus. The sequence goes on along the minus strand of JAVGWX010000004.1, from coordinate 24,860,696 downwards.
TGCTGCTGTTCTCCATGCCGCAATGCCATACTCGAGAACTGGTCTCACTCTTCCAGTGTACAGTTTCTTTAGTATGGTTTCGTCTGCTCCCCAGCTTGTGCCAGCAAGTTTCCTCATGATTGCCATTCTTTCTCTGGCTCTCATTCGGTTTCTCTCGATCTGACTTTTCCATGTCATGCGCCGATCAAATGTGACTCCCAGATAGTTTGGGTTGTCGTTTGGCTGCAGGAATTTGCCATTTAAACTTAATTTGGTATTTTGGGGTTTGAATGAGAGCGAGAATATTGTGCATGTGATTTTCTCCTCGTTTATTTTGACCAGCCATGAGTTCGCCCAATCTTCCAGCGATGCTAGGGCCTGCTGCATCCGATTTCTTTCTATGGTGAGATTCTTTTCAGAGGTCCACATAGCCAGATCGTCTGCAAACATTGAGCTATGGACTCTTCTTGGTATATTCTCTGTAATGTCGTTTATATACACCAGGAAGTGTGTGGGTGACAGTACTCCCCCTTGGGTAATCCCTGCTCGAGTGTCACCTTTCTGCTCATCTGCCCTTGTACTTGGACTCTGGCCGTTCTGTTTTTGAGGTAGTGGTTGATCCACTTGTACATTTTCCCACAGACATCACTTCTTCTTAGCTTGACTCTAAGTCCATCTTTCCAGACTTTGTCAAATGCCTTTTCCAGGTCCACCCAAACCGCTACTGTGTGCTTCTGTGCCTGGTAGGCATCTTCTATTTCCTGGGCTATGAGGATGACCTGGTCCTCAGTGGATCTGTGCTGTCTAAAGCCGGCTTGCTGTGGAATTAGTATTCGTTTTTCTTCCAGATGCCACATCAGTCTGGTGTTTATCATACGTTCCATCAGTTTGCCGACACAGCTCAGTAGGCTGATAGGCCTATATCCATTTGGATCTGTTTCGTCCTTTCCTGTTTTTGGTACTGGTACCAGTACTGCGTCTTTCCATGCCTGGGGTACAATTCCCCTTTTCCAGCTTTGGTTCAGGACCGATAGCAGCTTCCTCTTCGCTGTTTGGCCCGGCCCATCAGCATTTCGTTTGTTATCCTATCTTTTCCGGGAGATTTCCTTTTCTTTAATGTTCTCATGGCCTCTTCCATTTCGCTCATTGTTAATTTGGCCATCATATGCTCTTCAGGTGCCGTACTGATGTTGTCGTGCCCCTTTTGCTCTTCACTAATGTCTGCATGCCTATCTGCAGGGACCTCGATGTGGTTTGCTCTGGCATAGTGATCGACAAAAGCGTTTGCAGCTTTTTTACCAGTGAGCAAGTTTTCGCCCCCGCTTGATGGTAATTTGTTTGTTTGACGGGGTTTCGTCATTCATGGCTCTGACTAGCTTCCATAGATTGTTCCCTTCTTTGTCTAGGTTTAGGCTTTCCGTTTTGTTTTTCCAGCTCTCTCTTGCTGTTTGCTTGAGAGTGTATTTGTATTTTGCCGTGGCGGCTCTGAGGGCGATGTTTGCCTCCATAGATTGTTCTCGCTCTGGCATATTCCTAGCATGTGTTACTGCATCTTCCGCTTTCTGCAACTCATCATTCCAATAGGGCTTATAGTTTTTCCTAGCCCCTCTTGGGATGGTTTCAGTGGCGGCTTGCATTATTGCCTTGCTTAGGCTTTCCACCATGGGCTTCATTTTGTTGTTTCGTGTGTTGATGGTTTCACACAGCCCGTCTGTCAGGATTGCAAATCTGTCCCAGTCGGCTCGTTTGTAATTCCAACGTGGGAGCGGTTTTGTTTCCTGTGGGCCAACTTCCATATCAATGTCTAGCCTGATCGGCCAGTGGTCGCTACCTGCCAGTTGCTTTAGCACCTGGCGGTCTATTTTATGGTGTATGTCCTGTGTGGAGAAGGCCAAATCTGGAGTCGAGGTGGTATGCCATGTTCTAGAATAGAAACTAGGGCTATCCTCCGGCCTATTGATTAGGGAGAGATTTGTGTCTATCTCCCAATCTTCCACTTCGTCACCTCTGCTGTCTGTGTCCGAGTATCCCCATCTCTCCGAGTGGCTGTTGAAGTCTCCAACTACTATGGAGTTGGAGTCTTTGACGTCCATACTCGAGAGCGATAGGGATTTATTTGGTGGTCCGTACAGATTGAAAATGCGGAGCTTCGTCTCTTGAGCCATTATGTCAACTCCTACAATTTCTTCTTGTCCGGTGTGATTGACAGATACCGCGCTACTCGGTATGCAGTTTCGGGTCAGTATCAGGACCCCTCCTTTGTGACCTTCTCTATCGAAACGGAAGGTCTGGTATCCTCTGATTGAGAATTTATGGTTTTTGTTGAGGTGCGTTTCCTGGATACATGCCACGTCAATCTTACCTTCATGCAGGTGATGTGTTAGGGAAAGCTTTTTGTTAACGACACCCTCCGCATTCCACTGTAGTATTTTGAGGGTCTTGAGTTTTTGGTCAATACACGTTGCCCCATAGCCATGTGCCTTGACTCCACGACACATGGGTGGGTGACCACCAGTAGTCAAGGGTGGGCCCCTTCGAGGCGTGAGGCCCGGCACTATCGCTGCCTGGCGGGACTCCGCAGGATGAGCGCCATACGTTTTTCTGATCGGTTGTACTGTCATCATACTGCGATTTACGTTGCACTGTTTTGTTAGGCTTGCGGTCCCGTGCATCCGATTTCAACAGGCGTTTCTGTAGGGATGCCCTCCTTAGCCTTTGGCTGTCCCCAGCCTGTCTGCAAGGCAGCAGTTGTTTATGATCAGAGTTGTCTCTCTTATGGAAGTTGTCTTACCAGACTAACGAGTCTTCACTACTCGTGTCTCTAGGGTGCGGTGATGATATATGAGATGATATATCAGATGATATATGAGATGATATATGATATGATATATGAGATGGACTGGTTTACCCGGAAGAGAGGCAGTCCAGTGTGTCTGTACCCCAGGATCGTCACGTCCTGCCAGAAACGAAGCATTTGCATGTGAGTGGGGGATCTCTTTGCTCCCTTTATTTTCTTGGCTTCTATGCAGGGATGGTACGCCTAGCATTCCCCGCCACCTGGGATGTTGACACAGTGGGGCAGGTGTGCAATGTCCGCTGGTCTGCATCTCTTCTGCGTCCATTGGTATGGCTGATAGCGTACAGAGGTAGATATCGAAGCAGAAGTGCATTTAATCAGGCGACAAGCCTGGTAATGTCACGGAGATGTTGTTCGCTTGGTTTGCGGACATATCTCGTGGTCAAGGAGTGAGTCTCGACAGTTCACAGTGAGGTAGCTGCTCTACTGTTTTCGATACCCCGACCAGGAACTAAGTCTTATGTTGGTGGTTTCGCACCCCATCGCCGTATAGGGGGAATATCGTGCAGCTATCCGCCCGCTTTGATCAGCGGATGGAAGAGACCTCTTTCTGTGGCTCGACCTGGTAGGGTTGAGGCGCGATCCCCAGGTCCCGACCATATCGAAGCCTCCCATTGCAGTGGTGCAGAGAATTTGGACGTGATTCCGGCTAACAAGCGTCCGGCAGTTATCCCTCACATGGTAGCCTCGTGCCATTGGCTTATCAGCCTGGTACGTGAACCAAATGTCTGCGGTTCCTCTCGAGTTGAGCAGGATTTCCGTAGCAACGCCCTGTCATTTGTAGGGTAAAACTGACCTGTCTTCCGATGGTCTATTTCCAGCACCCGTTCATTTTTTGGCCAGGACGAATTAATCGAGGGCTTTTGTTTGTCCGTGACCAGGTATCTGGAGCCTGCGGTTTCCGCGGTGTTAAGACACGGTTTCCGTAGCGATCCTTCATTAGAAGGTTAGAGAGCTGATCTGTCTTCCGCGGGTCTAATACCAGCACACGTTCACTATTAGACCCAACGAAAGTGCTTTCGATTTGTCATTCGTTCTACAGTGTTTGTGTGTTGAGTCAAATTAAGCCGCAGGCTCCACTCCTGACAGTGCTCTTCCGTCAATTCCTTTTTCAAACACTGGATGCAGACCAAACGAGCCACAGAGGGTATACCCCAGTTTTCTGAGAGTCTAAATCCAGCACCAGTTCCATATTAGACCCCAGGAAAGTGGTCTTGGCATGTCAGTCATTTCAGTGTTGGCCGTGTTGAGTCAAATTAAGCCGCAGGCTCCACTCCTGGTGGTTCCCTTCCGTCAATTCATTTAAGTTTCAGCTTTGCAACCATACTTCCCCCGGAACCCAAACACTTTGGTTTCCCGGAAGCTGCCCGCGGAGTCATCGAAGCAACTCCTGCGGATCGTTAGTCGGCATCGTTTATGGTCAGAACTACGACGGTATCTGATCGTCTTCCCGCCTCTGACTTTCGTTCTTGATTAATGAAAACATTCTTGACAAATGCTTTATGCTTTCGCAGTAGCTCGTCTTGCGGCGATCCAAGAATTTCACCTCTAACGCCGCAATACGAATACCCCCGTTTGTCCCTGTTAATCATTACCTCCAGTTCCGAAAACCAACAAAATAGAACCGAGGTCCTATTCCATTATTCCATGCACCATTATTCAGGCAGCCGAGGCCTGCTTTGAACACTCAAATTTTTTCAAAGTAAACGCGCCGGCCACCCAGGACGCTCAGCGAAGAGCACATGTGCGAGAGAGCCGGCAGACGGTAGGGCAGGAGACAACGGGCAGTGAACCGGCGCGAGCCGGACCGCCCGCCTGCGCCTGAGATCCAACTACGAGCTTTTTAACTACAACAACTTTAATATACGCTATTGGAGCTGGAATTACCGCGGCTGCTGGCACCAGACTTGCCCTCCAATAGATCCTCGTTAAAGGGTTTAAAGTGTACTCATTCCAATTACGGGGCCTCGAAAGAGTCCCGTATTGTTATTTTTCGTCACTACCTCCCCGTGCCTAGAGTGGGTAAGTTGCGCGCCTGCTGCCTTCCTTGGATGTTGTAGCCGTTTCTCATGCTCGATCTCCGGAATCAAACCCTGAATCCTCGTTACCCGTTATAGACATGGTAGGCATGTCACGTACCATCGACATTTGATAGGGCAGACATTTGAAAGATGCGTCGCCGGCATATGAGGCCATGCGATCAGCACAAAGTTATGCAGAGTCACCAGTGGGGACGCCGCAACCCCGCAAGGTGAAACGACGATTGGTTTTGAACTAATAAAAGCGCTCTTTCCGCGAGGGTCGGAGCTTGGTAAGCATGTATTAGCTCTAGAATTGCCACAGTTATCCAAGTAGGATCGTGTCATCTAAGGAACCTCGACTGATTTAATGAGCCATTCGCAGTTTCACCGTGAGACAGTGTGAACTTAGACATGCATGGCTTAATCTTTGAGACAAGCATATGACTACTGGCAGGATCAACCAGATATCTGTCGGAGACGTACGTAGCGCACACACCGGTCGGCGGAGGACGGGTGTGTAAAAAGCCTCACTGGGACGGCCGCATGGACCGACTGACGGAACGGACGGACGGTTGTTCCACCCGTTCCTCACTCCGTCGACCTAGGACCGCCTGACAGGGGCCCATACACGCACCAGACGACCGACCGACCGGGCTCGCTCGAGGAGGGATGGCAGCGCTCTGTGCAGAACGGATCCCAACGACCTCGGCGATGAATTTCACTGGGACTAGAGACAATTTGGCCTGCCGGCCTGCCCTTCTCCCGAGGGTTGGTCCCCGGGAGAACACAGGGCCTTCAGGCACGATTCCTGCTTTCCATTTGCCGGTCACAAGCTCTTTGCGAGAGTCTGACCACCAGCGAGACGAACTGTCGAGCTCTGCTATAAGCCTTAGATACATCACCACGGACTGACAACGTTTCTCGATACGGACCAGAGCAGCGCACCTCGGTGGAAGAGACGCCAAAAAATACCGCACCCCAATAGCTCTACGGGGAAAGGCGAGCGAGCGTTTTCCGCAAGCCCGCGCTATCGCTCCGCTTGGCGGGACTGAGATCGCTTTACGAACACTTGTTGAAATTGAATCGCGGCGGCGAGACAACTACCCCAGATCAATTCTGTGTAGTGTTTGTTACAGAACCGTCGGTGTATGCATGGGTCCAGTTCATGCTTCGGTAGCTTTTCGATTTAAAGCTTAGGGTAGTATCTCTCCTTTCTTTTTCAGTCTGGCAGTTTTTGTTTCCAATACCTGGTATATTTTCTACCACCTCTGGAAATATATCCTGTTCCAACCGGAGATAATTTGTTTATGCCTTATTCGTCGTATTTGGCGTGCAAAGAACATAGATAAATATATAGAATTCACAATAATTGATAGTTTGTTAGGCACTTGTCGTTTAACAAAGATATGTAGGGTTTCCCATTCAGCAAGACCTGAAAAATAATGTATATTGATATATTAAAACCATAACAAATAACCAAACAAATACATTTTGAGAATGTTCCGATGTTATCTATGCTCGGCATTACTATATAGCGCAGAAAAGGGGACAACGAAGAAACAGTCTTTCAAGAGAATTGATGCCTTTGAAATGTGGATACATTCAAGAACGGAGAGTATCTCGTGGAAAGAAAAAAAACAAATAGGGAAATATTTGAAAAACTATATGTGCAAATAGACTTGAAGATCCAAATCAGATTCAGAGATTTAATATATGTTGGGCATATAAAACGACTTTTCACCTTGCTAAAAACGACGCTGGAAGGAAATGTGGCAGGTAAATGTGGAATAGGTAAAACAATGCTGTAAGAGGGAAGAAAAAAACAATCAAATGGTCTGGGAAAAACCATGGCAGATTGCACCATCAAAGCAGGAGACAGAGAACATTGGAGAGCTAAACTTCGCTCCGGAGATGATACTTGAACTGAACCGTTCTAAAAATATAAGGATTTGAGATATTTATTTTCTTATCGGTAGTTAAACGTGAAGTAAAGCCACGATAATGAGCACAGACAAGACAAAGACCAGACGAAGTTATTCTAGAAGAACAGGAGATTTAGAAAGTCACAAGTTTTGAGTAGCTCTGCTTAATTTTAAGCAATAATAGAGATTGCCAGAAGGAAGTCGAAGAATGGTTTTAGCAATGCAGAGCTTGAATAAAATTAGAAACTTATGGCAGAGCTCTAATAAAATAACCATAAAAATCATGCAAACTTGCATCTTCCCGATGGAAACGTACAGATGTGAAACATGGTCCATCACACAAACACTTCAGAAATGGTTTGAATCTTTTGAACTAAAATGCTACAGAGGAGTGCTCAAAATACTATGGATAGCGAAAAGGAAAAATGGAGATATACTTCAAGAACTGGATATCGAGGAAAATTGGTTATTAAGCAATATATTGTCTACTTGACCCAAATGGCTATAGGCCAATCAGTCTCCTGAGCTGCACAGACAAGCTCATTGAAAAAAAAAAATGAATACCAGACTCAGCTGGCACCTCGAAGAAAAACAAATCATTATATCACAACAAGCAGGCTTCATGCAGCACAAGTCCACGGAAGATCAAGTAATCCACATAGCACAAGAAAGCGAAGATGCTTTCCAGAAAGGAAAACACACTCTGGCTGTATGGGTAGACCTGGAAAAAGCCTTCGACCAAGTATGGAAAAAATGCTGTAATATGGAGTATGTGGAAAAATGTACAAGTGGATCAGCAACTACTTATAAAATAGAACAGCAAGAATGCAGGTCCAAGGGCATACCAGCAAAAAGGAAACCATGGAACAAGGCGTTGACAGGGTGGCGTCCTCTCCCTTACACTCTTCTTTATTTACATAAATGACATCGCCAATAACCTCCACAAAAGTACCCACTATTCTCTCTACGCTGATGACCTGGCCATGTGGACTACTGAAAAACACATCACTTCAGCCAGCACACGAATGTAATGTTCTGTACTAAAAATAAATGAACAGAAAACGACACATACTATCTTCTCCCTATAAAACACACGGCAGCAAGTAAAACTCCAATTAAAAGGAAAAGAGATACGGCTACATGAGGCTCCAACCTTCTTAGGAGTCTCCTTAGACCGACGTCTCACCTGGAAAGCGCAAATTCTAAAGACCCAGCTGAGGGCGAGGCTACGCATGTCCACCATGAAGAAACTTGCTGGTACTGCTTGGGAGGGCTGACGGAAACTTGCTGGTACTGCTTGGAGTGCTTACGGAAACTTGCTGGTACTGCTTTGGGTGCTGACGGAAACTTGCTGGTACTGCTTGGGGTGCTGACGGAAACTTGCTGGTACTGCTTGGGGTGCTGACGGAAACTTGCTGGTACTACTTGGTGTGCTGACGGAAACTTGCTGGTACTGCTTGGGATGCTGACGGAAACACGCTAAAGAAATTATACACAGGCAGAGTGAGACCAATTTTGGAATACGGCATTGCAGCTTGGTCCACGGCATCTAAATCAAACTTTGACAAAATAGGGCGCACCCAGAACCTAGCAGCCTGTTTCATAACAGGAGCCCTGAAGTCCATAAAAAAATATTAAAGACAATGCTGCACTCTTAAACGAAAAAATAAAGCCAATACCAGCATGCTCCATCTACTGCCTCTGGAAAGGAAGACCCTTACCTGATATTATATGCAATATCCCCAACATCGAAGACAAAAAGACACAAATAGAGGAACAGAAAAAAACACATAGTTATAAATTACATCAACCAAAAATTCCCACCAACAGCCTGGACGCACGCTTATACGGATGGCTCAGCCAAAGATGCATGCCATTGGAAACGGAGGAGGAGGCATCACTATAAAACTAAAAAGAAAAGTATACTCAGCAGCATTTGCCACTGGGAGACGCTACAGCAACTTCAGTGCCGAAGCCAGTGCCACGAGACAAGCAGCTGAAACCCGTATAGACCATAAGGAGCAGGCAGAAAAGCAAGTGGCCATTTTCACAGACGCCCTCGCAGTGTTAGTGGGGCTCAAGAACCAGCACAAAAATGAACTTGGTGCTCTGGAAGACTCGCTCGAGCGACTGTCCCAGTGCTTCAAAAAAGCACAGTCCAGTGGATACGAGCCCATTGTAGCATTCCAGGCAACGAAGGGACAGACAGACTCGCCAGAGAGGGAGGAATGCTGCAGCAGAGTGATACAGAAATCACATACAATGAGACAAAAGCATTCATCAGGGCAACGTACAGTGCAAAATAGAAAAAAGACCATCCTGGCCACATAGAAAACGATGCCTACCATCAACTCTCCAGGCAAGACCAGGTGATAATTCTCCGGCTACGCACAGGTCACAACAGATTTAGATGCCATCTGTACAACAAGTTCAAGATTGGCACTACCGACCTTTGTGCCTGCGGCACAGCCCCCATGAAGTCAGAACATATTTTGCAGTCCTGTCCACTGTATACCGGCAAAAGAAGTGACATTTGGCAACAGCCAGTATCCTTCCACGAGAAGATGTACGGAAGCGCACAGAGCCTTCGGTCGCCTGCTGCCTTTGTTTGAGTCATTGAAGTTGAGGCCTGAAGACGAAGGAGGAAGAAGAAGAAGCTATATTGTCTAGAAAACTAAATTATTTGGGCTACATCAGACGCCTTAATGGCCCAGAGAGAACGATACTGGAGGATATGGTGCCTAGGAAGCAGTTGTGTCCATTAGACCAAAGATAAGATGGACACAAAACACCGGAGAGGTCTTGAAGATGTCCGCGTCAGAAGCGGGAGTTCTGGATAGATATTGAGATTTTTACAGATGGGTTGTTGTGAGAACGATGTTCTGCAAAGCACATGCTACATGAAAATGATGAGTTAAACCACAATATCCTTCTGGTAAAGGAAAGTAAAATAGTAAGATAGAAGATAGAGAGAGAGAGAGAGAGAGAGAGAGAGAGAGAGAGAGAGAGAGAGAGAGAGAGAGAGAGAGAGATGGGACGGGCGTGGTTACAAGTGAAATAAATAGAATGAGGAAGCCGCAAGTCTAGGAAATAAAGAATGGATGTTAAAGACTATCAAGCTGTAAGACAAGGAGAGAAAACGGTGCCAAGAAGACGTTAGATTATCTAGGCGTCATCTTTAACGACAAATTTAGCCATGCCAATTATTGATCCCAAATGAAAGATTCGAGGAAATCAAAAGCTAGTTCGACCAATATATCTTGAAGTTGTTTGAACTAACCATTCCTGATTAAAGATATATGTCATTTTGTAGCTGACAAACCTTCCGTCGGGGATGGTGTGTTAGAGACTTAGTGTACTAAATCTCAGCTATTTCTGAGCTCATCTGATGAGATCGTTTCTTCTCTGTCTTTATTAACCTGACTGTGTTTCAGTTACGCGTGTATAGCGGAATAGACCAAAACCTGCCGAAACTGAGGATCGAAATTGGTCGACGAAAAGACGTTATCTATATCGAAAATATAAAGAAAGGAATGCATGCGTGCATGTGGCTTCCAAATGTGATTCTTGTCTCTAAAAACCGAAGGATGTTTGCCAAAATGTCCGGAATTCTAAATTTTGATGCACTTTAAGCTATTTTCGTACGAGGATTCAAGGTTAACTGTGGGGAAGAAGTGTGAATCTTTCTGTGATAATATGAGGCAGAAGTTTCCATGTAAGAAACAATTCAGGGCTGCTGTGCACATAATGGGGTTTATTGTTGTTTTTAATTCTTTTTTGTTTTTACTGTTGCTTGATTATTGGTGTGTTAGTGCGTAAGTATCTATTGTCATTGTCATTGACATGTTTTCTTATTCTTAAGATGATATTTATAGATGTCATATTTGTATCTGTAGGCCTGCCTGTCCATTTCTTAGTTATTCGTGGAAGTAACTTAGACAGACAGACAGAGAGACAGACAAACTGCCCGACAGATACGGATAGATAGAAAGACAGAGAAGCAGACAGAGACAGACATACATTGAGACATCCAGAGATAAAAACAGACAGACAGACATACAGAGAAGCAGACAGACAAAGAGACAAAGACAGAAAAACAGGCAGAGTGAGTGCAATGTGTTGAGAGGTAGGTTAACGGCGGGTAACTGATATAAAACATAGGTTGACTATTCCTTATATCATTCCAGAAAAACCCATCGCTCAAGAAATAGGCAGGTGTTAGACAGGTACGCTTTTGATATTCCAAGTGCTGTAATTTTTTACCAATATTTCCATAGACTGAATAAATAAATTGTTGTGCAGTGCGGCCACCAATTAGTGTCATGAACACTGGAATGTCGTTCAATATTTCTAACAGGCTATTAAGTTAAATCTAGGATCGAAGGAATCAAATTGTAAATGAGAAAATGTAACGTATTAAGTATCGTATTATTGGATATCTTCTTGTATGGTTTACCTTTCTTCTGCAACATTTATTAAATCCATATTCATGTTCTTGTTAAAGCTATCTTTCTCTTCTGTTGTTCTTCTTTTATTTTTTGTATGGCGGATAGTTGTTGATGAAAGCTTTTCGGCGCTGCCCAAGAATGTAATTATGTTGATATCAATGTTCTATGACCTACCCGCCTACCTGTTGTAGATAGTATAAACAAATCTCGCAATGACTGACTGAAGTTCTGACTATTGTGCGTTTCAAAATGCATGCCCTTAGATTTTACCTAATATTTCGATAACACTTGTACGTATCGTCATGTGATTGTGCATGTGGTCTTACGTTTCCCAGGACATTGAGATTTTATAATTCATAAAACTGAAGGTACTGCCATTTTCTGATACTGATCGGTGTCTTTGTTCTTTGTCGGCGAAATAATTATTTTACCCCCAAAAATATAGTGTTGTTGTTGTTGTTGTTGTTGTTGTTGAATTACCACAATGAGTAGGATTTCTCTTTTGTGCACCGTAAAAATGATGTTAAGTGGCGAGTTGTCGTAGCTTTCCTCACATCCCTAGCGAGCTGATGAAGGTGGACTGGGGCACTCCAGGCTGTTGTACTATTCTTGGCTTCATCTGCGTGTCACTCACTGCTACGGTGATTACGTCGATCCCTCACCTTGTTAGTCAGGCTGCCAATGAAACTAGCACGTTTCCAACAAGGGCTAAGAGTAAGCCAAGGTCAGGGTCTTGTCCAGTATGTTTTATCTGAACCCGACTAACATTTCTGATCAGTATATTGTGCCTGACCAGATGTTAGTCTTCCTTACCAAAATATGGTGTACGTCATGGTATAGGGTCAGAGGTAATAGAAAACACGGGTCAGTGACAAGGCACACGACACTAACATGTACAGCTGCACACGACACTAACATGTACAGCTATAGAAACTGCTCACTTTGTAGGAGGCTTAGGCGCATCTTCAATTCCAATTACAAAAATTCGAAAATGTGAGCAGAGAATAATGCTCTCAAGTTTCCTCTTGCTCAAACATTTTCTTTAACGTGCTTATTGCTACTGAAATGTATCGAATCGCAAAGGGCTCATGATTAGACCCAGCATCTAAAATGTAAAAGATGTTGTTCTCAAATGGGTTCACGTGTGTACCCAACTTAAGGCTTATAGCAGAGCTCGACAGTTCGTCTCGCTGGTGGTCAGACTCTCGCAAAGAGCTTGTGACCGGCACATGGAAAGCAGGAATGGTGCCTGAAGGCCCTGTGTTCTCCTGACCAACCCTCGGGAGAAGGGCAGGCCGGCAGGCCAAATTGTCTCTAGTCCCAGTGAAATTCATCGCCGGGGTCGTTGGGATCCGTTCTGCACAGAGCGCTGCCATCCCTCCTCGTGCGAGCCCAGTCGGTCGGTCGTCTGGTGCGTGTAGGGGCCCCTGTTAGGCGGTCCTAGGTCGACGGATTGAGGGACGGGGGGAACAACCGTCCGTCCATTCGTCAGTCGGTCCCTGCAGCCGTCCCAGTGAGGCTTTTTACACACCCGTCCTCCGCCGACCGGTGTGTGCGGTACGTATTTCTCCGACAGATATCTGGTTGATCATGCCAGTAGTCATTTTCTTGTCTCAAAGATTAAGCCATGCATGTCTAAGTTCACACTGTCTCACGGGGAAACCGCGAATGGCCCATTAAATCAGTCGAGGTTCCTTAAATGACACGATCCTACTTGGATAACTGTGGCAATTCTAGAGCTAATACATGCTTACCAAGCTCCGACCCTCGCGGAAAGAGCGCTTTTATTAGTTCAAAACCAATCGTCGTTTCCCCTCGCGGGGTTGCGGCGTCCCCACTGGTGACTCTGGATAACTTTGTGCTGATCGCATGGCCTCATGTGCCGGCGACGCATCTTTCAAATGTCTGCCCTATCAAATGTCGATGGTACGTGACATGCCTACCATGTTTGTAACGGGTAACGGGGAATCATGGTTCAATTCCGGAGAGGGAGCATGAGAAATGGCTACCACATCCAAGGAAGGCAGCAGGCGCGCAACTTACCCACTCTAGGCACGGGGAGGTAGTGACGAAAAATAGCAATACGGGACTCTTTCGAGGCCCCGTAATTGGAATGAGTACACTTTAAACCATTTAACGAGGATCTATTGGAGGGCATGTCTGGTGCCAGCACCCGCGGTAATTCCAATAGCGTATATTAAAGTTGTTGCAGTTAAAAGCTCGTAATTGGATCTCAGGCGAAGGCGGGCGGTCCGGCTCGCGCCGGTTCACTGCCCGTTGTCTCCTGCCCTATCGTCTGCCGGCTCTCTCCCACGGGTGCTCTTCGCTGAGCGTCCTGGGTGGCCGGCGCGTTTACTTTGAAAAAATTAGAGTGTTCAAAGCAGGCCTCGGCTGCCTGAATAATGGTGCATGGAATAATGGAATAGGACCTCGGTTCTATTTTGTTGGTTTTCGGAACTGGAGGTAATGATTAACAGGGGCAAACGGGGGCATTCGTATTGCGGCGTTAGAGGTGAAATTCTGTGATCGCCGCAAGACGAGCTATTGCGAAAGCATTTGTCAAAAAAAATTTTCATTAATCAAGAACGAAAGTCAGAGGCGCGAAGACGATCAGATACCGTCGTAGTTCTGACCATAAACGATAGCGACTAGCGATCCGCAGGATTTGCTTCGATGACTCTGCGGGCAGCTTCCGGAAAACCAAAGTGTTTGGGTTCCGGGGGAAGCATGGTTGCAAAGCTGAAACTTAAAGGAATTGACGGAAGGGCACCACCAGGAGTGGAGCCTGCGGCTTAATTTGACTCAACACGGCCAAACAAACAGGTCCATTTAGTCTTCTAGTATACACAAGACAATCTAACTGTCTGTATACTCATCATTAGTTGTCTATGGGACCCTATATCTTTTATCTTTAAGCAGTTATTTATTTGACCTTTTTTCTATCTAGCTCACTTTTTGCATCCTGCGATAGCACATCTCAAAAGCGTCTACTGTTTGTGTATCATTTTTGTTTAGAGTCCATATTTCAGAGCCGTACAATGCGAGAGGCCAGATATGTGTATTGAGTATCCTGTTATGGATCTCGGTATTGATGTAATTTGTAGTTTAAAGTTTGAGTTTCTCACTGAAAGCTTTTTTTTGCTACAGCTATCCGAGCTCTAATTTCAACTTCATGGCGAACATCTTCTGATATAAGTTGTTCCAAAATGAAAAACTCTGCACTTGTTCAATAATTTGTCCCTCGATGTTGATATTTAATTTAATGTGCGTTTGGCTATTACCATCGCTTTTCTTTCGCTAGCATTTATAATAATACCAAATGTCTTGACTGTGTCCCTGATTCTGGCGAGCAGTTTCTGTAATGATTTCTCTGTTACTCCTATGGTAGCTTGATCATCCGCAACTTTTATGACACTTATTCTTTCCCCAGCGGACTTATTGATCTCAAGATAAGACGTCGGCCTCGGGTTCTGAATATCGCGGGATAAAATCAAGTTGGATAATTTCTTGCATGGGTTTCTTCTATTTCCTCAATCTCTGGGTAGTATAAATCGGACACACATGTGCAGTGTCGCGCACGTTAAAAATCCCTCGTCTATTGGGATTATAAAGGAGTAGGCTTAACGACCGGTGCCCTGGCAACATTCAAAATAGTGTTCAAAATCTAGCCAATCTGTTCCTAGATCCTCGTTAGTGCTTCTGAGTTCGCGCATTGTGCTGAGATTCTCTACACATATGAAGCAGAACAGAGCACTTATGGATTAAACCGTGTGCAATGACGTTGATTCTTCGACTAAACTAAACTGAACTCGTTCCCCAGTAACTAAGACCCCTTTGTCGCAAACTCTGGTGACTTCTGCCACCTTCACCTCTGAATACAAATTAAATGGGCATGGACGGCACGGAGATAATAGATATCCCTGGCTTATCCCTTTCAATTAGAATCAATTAGATTCGATTTTTTCGATGTTGTGTGATTACCGATTCTGTGTGATTTGTAAGCCATATTCATCTTGGTAAATATTGTTCCCATGTTGAAAATATAATTTGTGTACGGTGTTACCTGTTGCTCTGATGTGTTCAATGGGTATATCATATCTATCCCTGGGGCTTTGTTAATAGGGATGGAGTAAAGAGATGGGTTAAATTCCTATTCTGTTATTGGCATTTTCTGCTCGTCAAAATCAACCTTCCTAAAACAGTAAAAATGTGATTTGTGTAGTTTTCATCAGTGTGCAAGTCTGTTACGTATTCTCTTCACCTCTCCGAAATCTTAGTTTTTTTATGTCAGAAAGGTCCTCTCCATTATCTTTGTTCTGTATGTTAGAAAGCTCACATTTTTTCCCCGAGTTGCTCTTGATTGAATCCCTACCTTCGCCATCCTAGCCCTCCCACGAACTCCAGAGTGTCAAGGTGATTCAAGGACAGGCGCAGCAGGCCGATAGGCGACTGTTTAATAAACAAATTGTTACAGTAAATGGGTAGGTAACAACTATGCAATCGATAGACAGGGTGACGGTGAAGAACACATACATTGAGCTTATGTGCTACTTTAAATGTGTGTGGCCTAGGAAAGAAGACTGCAGAAGTCCTTGGTAACTACACATTGAACCACATAGTGACACCTGAGAGGGGAGGGTAACTTTAATGATTATTAACTGTTAAACCTTCGTATGATGCATGAGTTATTTATTACGAATACTTTTATTTCAACATCGCCACAGTCACACGCATACCTGGTATAAACGGGAAGATCTGCAGCAATCGCCAGTGTGTCACAGATTGCATGGTGATTTCCAGTCTGAGTGTAGTTTCTGACCATCGTCCAGTTATACTTTACTTTCGTCAAAGTGGGCAATATACTAAATTCAGGTCTTGCCTCAATGAGGCTCAATACAATAGCTGTGTTAGTACGGAAAAACGTCAAATAACAAACGGAAGTGAAATATGACAGTATGGCACATAAGGGTACGGTGGAAAAACACTGACAACATATAAAATCCACTATATTGAGCGTTTTGACTAAGGAGTGTGGTACAACTACAAGAGGTGGACCTAAAAGGGAACAGACGATATGGTGGAAATAAATGGTGTGTGAAGACTGCAGTTAGAGACTAGAAAATGTATTTTTTTTAAAGACGACCATCGCTCAGACAAAAGAAGACTATGCCACGTATAAGGAGGCTAGACGAAAGGCCAAGGTGACTGTATACACGGGGAGGGAACGTGATTGCCAGAAGAATGGAACGGTAGTGAATGAGCTATGTTCAACATCTCACAGAGAGTTTTACAGAAAATGTCCTGCTCTGCGGTTGAGAGATGAACAATACAATCCTTACACTGAGGCCAGTGGCAAAGAGGTGTAACCCCTCTTTGAACCAGATAGAATAAGAGGCAAATGAGAGGAGTATTTCACAGACTTACTTCCCTAAAGTGCACAATCAGATGACAGTATAGAATTTGTGCAACATCATTCATTGGTGCAAACCCCGAAAAGTATTGCGCGTAGAATCAGATTAATACTCTTCCTGTCCGAAATAGAACCACATGGATGCACCCAAGGTCCCGCCACTGGCACCTCATTGACTACATTATCATCAGACGTAGGGATCGAGCGAATGCTATGGTAACGAAGAGCATGTGTGGTGCAGAATGTTGGACCGACCATCGACTTGTCATTGCCAAGCTAAACTTCAAGATCCAGCCCAAAATGCGCCCCCAGGGAAATAAACCACCGAGGAGGCTAAATGTCTCTCAGCCGAAATACGAACCCACGAGAGCTTGACGGCAGACTATCTGAGCTTCGTTTTGAAAAGAACGACATCGAAGAGAACTGGGCATAATTGAGAAACACACTCTACGATACAGCTGTTAAACACATTGGGCCACTCACGCGCAAGCATAAGGACTGGATTGATGAGAACGATCTGGAAATACAGGGCCTTCTCGATGCAAAACATGAAGCGCACAGGGAATACCAGATGGACACACCATCTCCGGCAGGAAAAGCTGCCTTCAATACTGCTCGCAACGCTGTCCAGACCAGGCTTAGAGAGATGCAAGACTCCTGGCTAAGCAAAAGAGCTGACGAAATTGAGATGTTCGCCGAGCGTCATGATACCAAACGGTTTTACGAGGCACTGAAAGCTCTCTACGGCCCGCAGCCCTCTAGTAATACACCAGTTCGCAGTGCGGATGGGGCACTGCTAACAGATAAGGTTCAGATTCTAGAAAGATGGGCAGACCACTTCTGCAAAATACTAAATCACCCATCGTCAATAAATGAAGAGGCCATCCGGCGAATGCCGCAGGTGGAACTGAACCTGGCGTTGGATGAAGTCATTACTGAGGAGGAAGTCGACAGGGCAATCAGCTCACTATCTATAGGAAAAGCTCCAGGAGCTGATGCAATACCAGCAGAGGTATATAAGACAGCTAGCCCATCCCTCACCAGAAGGATCACAGAACTCTTCTGTCACATGTGGGCTGAAGGAAAAATTCCGCAGGAGCTAAAGGACGCCTCAATCGTTCATTTGTACAAAAGAAAAGGCAACCGTCAGGAATGCGACAATCATCGTGGAATATTGCTACTCTCCGTAGCAGGCAAGATCCTAGCTCGCTTACTGCTAAACAGGCTCAACAAACACCCTGAACAAAGCCACCACCTCCCAGAAAGCCAATGTGGATTCAGAGCCGGAAGAGGAACAATTGGCCGCTCGCCAAGTACAAGAGAAGTGTCGAGAACAAAATCAGGCCTTGTACATCACATTTATTGATTTTACAAAGGCATTTGATACAGTTAACAGATGAGGGCTGTGGATGATAATGTCTAAGTTTGGATGCCTCAACAAGTTCATAACAATGGTAAAACAGCTACACGAAGGCATGTGTGCTCGTGTACTGGACAGCGGTGCAATCTCTAAAACGTTTCTAGTATCAAACGGAGTAAAACAAGGATGTGTACTCGCCCCGACTTTGTTCAGCATGATGTTCGCGGCCACGATGACAGACGCCTTCAGATCATTGGAGCTTGGAATATCCATAAAGTACCGCACAGATGGCAAATTACTCAATTCCAGAAGAATGAAGGCCAAAACCAAAGTGGCTGGCGACATAATCAGGGAACTTGTATTTGCTGACGACTGCGCTCTAATGAGCAGCTCAGAACTGAACATGCAGGTTGGAATGGACCAGTTCTCTGCCGCATGCAAAAATTTTGGCCTGATCATAAATGCAAAAAAAACAAAGGTCATGTACCAACCAGCACCAGGCATGCCGTACACAAAACCAGAGACTACAGTCAGCGGGCAGACGTTGAATGCCGTAGACAAATTTACATATCTGGGCAGCACGCTGTCGAGATCTGTCAGCCTAGACGATGAAGTGGCAAGCAGAATATAAAAGGCCAGCACAGCCTTTGGTAGAATGCGCTCGATGGTCTGGGCACGTCGTGGCATCAGCGTCAAGACCAAACTCAAAGTCTACCGTGCAACCATCATTCCAACCCTACTATACGCTTGCGAAAGCTGGACTGTATACTCTGGACATGAAAGGAGGTTAAACCACTTCAACACAGGTTGCCTGAGGCGAATATTCCACATCCGTTGGCAAGATCGTGTCACTGACATCGAGGTTCTCTCAAGGGCTAACATGCCCAGCATCCATGCACTACTAGAAAAATCACGACTAGGATGGGCCGGACACCTCGTCCGTATGTCAGACGAGCGGCTCCCAAAGAAGCTTCTCTACGGCGAGCTGAGAGAGGGATGGCGCGAGAGAGGGCGCCCAAAGAAACGTTTTATATATGGTCTGAAGGACTCACTAAAAAGTTGCAAGATAGACATCGACACCTGAGAATGTCTTGCGCAAAACAGATCTGACTGGAGAAGCACAGTCAAATCGGGTGTAGCTGCCGGTGAAGACGAACGTGCTGTGAAAGCCCAGAGCAGACGCGAGACGCGGAAATCCCGAGCAGCGGGAACACCATTCCCTTCTACAAACCTCGTGTGCCCGATATGTAGCAGATGTTTTCGTGCTCGCATTGGCCTGTTCAGCCACATGCGCACCCACACCCAACAAGGAAATCTGTAACAAGGATGATGTCGGCTGTCCTCATCGACAACGATGGACACCTATTAATACTCACCAAGAAGTCAAGAGGGAATATGGAATAAGCACTAACTACAAGGCCCCACTTGTAAGACATCATATCGGCAAATGCTATAAAATCATGCTACTATCTTAGGGTAAGATGGTTCACACATCTTTAACTAGATGGGGATTGAAGGGAGGGTACCTGGTGATTGCCAAAAGAGCGGTGGTGTTACCAATTTGTAAAAACAAGGGCAGCAGAAAGTAATACAGATCTTATAATGACATATCTCTACTTAGCCACGTTAGAAAAATGTTTGCACGGGTCCTTGAGCTATTGTGGAGCCACTGCTCAGTTCTTAACAATCAGGGTTCCGGAAAAGCAAGGAATATACTGATGCTTTCCTGGAGGACAGAGACGACCAACCCAGGCATGTCCACAAGTGACGGATAGTGGGGCGACCGACCCAGGCACCTTCACAGGTGGCGGAAAGTGGGTCGACCGACCCAGGCACGTCCACAGGTGGCGGATAGTGGGGAGACCGCCCCCAACCAGGCATGTCCACAGGTGGCGGATAGTGGGGCGACCGACCCAGGTACGTCCACAAGTGGCTAAAAGTGGGGCGACCGACCCCAACGTCCCCAGTTGGCGGATAGTAGGGCGACCGACCCCAACCAGGCAAGTCCACAGGTGGCGGATAGTGGGGCGACCGACCCAGGCACGTCCACAGGTGGCGGAAAGTGGGGCGACCGACCCAGGCACGTCCACAGGTGGCGGATAGTGGGGCGACCGACCCAGGCACGTCCACAGGAGGCGGATAGTGGGGCGACCGAACCCAACGTCCCCAGGTGGCGGATAGTGGGGTGACCGACCCCAACGTCCCCAGGTGGCGGATAGTGGGGCGACCGGCCCAGGTACGTCCACAAGTGGCTAAAAGTGGGGCGACCGACCCCAACGTCCCCAGTTGGCGGATAGTAGGGCGACCGACCCCAACCAGGCACGTCCACAGGAGGCGGATAGTGGGGCGACAGACCCCAACGTCCCCAGGTGGCGGATAGTGGGGTGACCGACCCCAACGTCTCCAGGTGCCGGATAGTGGGGCAACCGCCCCCAACCAGGCACGTCCACAGGTGGCGGATAGTGGGGCGACCGACCCAGGCATGTCCACAGGTGGCGGATAGTGGGGCGACCGACCCAGGTACGTCCACAAGTGGCTAAAAGTGGGGCGACCGACGCCAACGTCCCCAGTTGGCGGATAGTAGGGCGACCGACCCCAACCAGGCAAGTCCACAGGTGGCGGATAGTGGGGCGACCGACCCAGGCACGTCCACAGGTGGCGGAAAGTAGGGCGACCGACCCAGGCACGTCCACAGGTGGCGGATAGTGGGGCGACCGACCCAGGCACGTCCACAGGAGGCGGATAGTGGGGCGACCGAACCCAACGTCCCCAGGTGGCGGATAGTGGGGTGACCGACCCCAACGTCCCCAGGTGGCGGATAGTGGGACGACCGGCCCAGGTACGTCCACAAGTGGCTAAAAGTTCGGCGACCGACCCCAACGTCCTCAGTTGGCGGATAGTAGGGCGACTGACCCCAACCAGGTACGTCCACAGGAGGCGGATAGTGGGGCGACCAACCCAGGCACGTCCACAGGTAGCTGATAGTGGGGCGACCGACCCCAACCACGCACGTCCACAGGTGGCGGAAAGTAGGGCGACCGACCCAGGCACGTCCACAGGTGGCGGATAGTGGGGCGACCGACCCAGGCACGTCCACAGGAGGCGGATAGTGGGGCGACCGAACCCAACGTCCCCAGGTGGCGGATAGTGGGGCGACCAACCCAGGCACGTCCACAGGTAGCTGATAGTGGGGCGACCGACCCCAACCACGCACGTCCACAGGTGGCGGAAAGTAGGGCGACCGACCCAGGCACGTCCACAGGTGGCGGATAGTGGGGCGACCGACCCAGGCACGTCCACAGGAGGCGGATAGTGGGGCGACCGAACCCAACGTCCCCAGGTGGCGGATAGTGGGGTGACCGACCCCAACGACCCCAGGTGGCGGATAGTGGGGCGACCGGCCCAGGTACGTCCACAAGTAGCTAAAAGTTCGGCGACCGACCCCAACGTCCTCAGTTGGCGGATAGTAGGGCGACTGACCCCAACCAGGTACGTCCACAGGAGGCGGATAGTGGGGCGACCGACCCAGGCACGTCCACAGGTAGCTGATAGTGGGGCGACCGACCCCAACCACGCACGTCCACAGGTGGCGTATAGTGGGGCGACCGACCCCAACGTTAATAGGTGACGGATAGTGGGGCGACCAACCCAGGCACTTCCACAGGAAGCGGATAGTGGGGCGACCGATCCCAACGTCCACAAGTGGCGGATAGTGGAGCGACCGACCCCAACCAGACACGTCCACAGGTGGCAGATAGTGGGGTGACCGACCTCAACCAGGCACGTCCACAGGTGGTGGATAGTGGAGCGACCGACCCAGGCACGTCCACAGGTGGCGGATTTTGGGGCGACCAACCCCAACCAGACACGTCCACAGGTGGCGGATAGTGGGGCGACCGACCTCAACCAGGCACGTCCACAGGTGGCGGATAGTGGGGCGACTGACCTCAACCAGGCACGCCCACAGGTAGCGGTTAGTGGGGCGACTGACCCCAACCAGGCACGTCCACATGTGGCGGATAGTGAGGCGACCGACCTCAACCAGGCACGTCCACAGGTGGCGGATAGTGGGTTGATCAACCTCAACCAGGCACGTCCACAGGTGGCGGATAGTGGGGCGACCGACCTCAACCATGCACGTCCACAGGTGGCGGATAGTGGGTCGACCAACCCCAACCAGGCACGTCCACATGTGGCGGATAGTGGGGCGACCGACCTCAACCAGGCACGCCCACAGGTGGCGGATAGTGGGGCGACTGACCCCAACCAGGCTCGTCCACAGGTGGCGGATAGTGGAACGACCTCCAGATATGGAGCGTCAGCTGCGATATAAGCCAGGTATAACAACTGGACGAATGAGCAGTCGTGGACCAACCGGTGGTGTATTCCAGCAGGATGGGGTGGGACAACAGGTAGCACTGCTTTCCCCACTGAAATACCATATGTGTCCTATGACGGGTACATCAAGCGGGAAAGAGCCGCTATATGCTCTAGTCACAGGAAGGAAACCACGGTAGACAAACCAACCTACTGCCTTGCAGGTACCATAGGGAGATGGAAAGACTATAGGAGACAACCCAAAACATAAAACTCAACCCGACCTGCCGAAGACGGAGTGTGTCAGCTATGGCGCAGGAACCGGGAAAAATCAGGGCACACACGCACCAACAGGATATGGCCATGCAACAGTCTACCCTATCGTCATGGTGTCGCTCCTGCAAGTTACAACCGGGGAGGAGCGGTGCCGGGCACCCAGCCTCGAGGGGACCCACCCAAGCAACTGGTGCCTCTGCTAACCTAGTTGTCAGGGGGAGGCAGAGTAGTGCGACTGATCAACAATCAAAGAACCTAAAAGTGGTACAATGGAATGCAGAGGGCGTGAGAAACAAGAAACCCGAACTGCAAGAATTTCTCAAGGAAAACGAAATAGACATCATTTGTATTCAGGAAACACACCTAAAAGAAACTCAAAAATTTTCCATCAGGATATGAATGTTTCCGCCAAGATGGGGATAAAAAGATCCAAAGGAGGAATAATAACACTAGTAAAAAATTATATACCAGCAGTAGAAACAAATAGATCTGGACCAGATGAATTAGAATACATCACAGTAAAGATAATCCTACCCATTATAGACTCAATGATAACAAACTGCTATAGTCCACCAGCCACAGCTCTGGCAATACACAGTAAAAATTGAAGAATCGAGACACCTCATAGTGGGAGATTTTAACAGTCAGTCCTCAAGCTGGGGCTACGAAACAATGGACCAGAGAGGCGAGACAGTAGAAGGTTGGATGATAGAAAACAATCTCATCTTAATAAATAGGCCAGACGATAGGCACACATATTACTCTAGAATATGGGAAAAAATGAGTACTCCAGATCTTGCGATGGCAAGGGACGACCGTCACCGACTAATAGTAAGAACAGTCAACAGCCAACTGGGTGGGAGCGACCATGTCCCAATAACTTTTGAAATATGCAACATGGGACAAACAGAGATAACAGATATGCACCCAAGTTGGAATTTTAAAAGAGCAAACTGGACCCTATTTAGAGAAAATGTAAATAAACGCTGTCAAGATATATCCCGTGCCAAAAATTTAAATACAAATGTTACCATCATGACGGAGGCTATAATCCAGGCAGCAAAGAAATCATTTCCACGTTAAAAACGGAAAAATTATAAACCATATTGGAGCAATAAAGTAGGGAAAATGCACAAGGAACTAAGTGAGGCAAGAGATACCATTGAAAAAAATCCTTTCCCAGAAAACAGAGGGAAACATAGAAAAATTAAAAACACATTCATAGAGCAAAAGAAGGAGGAGATCCAAAGAAGTTGGCATGAAAAGACTGAAAGCCTCAACATGGGCAGGGACACAAGTAAACTCTGGAACCTGACAAGAGCCTTAAATGAGAAAACCAGAGGGAGCCATGGGAAGACGGTCAGAAACATCATATAGGGAAAATGGCAGCAAACATCCTAGCTGAATTTTGACACGAAAACGCAAACTAGAAGTACAAAAAGATATAAAAGAGAAGAGAACCTGAAGACACAGAATGCGGATCCCTGCATGAAGTCATCATTCAAAATGATAGAGTTAAACACTGCTATTCAGAAACTGAAAAACAAGAAAGCTCCAGGAAAAGATGCCATCACAAATTAAATGATTTAAAACCTAGACCAAGAGTCAAGAAGAAAACTCCTGAAAATCTTCAATCAATAATGGAGCACGGGTAAGATCCCAGACCAGTGGCGGGAGGTTATCATTATTCCCATCAGAAAACCAAAAAAGGACAAGACAAGCAAGGAAAGCTATAGGCCAATAAACCTGCTCAGCTGTGTTGGAAAAGTCAAGGAAAAAAATGGTAAACACAAGACTAATAAAACATCTGGAAAAAAACCATCTCCTACTCAATTCACAGTCAGCCTTTAGGAAAAACCGCAACACAGAAGACCAACTAGTGTACCTAACCCAAGAAATAGAAAATGCATTCCAAGGTAAGGAAAAAGTACTTGCGGTCTTTGTGGATATGGCAAAAGCTTATGACAAGGTATGGAGAGAAGGACGCCTCCTAAAACCATTAAAGAACAAAATAGAAGGGAGAATGTACAGCTGGATACAAGACTTCCTCCGATACAGAACAGCAAGTCAAATTAGATGGATCACTGAGCCATAGAATAACTGTCCAACAAGGCGTACCCCAGGGAGGAGTCATCTCTCCTAACCTCTTTATCCTGTTCATTTACGACATAGCGAGAAAACTTCCAAAGAAAGTATCCAGTGCCCTACACGCTGACGACTTCGCAATGTGGAATGCTGCAGAGACACTACCAACAGCTGAAAATAGAATGCAGACAGCACTGGATACTGTTGGAAAATTGGTTAAAGATTGGTGATTGCAGATTAACATCTCAAAGACAGTTACAACATGCTTCTCACTGTCCAACACCAAGGAAGTAACAAAACGTATTATAAATGGCAAAGAGCTTGTACAAGAAAATACCCCTGTGTATCTCGGGGTTAAAATGGACAAGAGACTCACATGGAGGGAACACATACAGGAGATATAACAAAAAGCAGCCAGAAAACGATCACTCATTAAGAAGCTGGCCGGAACAAGCTGCGGTGCAAATAGCAACATCCTCAAAAATGTATACACTGGCACAGTCAGGCCAGTACTTGATCATAACATGACAGCCTGGACCACAGCATCAAAAACAAACACGGAACGCCTAAACAAAATTCAAAATTCAGGCTTAAGGATAATAACAGGAGGAATGAAGACTACACCAATCCAGAAAATGAAAACATACACAAATATAAGACTCCTAAATACTAGACGAGAGGAAAGAGTGCTGACACATAGTGAAAAGATGCTACACATGCCTGATCATCCCATACATATCAAACTAAAACACTCAGTTAAAAATAGGCTCAAGAGAACCAGCTTCATCCATATATCAAATCACCTACACCAAAAATATGGAGAACTAATTCCCAACCAACCTACAGAAATAGAAATGCTTATTAACTATGAAGAGCCAAGCTGCAACATAAACAACATCGAAATAAGTAGAGAGATCCCAGGAATAAGAAGAAAAGACCAACAGAGTGTCCACGATCTGAAAATTTTAGCACAAACATTGATGGAGAAGAAATATAATACCAATGAAGGGACATATGTGTACACAGATGGTTCAGCAGAGGGGGCAGGCCAAAACGAGGGAGGAGGCATATTCATAAGACACAAAAGAGGAAATATAACAGAAGAGGCCCTCCCAACAGGAAAGTTGTCCACAAACCTTAGAGCAGAATCGATGGCCCTCCTGCGAGCACTGAATGTACTTAAAACAGAAAGGCAACCTCCAGCAAAAATAGCTGTATTCACGGACTAAAGAGGTATATTAGAGACAATACAAAAAACAAACAACGAACCACTGTTATCAGAGATCAGAGCAGAACTGGGAAAACTCCAGAGATCCTCAACAATAGCGCTCCAGTGGCTACCTTCCCATTGCGGAATCACGGGAAACGAGAGAGCTGATGCTCTGGCAAAAGAGGGCAGCAAAAAGGCACAATCTAATCACCGAGTACCATACAGAGAAATCAAGAACATTATCAGAATTATGTATATACACCAATGGAGAGAAGACAGAAACATAAGCAGTACGTCAGACCCAATTTACTAACTCAAAAGAAATCAACAAACTACCCTATTTCGCCTGAGAACTGGACACTGCAGATTACTAGAACATCTTTACCGACTGAAGATCTCACACACCGATGAGTGCCCATGTGGAACAGGATGCCAGAACCCTGAGCATATTCTACAGGAATGCCCAATCTATAGGGAAATGAGATGCCAGACCGGGCCAGAGGGTGCGGAGCTGAGACAAAAGCTGTAGGGCAGCCGCTCTGACCTGGTGAAGACTACAGACTTCATCACGGCGACTGGCCTGCAGATATAGCATGACCAGAAGATACTGAACGCAAAGAAGAAGACTGATGCTTTATTTGCGCTCAAGCAGTTCAGTGAATAAAACAATAGAACACAATAAGATACTCCGCATGGCTTTCACTGATCAGGAAAAGATGTTTGATCGGATAAAAAATATGCCAGCTACGGGTGGTATTGGAGGAATATAGCGTGGAAGGTCAATTACTGAATGACATTCGTGTCTCGTATGTAAACAGTGACGATACAGTACAAAGAAATGCCGGTAAGACAAATTAGTTTCCAGGTGATGAGAGGTATTCGACAGGGTAGCGTACTTTCTCCACTGTAATTCATGATGTATATGGATGCCTTCACGCAGTTGACTAACCTCCATGAGGAATTTTCAAAATGAACTTTTGTTTGCTGACGATCTGGTCGTCTTTTACCAAAATGAAGTAGACCTACAATGTCACCGAACTTTTCTCAATTTCGCTTGTAACGAATATGACATGCAGATTAACACAGGCAAGACCGAGACTATGATGATATCGCGGTAACAGATGCAGAGAGGTACTCACAGCAGTGACATAAGTATCAAGCAAGTACAGGAGTTCAATATCTCGGTTGTATTGTAACTGAGGACGGCAGAGTGGACAGAACGCTTGCACATAGAATTCAGAGGGCGAAAAGTGTCCACTATCAAATTACATGGGTTTTGAAACACCCCAGAGTGCTCCTTTCAACTAGAGGCCGATAAATGCACTGTTTATTCCTACATTGTGTTACCAATACCAATCTTGTTCCTTACTAGAAATGAATACGATTATGATCTAGAGCTGTGAGATGCGCTTCGTGAGAAGTGCAGCCGGAAAGACAATTCGCAACTGAATCCGCAACATCACGCTGTGGCAGACAGTGGAGACAAACCAAGTATTGCTTACATTGACGTCTAACATATCAATGGTTTGGTCACTTAGTCAGAATCCGTTATGACCAGCCTGCAGTGAGAACATATAATATGTAGGTCTCTGGTCCACGTAACGTGACATATGTAGACTGTGTAAATAAAACCCAGATTAACAATCTGACAGTAGACTGTGTAGATAAAACCAGATTAACAGTCTGACAGCATACTGTATAAATATAAAATGTAAAAGAAAGTCTGACAGTAGTCTGTGAATATAAAAAGCATATAAGTAGTGTGACAGTAGAATGTGCTAATAAAAAAAAACATATAAGCATTCTTACAATAAGCGGCGTACATAAAAAAACAGATAAGCAATCTGATAGTAGACTTTGTAGATAACAAAACAGATAAGCAGTCGTGAAGGACTGTATACATAAAAAAACAGATACAAAGTCTGACAAGAAACGGTGCAGTTAAAAAACATAAGTAGTCTGACAGTAGACTGCGCAAATACAAAACGTATTTGAAAGTCTGATAGTAGTCTGTGTAGATAAAACAAACAGATAAGCAGTTCTAAAGTACTGTGCAGATTTGTTTTAAAAATACATAGTCTGACAGGAAACTGTGCAGATAAAAAACAGATAAGCAGTCTGATGGTAGTCTGTATAGATATAAAAAACAGATGTGCAACATTTGCCTAGACATAATACAATGTTAACTATTTAATTATCGCCAAAAGGGACACCTTATTAACTGTTTAATTATCGCACAGAGAGGCACCATATTAACTGTTTAATTATTGCGCAGTGAGGCCCCATATTAACTGTTAAATTATTGCACAGTGGGCCACCATATTGCCTGTTTAATTATCAACAGGGACAATATAGTAAATAGTTAATTTACGCACAATGAGTCACTATATGAACTGTTTAACTATCAACAGGGACAAAATAGTAACTGTTTAATTATCGCACAGTGAGGCACCATATTAACTGTTTAATTCATGGATTTGTGTCGCATCAATCTGTATGCATGCAGTATCCCTATAAGAGATATCAAGAACCCAACAGATGTGTTTAATAATTCTGTAACAGTTGTTCCTAAATTTAAGCCTGATCATGCGACTGTCTATGGATGCGGCATATTGGGCTGCCAGACTAGGGTTGGTGCGCAGGGATTCCGTGTCGCATCTGGCCACGTTGAGATGATGATCAGCGCTTTCAGTGGCCACTGCTACACAATGAACCCAAGTAGCCCTCCCTGGAAACGGGCTGTTTTCATGGCAGCCTGACTAACGAGGTGAGGGATCGACGTAAATCGGGTAGTAGAGATCGACACGCAGATGAAGCCAAGCATAGCATAACCGCCTGGAGGACCACGGTCCACCTACATCAGCACCCTCTGGATGTGAGGAAAGCTAATACAACCCGCCACTTAACGTCCTTTTCAGGGCGCACAAAAGAGTAACCTACTCATTGTGGGCATTCGCAAACAGCAACAAATAACAATCCCAACTGCACTCCTTCACCAGTTCCCCCTCACGGGAAAATTACCCCTAAACATCTTCTGCAAAATTGTCCGACATACGAGAACCAAAGAAAGCACATGTGGCCATAACCAGTGCTAACACTAGTCAAGCTTTCTGGCAGTGTCGACAGCATCATGATGATCATGATGAAACACTTTGGTTTCCCAGAAGCTGCCCGCAGAGTCATCGAAGCAACTCCTGCGGATCGCTAGTCGGCATCGTTTATGGTCAGAACTACGACGGTATCTGATCGTCTTCGCGCCTCTGACTTTCGTTCTTTATTAATGAAAACATTCTTGACAA
Organism: Ariolimax columbianus; assembly: GCA_036924085.1. Classification (NCBI taxonomy): domain Eukaryota; kingdom Metazoa; phylum Mollusca; class Gastropoda; order Stylommatophora; family Arionidae; genus Ariolimax; species Ariolimax columbianus. Next base: position 24,831,512 of record JAVGWX010000004.1, on the reverse strand, counting down.
ATGCTTTCGCAGTAGCTCGTCTTGCGGCGATCCAAGAATTTCACCTCTAACGCCGCAATACGAATGCCCCCGTTTGTCCCTGTTAATCATTACCTCCAAGTTCCGAAAACCAACAAAATAGAACCGAGGTCATATTCCATTATTCCACGCACCATTATTCAAGCAGCCGAGGCCTGTTTTGAACACTCTAATTTTTTCAAAGTAAACGCGGCCACCCAGGACGCTCAGCGAAGAGCACCCGTGGGAGAGAGCCGGCAGACGGTAGGGCAGGAGACAACGGGCAGTGAACCGGCGCGAGCCGGACCGCCCGCCTGCGCCTGAGATCCAACTACGAGCTTTTTAACTGCAACAACTTTAATATACGCTATTGGAGCTGGAATTACCGCGGCTGCTGGCACCAGACTTGCCCTCCAATAGATCCTCGTTAAGGGTTTAAAGTGTACTCATTCCAATTACGGGGCCTCGAAAGAGTCCCGTATTGTTATTTTTCGTCACTACCTCCCCGTGCCGGGAGTGGGTAAGTTGCGCGCCTGCTGCCTTCGTTTGCGTTGCCGATTCTGATTCTTGCAACCCTGTTGTCTAGTATTGTAGATACGAGCAGCTGTTAACTTCGGTTGCATTCTTTTCAGGTGACCCAATCATTGTATTCTCCGTCTTTCAATGTATTCCATGCACGGTGTTGCACCCACCTACTTTCAGCTTACTTCGTTTTTACTCTGTCCAGCATTGTGACCCTGACAACCTTTCTCAAACACCTCATTTCACATACCATGATTTTTCTTTCGTGTGCCTTGGTGAGAGTCCATGTCTGTTACTGGTAGCAAAGAGTAGGTATAAAAATATTATTTATTAGTTGTCTATATGTCTTCATATAAGTATGTATGTGTCTTAATTCTGGTGAGATATGATATGAAACTGCATTAGCTTTCTGTGTTCTTGATTCTACTTCTATATCTAGCCTTCCATCTTGTGTAAACACGCTGCCCAAGTATTTTATATCTCTTACATGTTTAAGTTCTGTGTTGTTTTTTACCTTTATATTTAGTGTCTTCGTCACACACACAGGCATACACACAAATACACACAAACATACAGACACAGGCAGACAGAGACAGATAGACAGACAAAGACAAACACAGGCAGAGACAGTCAGACAGACAGAGACAGACATACCGAGAGAGACAGACACAGACAGACCGATAGTGACAGACAGAGACAGAGACAGACACAGACAAACACACACAAATATATATATATATATATATATATGTATATATATATATATATATATATATATATATATATATATATATATATATATATATATATATATGCATATATACTAAGCCCGTTCAAGTCAAACCAGGACTTTTTGTTATTGTAATGAAACAGTTATTTTTTTCTGAAGTAGTCAGAATGCCATTTATTTTTCGAGACAATTTCCAACAACGTTTATATAATTTTCCCGGCGTGTAAGTAATGCTTGAAAAGCTTCAGTGCAGAAAGATTTGTCAGTATGTCTTAACCAATTCTGTACAGCCTGTTTCATTTCGCCACCAGTGCTGAATTGCTGATCTCCCCAAAATTATGATTTGGGTCAAAACAGGTGGAATTCACTTGGAGCAAGGTCTGAGCTCTAAAGTGGATGTGGAAATACCTCCCAGCCGAGTTGATGCAGATGGCACATAGTGCGGCGAAACGTATGAGATCGAGCGTTATCTTGCAGGAGCAAAACGCCCTTTGTGATCAAGCCAGGCCATTTTTCCGCAATCGGCTATGCACATCAATGAAAATGCGTATGTACTATTCACTGTGCTTAGCGGCACCACTGGGTAGAAAATCAACGCGAACAATGCCAAGGCAGTCCTAGAAATCACTCATCATCACCACTTTTTTGAGTTGAGAGCCATCACGGCCTGGGTCATCACTCACGGATGTACGTTCTTCTCTAAAACGTTTACACCTTTCAAATATGTTACTGTAGCTGAGTGTCTTCATCACAGTATTGTAAGTCTTCTGTAAATTTCAGCAGGTTTCACGCCTTTTTCACAAAAAAAAACGTCATTACAACACGCTGTTCCATGCTATTACGTGACTCTATTTGGCAAATGGACCGCCAAGCAGTTATAGGGCACATGTGAATATAACTAACGATATTGGTTCCAGTACGCTATAACTCATTCAGGAAGAACTACAACAAAAAGTCCGGTTTGATTTGAACACCTCTCGTACATTCATAAATACATTGAAACGTGATTTCATACACACATCCAGTTTGAAATAATATCATAAAACACAAAGTGTAGGTGCACATGCAATCTACATTAATACAAATACAAACATATACAATATGGAAACAACAATACAGGCTGAGCATGAGAATCACGTGTACAGAAAATGTACATAAAATGGAAGACGAAACAAACAAAACAAAAAAGAAGAAAATTCTGCACCGGATCGATGACGCATATAAGCTAACGATGACAGATATATGACCTACTTCAATGGACGAGAAAAACCTGATCAATATTCGGATTTCTTGATTATCAAACACAAAAATGAGAAGGCACAGGGAGGAAATATTGTGGAAGGACAAATAATATGGAAACACAAGTCGTATAGAAATGGTAGCGATTACAGAGAAAGGCACATGCATATTACACATACCGATGGTTAGGAAAATAGACTGAGAAAGAAAATATATTATAAATATATATATATATATATATATATATATATATATATAAATATATATATATATATATATATATTTATATATATATACATATATATATATATATATATATATATATAGTCAGAACGATAAACAGACAGATAGGCGGACGGACGAACAGACAGTCACACAGAAAGACATACATTCGAACAGATAGACGGACAGACGTACAGACCTACAGACGGTCAGATAGATAGATAGATAGACTGACTGTAATTGACTCTGTGAACTCTCATATTTTGACCTCTATAACTGTACATGATTAACCTATTTAACACTGAAATGAAGCCAGCTCAGCATAACACGAGGTTGCGCTCTGGAAATCCAGAACCAGTGGGTGTTTGCTTACAAAGAATGCGAGATTAATTGATAAAATTGGTTGCTGGGGGTTTTCAGTTCTTCGTTAAGTGAGAAAAACAATCCAATTTGTTGTTTTGTATCCCTAGCTAAACGTCCGAGGACACGTTTTGTTCATGTAATTGGGTCACTTAGCTGTATCTACGCACCAGGTCACTGTGCAATCCTAGGGAGACCAAAAGTTGATCGTTAGTGGCCGCTTGTTAGTGCCGAGACAGTGCGATCGAAGCTACAAGAAGAGGTCGTGACGAGATACCGTTTTGGTCTGTATTGCAACATGGCATGATTTGAAGAAAGTAAAATTGAGATAATGGTAAACCGTATATGCATAAAAATACATGACGTCAGTGACAAATTGGGTTTTTGCTGTTGGGACACAGTGATTTCTTTATCTTCTTCCAGAGTCCGTACTGAAATGGAAATTGGGATGATGTGTCGTAGTTTATAGCAAGACTGCGATATCTGCGCTTTTCGGGCCAACACATCAGATTTCAGCTGGCTTTTTTTAAATACTAGATTTGCCCTCCCACTGCAATCCTTCTCCCACGGCCAGACTATACTAGGGACACAGTGATCTGTATATTCTGTTTGGAGTCCCTTTCCTTTTTGAACCACTGTATTCCTAACTGTGGAGGAAGGACTGGGCCACTGCGACCACATACATGTCGTAAACATCGACTAAAGACGGTTGTGAATGGGGTTAGCAGCGCCAAGTTGTAAAATAAATCAACATTATTTAAAGCTCACTGAATGCTTAGATACAAATTTCTTGTGTATTGACAAGCACAAAGCGCTAAGTTACAATCATTCCAAAGAATGAGAAAGAACCTGAACCAACATTGGAGAAAGTACGCTCAGCAATCAAAAGCCTGAAAAAGGGAAAGTCCCCAGGTTGTAATGCTATCCCAACAGAGCTAATATAAACAGGAGGAAGGCAAGTGCTCGAGTCTATCACAAGCTGTGTAAACAGATATGGCACAGCGCAGAGTGGCCAGAAGCATGGAAGAAATCAATTTATATTCCCCTCCCCCAAAAAGGCAACCTAAAGCTGTGCACGAACTACAGAACTATCGCGCTGATCAGCAACGCTAGCAAGATACTCTTGCGAATCATATTAAGAAGGATTAAGAACAGGTTTGAATCTGAAATTCAAGTAGTCCGGGCAACTTTTTGGAAAGACAGAGGGACCAGAGCCCCGTATTGAACATGAGGAATATCTGCGAAAAATATAGAGTTTAATATAGATCTGTACACATGTTTCATTGATTACACTAAGGCCTACGATACGGTATAACATCAACATCTGTAGAAAATATGAAGAAAATAGGGTGTCCTATGCATATTATCCATCTCATTGAAACATTAAACTAAGATCAACAAGCCGCTGTCCGAGTGTCTGGGCAAACATCAGATTGGTGTACAGAACAAAGCGAAGTAAAACAGGGATGTATCCTCTCAATTTATCTATACAACATATGCGGCATGTATAATGAGAAATTTTCGAGAAGACAAGAACTATGAAAGTTTTGATCAATTTACGATTGGCGGGTACGAGATTCCAGAGTTACGATACGCAAACGACACAGTGATACTATCAAGAATGCAGAAGGGGTAGAGCAGCTAATTTCAACCGTAAATGAACACAGTAAAGATCAAAACCTGTTTATAAATAAAACAAAGATAATTATCAACGACAAAACACAGCCAACATAAATTTACAGAAGTGGGTGAGGAAAGATCAGGTCACGCATTTTGAATATCTGGGCTCCAGAACTGACAAGAATGGCGACTGCTCGAAAGAAATCAGAAGAAGACTAGCCATGGTAATGCAGAGACTGAACAGCCTGAAGAAATTATGGTAGAGCACCAAAAAAAAAAGATAAAAGTAAAAGTCTTGAGAGCCCGTGTTTGTGGAAGCTTATGGCTGGGAATCATGGACGATTACCAAATTTTCCAGACAAATAATAGAATCCTTCGAATCAAAATGTTGCAAATGATCCTTAGAATACCCTGGACAGAGAAAAGAACAAATATAGACATTCGGCAAGAGTTGAACATAGAGGAGAACTGGTTTATCAATTCCATTTTGGTTAGAAAATGCAAATACTTTGGTCACATCAAGAGACACAGCGGTCTTGAGAGAACGGTGATGGAAGGTATGGTGCCAGGTAAAAGAGGAAGAGGTAGACCAAAAAGGCGATGGCACCAAGATATCCAGGAATGCCTGAGTATGACTGTGGCAGAGGCTGGAGTTTTGGCAAGGGAACGAGTTCCTTTCAGACAGACTGTGATGGGAGCGACGTTGTATAAAGGACATGCTACATGAGGAGGATGTGTATTGACTCTTGATATTCAAGTACAGAAGAATCGTTTTGAAGTGTCATTGGCAAGATATTTAATGTGTCCTTTTCAATGTTCTTTGGGTCAACGGTTTTAAATTGTTGGATCAATTGTTTTAAATTGTTGGATCAATGGTTTTAAATTGTTGGATCAATGGTTTTAAATTGTTTTTCAATAGTCCCAAAATGTAGATAACGGTTGATTGTGGGAACTGAACATAAATGGTGTATTAATGTATTTGATGGATAGTAGTTGGTAGATTTTCCTAGCTCGTATCTTTCTTGCTGCGTAGATAAAGGTGGGCACGTTTCCTGAAAGTTCTTTTCTTTTCTTTGTCTTTTCTAATGTTCCTGTGATCATAAAATACTGGCCTTCGTTATTGTTGTGGTTACTATGTTTATTCGTATTCTTGTACGTCCTTAGAGATATATATTAAATATTATTAAACAGAATGTTCAGACTTTAGAACAATATGTCTAATCAGTCTCACAATTAAAATACTGCCCACGATCATACAAGAGAGAGTAAGAGGTAAAGTAGACAGAAAGGTTTGAGAAGAACATTTTGGTTTTCAAAAGTTTAATAGAACAAGGAAGCAATTTTCTATTTGCGAACTGTGAAAGAGCTATATATATAAATACGTGATGACATTTATATTTGCTTACTACCAGAAGGCATTTGACATAGTCCAACAGGGGAAATTAATAATATGAAATAAGTCTTGATGGTAAAGACATAAGACTGCTCAGTAATCTGTACTGGGAGCAAACTGCTACAGTAAAATCAGAAAAGTTATGATCTCAAAGTATAGATGCAAAAAAAAGGAGTGAGACAGGGATGCGTATTTTCACCTTGTCTTTTTAATATCTACACAAACAATATTCAAACAGATAGAAGGGGTGCCAGGGCTTCCCAATCTGAGATATGCAGATGACACAATTTTGAATAGCAAAAAGTGAGCAAGAATTACATACACTAGTTGACAACAGTATACAAAATAAGTTTGGATTAGACATGAACATAAAGAAAAAAAAATATATGATAATTAGAAAAAATGGCAATAAACCATGTATGCAGATACCATCAGGAGATGGACTGGAAAACAAATGACTCAGATTGCACCATTGCGGCAAGAGATTGCGGCCGACCTTCGGTGCGGAGATGGCATTTGAACTGAACTGATTCTCTTAGCTAAAGTATACTAGTATAGCCCGTTTCAAGGACCGTTATTGGATGCGGAATAGGGTTTTATTCAGGCTAGGTTCGCTGACCATGACACAAGCTGGCAGCTAAACATCGCTGTTTGCTATCAGCTCATTCAATGTATTGTATCTTCGGTTACAGTGAAAATGAGAGCCATATAGTCCTGCTTACAGATGCTCTCGAAGTAGTCACAGCGCTAAAAAGCCAGAAAAACACTGAGCTTAATGACTTAAGAGCAGCACTCTACAAACTGTGCCAGCAGTCCGCACCAAAAAGGGTAGTGGTACAGTGGGTTCCGTCACACTGCAACATCCAAGGCAACGAGGAGGCAGACAGACTGGCAAAAGAAGGTGCAAGGCTACCACAAACAGATACCAGTATGACGTACGAAGAGTCAAAACGGCTTATCAAAGCCAGATACATGACCAAATGGGAAACCGAACATACTGGTTACACCAAAAACGATGCCTATTACCAGTTGAACCGAAGAGAGCAGGTCGTTGTCTTCAGACTTCGCACTGGCCACAACAGACTGAGGTACCACCTATTCAACAAATTGAAGATAGGGTGTACCGACGAATGCCCGTGCGGTACTGGTAAAATGACCACTGAACATCTGCTGCAGAACTGCCCGACATACGAGGATCAGAGAGAGCAGATGTGGCCATTGCCAGTGGAACTGCAAGACAAGCTCTATGGTAGTGGCGAGAGTCTCGGGATGACCGCCGCTTCTTTCGAGAAAATAATGGTTACTGTCTGACTGTGTACGCAGAAGAAGAAGAAGAAGAAGTATCTTCGGCCGCCCTAGTTTGAGAGCAGCATTATAGAAAACAACAGACTTGCAGTTGTAATTGCTTTCAAATATCGTTATCATCTTCCGAGCAAATGCTGTGCATTTCTGACACTTGTCCTCTGTGAAATATACCTGTTATAAAGTAAGTTAATGAAATATCTTTGACTTACGTTTTCAGATTTGAGTTCTTTTGTAGTTCAATAGTTCCGTTTGCATTAAAAGCGCAGCTTGTTTCATGTCTACTTAAAATTGAAAAGAAAAGACTTTTTAATATTCTTTTTGGTGCTCTAGAAACACAGATCTTGGTGTTCTCAATCTCCCACTACCAAGTCCTGAAAGGGCTTAAGTAGCAGAATGTAGTCCAGAGAACCGAATACGTTGTGTCGTAGTTTACAGCTTGGCTGTGATATTTGCACCTTTCGGTCCAACACATCCGACTTCTGCAAGCATTTTTTTAGTACCGGGTTAGCATTCCCTCTTTGATCCCTTCTCCTTAGCCAGTCTGCCCTGCTGCAGCCTGTTATCCAGGATCACCGCGTGGAGGTGTAGAAGGGTCTTGGCAGCTATGATTCGCTGGCCCTGACGCTAGCAGTCAGCTATGGGTTGCTGACCACTGCAGCTCATGCGCTGCTGAGCATCTTGACCCCGAAATGTAATTAAGATCAGTATTGTGATTTGCAAGTGTGGGATAATTAAAAACATCATCCGAGTCTGATTCTATTCTGATATTCCTTTATGTGCTCATGTATCGTATGAACCAACTCTGCATGGAGTTCTTATTTAGTATTGAGTTCATTAAGACTGCATTGTATAAACGAAATATCAGAGCACAGACAGTCAGATTTTGTTTTCTAATTCTCCCACATGTTTTGTTGTAATGTCCATGAAAACAGACCTCATCTTTCAAATCTTAAAAGCGATTTAGAAACGTGTCCCCATTTAGTAAACGCACTTCAGAATTAAATGTGAAGCTTTCATGCTCGGATTAAACGTCTTCCATAAATTCTTGACACGTGTGCTGGTTCAGTGATGTCGACTTGTGAAATATGTTCAGAAAAACTGGTCTGGTTATGGCATGGACGAATTTGACTGCTTTTAGCAAACAAGTGTTGTTTTATGTAAAATCCAGTGAAGCACACATAAATCTCTGGAATTGATTCTCATACTAGAAAACTCTGATCTGATGTTAGGAACAAATGCTCATATTAGATAACTCTGATCTAATGTTAGCAACAAATGCTCATACTAGATAACTCTGATCTGATGCTATCAACAAATGCTCATACTAGATAACTCTGATCTGATGTTAGCAACAAATGCTCATACTAGATAACTCTGATCTGATGTTAGCAACAAATGCTCATACTAGATAACTCTGATCTGATGTTAGCAACAAATGCTCATACTAGATAACTCTAATCTGATGTTAGCAACAACGCTTAAGTTTGACCCATTCATTGCTGAGCACAATCCAGTTGTATGCTTCCTCTCTAAGTCGAATATATTAAAAAACATGTTTGACTTCTTGGGAAATGACTTCTGTTGTTGTAGTATCTTTCATTGTTTGAAGAGAAGACCATTTTTACCTACAAATGAATTGAGCATCGACTCGGCTGACAAATATAGCGAGCTAAGTGACATCGGTCGCCTCTGTGCACTTATCTAAAGCCACTGAAAACATCTCAAATAGCCATGTGAGTTCTTTGGTATCTTTAATGTCATTAGTACTTCCGTATATACGTCTTGTCGCAGTTAAGAAAGAACGGCTTATTTGTTCATTGTTCTTGATTTTATTAGGACAAAGTACTTTAACTACATCAGTATGATATTCTTTGACAAAGTCCCCTACGGAATATTGTTTCGAGTGCTTTGAAATTGATAAATACAATGTTGCAAGTTTAATTATTTCGTTTGCGAAAAAGAATCTAATAACCATCTATTAATCCTCGTAATTGTGTAATCTAGTGACTTATGGAAAACAGTGCTGGAACCTCACTAGCTGGATGAGCTCTTCGCCAGGTGTATGTGACTTTCCAGACTCAGAAATCAATGAAAAACATAAAGAAAATGAAATATGCTGTTATTTTCCGTAAAAAGCGGTGACCGAGACATCATCAGACGGGTTTGGGTTGTTGATGTAACTTGCGCTGTATTTAGATTATAGTAAGAAAGAAACTGATCTGGTTATCAAACTCCCTCGCTGGTCCTGAGTTAACTTGGATCAGTGGCGAGACAGCTGGACGCGCTCTAGTCCCTAGTCCTGTGAGACCAAGGAGCGCTTGAAACCTGCGTAACTTGATCGACTACCGTTTCCGTCCATCGCTATGAGAGACGACACACTGAAAAGTTGTAAAAGAAATTGTTGCAGGAATCAACATTATTTAAAGCTCACTGAATGCTTAGATAAAAATTTCTTGTGTATTGACAAGCACAAAGCGCTAAGTTACAATCATTCCAAAGAATGAGAAAGAACCTGAACCAACATTGGAGGAAGTACGCTCAGCAATCAAAAGCCTGAAAAAGGGAAAGTCCCCAGGTTGTGATGCTATCCCAACAGAGCTAATATAAACAGGAGGAAGGCAAGTGCTCGAGTCTATCACAAGCTGTGTAAACAGATATGGCACAGCGCAGAGTGGCCAGAAGCATGGAAGAAATCAATTTATATTCCCCTCCCCCCAAAAAGGCAACCTAAAGCTGTGCACGAACTACAGAACTATCGCGCTGATCAGCAACGCTAGCAAGATACTCTTGCGAATCATATTAAGAAGGATTAAGAACAGGTTTGAATCTGAAATTCAAGTAGTCCGGGCAACTTTTTGGAAAGACAGAGGGACCAGAGCCCCGTATTGAACATGAGGAATATCTGCGAACAATATAGAGTTTAATAAAGATCTGTACACATGTTTCATTGATTACACTAAGGCCTACGATACGGTATAACATCAACATCTGTAGAAAATATGAAGAAAATAGGGTGTCCTATGCATATTATCCATCTCATTGAAACATTAAACTAAGATCAACAAGCCGCTGTCCGAGTGTCTGGGCAAACATCAGATTGGTGTACAGAACAATACGAAGTAAGACTGTATTGTTGGGTTTTTAAACTTGTCACGAAGTTATTGGAAAAATATTCTTCAGTTCTTATTTGCCTTGCCAGGATATGCTTTCTCTAAATGTTCAATGAATCTGGAAGGCTTCATTGCATCATTAAAAAAAATACCTTGTCACATAACAGACAATATGGCAGTTGATTGTTTGTTGGTCCTGGTATACATACATACCTGAAATATTACAAAATATAATGGCTTCCTTTATTTTTAATTATTTGCCTCCATCATGTTTTTTCTGAAACAAATAATTTAATCATTAAATGTGATTGGAGTAATGTCAAAAAAGTGGGTATGATTAATTATAATAATCTTAATCTAAATAAATAGAAAACAGGACGATGGTGATTGTATTGCGCCTGGTTTAGAATTAATCTTCGTTAACACATGTTAATGTGTTCAATGTAAAACAGTGACGTTTCTAAGTCAAAACGTGAATTTACTTATTATTAGAGACGGTGTTTTTGTGTACCTGCAATTATATATTTCAGTACTGCCAGTTAGAACTGTGAAAATGTTTAAAACTTTGGACTGGAAATTTGAAGTTCAGTTCTAAGAAAACTGATGAGTTGTTGGATTACTCACGTTGCTCGAATACAACTACTTTCAGTTTCAGATACAACTTTACAGGCTGAAACGAACTATATTATATCGTTGGATATGTTTACAGAAAACAGTGCCTGTAAAGGGGTCTATTACAGACTAAGGAATGGAGAAGAAAAAAATCGAGTATTAACAACGGGAACATATTCCAATGATTTCCGTGCAGAGGCAGAGGCAGTGAAGGCCGCAGCTGAGTTTGTAATCCAAGATAAAGATATCTACAAAGAAAACATAGTATTCCTGACTGATGCCGCGTCAGTATTAGCAGCGCTAAAACAACATAAAGATGAAGATCTTGAGCAATGTATCTTCTCCCTGACACATCTCTCATCAGAACACCCAAGGTTGGTCATACAGTGGATCTCATCCCACTGCAATAGTGAAGGCAATGAAGCTGCAGACAAACTAGCACCTGAGTATCACATATAATGAGGCCAAGACCATAATTAAAGCCAACTTCAGGTTAAAATGGGCTAATCAACACCCCGATTTCCGAAAAGAAGACAGCTACTATAACTTAACTAGAGAAGATCAAGTCATCATTTTCAGACTGAGAACTGGGCATAACAGACTCAAGAGTCATCTTTACAATAAAATTATCATTGGGACAGATGACAGGTGTCCATGTGAGGAGCATATCATGACCGTGGAACACATCCTGCAAAGCTGCACGCTCACGCAGGAAAAGAGAGAACAATACTGGCCTCGTGAGATAGATATTAGACAAAAGATGTATGGAGATGAAACAGCCTGGCAAACAACGGTGTCCTTTGTAAGAGAAACCGGAACCTTGATCTGAGGATGAACGAGGAAGAAGAAGAAGATGCCAGTTATTTTTTAAGGTTGACATGAAAAGAGTTCATTTGCCAAACTAGAATAACAGATTTGCTAAAGTATTTGAGAAATTACAAAATTTCTGTAACTTTGCAACAAAGATGCCATTATAGCTTTGGTAGTGGTCTCATAAAGGGAGAGAATGAGAGAGTGGGGGATACGTGCTACGTGGTCTCATGAAGGGAGAGAATGGGAGAGTGGGGGATATGTGCTACGTGGTCTAATGAAAGGAGAGAATGGGAGAGTGGGGGATATGTGCTACGTGGTCTCATGAAAGGAGAAAATGGGAGAGTGGGGGATATGTGCTACGTGGTCTCATGAAGGGAGAAAATGGGAGAGTGGAAGAGAGGATACGTGCTACGTGGTCACATGAAGGGAGAGAATGGGAGAGTGGAGGAGAGGATACGTGCTACGTGGTATCATGAAGGGCGATAGTGGGAGAGTGGGGGATACGTGCTACGTGGCCTTGGGAAGGGAGTGTGTGGACGCATGAAATTATTTCAGTTAAAAAGCATTCTCGAAACATGGCCTCGGTAAGGGAGTGTGTAGACGTATGAAATGGCCTCGGGAAGGGAGTGTGTGGGCGTATGAAAGGGTCTCGGGAAGGGAGTGTGTGGGCGTATGAAAGGGTCTCGGGAAGGGAGTGTGTGGGCGTATGAAAGGGTCTCGGGAAGGGAGTGTGTGGGCGTATGAAAGGGTCTCGGGAAGGGAGTGTGTGGGCGTATGAAAGGGTCTCGGGAAGGGAGTGTGTGGGCGTATGAAAGGGTCTCGGGAATGAAACATTATCGGAACGTGGCCTCGGGAAGTGAAGCAGAAACTTGAAGGAAGGAAGAAAGGTATTTCGTTGGCCAGTTCTTTTTTCTTCTTTTTCTTCTTCTTCTTCTTCTTCTTCGTTCGTCGTTCTCAATCCTTTAACAGATCTTTCCAAGTAGCAGAATGCAATCCGGAGAACGGAATGCGTTGTGTCGGTAGTTACAGTTTTACTGCGATATTTGCACCTTTCGATCCGACACATCTGTCTTCGGCAGCTGGAATTTTTTTAGTACCCGGCTAGCCTTCCCACTTCGATCCCTTTTCTTTAGCTAGTCTATTCTGTTGCAGTCTGTTATCTAGGATTATCGCGACGAAGTGTAGAAGGGTCTTGGTAGATCTGCTTCCCTAGCTCTGACGCTAGCAGTCAGCTATGGCCGCTGCAGCCCATGCGCTACTAAGCGTCTTGATCCCATTGGCCAGTTCTACAGAAGCAAAGAACATGTTCGGGATATATACTCTCGCCCCCCTCCTCCCCATGTCGCCCTTTGCCTCTTAGCCACCCCCCCCCCTGCCCCTATCCCCCACCCCCGTTGCAGTTCTAGCATTCTTAGGGAAAGGTAACCCCCATCTCACCACCTCCCGAAAGCACCCTATCACTTGAGAACTTGTTTGCTTATTGGATATGATGGAAGAGTGAAAGGTATAATGTTTCATCAAATGGCTAACATAAAAAGTGTAAGGTACACAACCAAAAACAAGAAAACAAGAAAATAAACACGTTATAGCAGCTCTGAATATTTGGAAGGTTGCAGGACTACACTGAATGCCGACTACAGAGCCATTGAAAGTATACGTCCCATCTACTTGAGAGATGAGTTGCCACTTCTTTTTAAAAAAAAAGGATAAATGAACACTATGAATAGCTCCTTCCCAGAAATGGAACGACTGATGGACATATGATTAAACTGACACGGTAAAGTAGCTTGCCTGAATGCAGTAAATGGCTCGATACAATAACACTTTGTGTAACTAAAGATTGTTGATCAGCATGAGGCTTAGGCTATGGAACTAGATCGAACATGTCATTCGAAGAAAATGTGTTACCGTCTCTAAAACCGCCATATTATTGTCTTCAGTGAGAAGATGAAAGAAATGCGGACTTCAGAAAAGGTCAAAGAAGACAAAACGAAGATCATGAATAAGAGAATAATTGTTAACAAAGACGAATTATCAGAACTTTTGATAATTCATAGTAAAGTCAGATAAGGATGTCTACAGTCGTCCGTCTTCTTCTTCTTCTTTTTTTTTATTCTTCTTCTGTGACTGTATCTTCGTTTCCTACTTATAATAAAACCATATCAGGCATCATTCACCAACGACAATTGTCGTAAGTTAGAATTCTGGAGATTTTGCAAAAGTTGGTTTCGGAGAGTGATTCCAACTGTCTCTCAATAGAGGCCACGGTCAATCTTAATGTGTCATCCAGCGATTTTGTTAGTGTCTATATCTCAGCTCCGCAGCACATAACAAGAAGCATAGTTTAATTGAAGAGAGAGGAGCATAAGTGCTGGTCTTGGCAACCGCCCAAAACCGTGTTAATAGACGAGAATGCTGCTCAGCCCGCGCGTCAGTTCAGGATTCCGGTTTTTCTCCATGTTGAGGAGGCGCCGAAGATAGATGTACTTATTGATATCCTCTAGTTGCACACCGTCAAGGAATACTGAATCCCAATTTACTAAACGTTTGTCCTAAACGTTGGTCTCCGAGACATTCATCTCAATCCCTGATTTCATACCCTCACGATCGAGTAGCTGCATCATTTGATTGGCTTCTGTTGTCGACTGTGATAAGCTCTTTGTCGTCAGCAAATCGAAGGTGATTGAGGCGTATGTCGTCAAAGTGTTCCAGTTGCATAGAACGATGACTGATTCCAAACATGCTGAGATGAGGTTCAGTGAGATTTGATAACCCTGAAGCACGCCCTACTGAACTGGTACCACAGGTGTCCAGCTGGAAGTCCACGAAATGTTGTAGTGCAGTTCGTATAACTTAGAAAGAATTTTAATGTAACCAGGATCGACACCTTTGTTCAACAGTTTTTTAAATTTGTGTTTTGTTTTTACGTTCGCCTTATTTCTCTATTCCTCAATACGGTGTGCGTTGCACTACGGTTTTTATTTTGTGCGTTTCGGCCCAGTGCATCCGACTTCGGAATGCATTTTATGTGAGGGTCTGCTTCCTCCTGCGTTTCTAAGGGTTTGCTTCCCCGGGGTAACGGCCGGTACTGTGATGGGGATCGAACCCAGCACCTATGGCTTGTGAGCTGAGTCATTTAACCACTAGCACACGCCGTCCCGTTACAACAGTGAACGCCAGACAAAATGTGGTTCTACCGAATCGAAATCTGTTCTGTAGTCAATGAAGGTAGATATCAAGGAGGACTAGAGCTCTTGGACTGCTTCAGTAAAGCGGGACCAGGTTGAAATGTGGTCCGTTGTGCTGTACAAACGCCGAAGTCCTACTTATTCGAGTGGTCTTCGAAAGTGGTGTGGACTCTTTCATAAACCACTTGTAAGTGACAGTGAGAACAGCAATTTTGTTTGTGTCTCTCTTCTTGTGTAAGAATATTCACCTCGATTTGCACCAAGTGGCAACGAAGATAACAAACCTGGAAGTCCTCCACAGTGAAGCCACATTCACCTGATGATTTTTCAGATGGCATTGACTCGACTGTATAGGTAATTTCTGAGAGCAGTAGTTCTGGAAGATGGGGAAAAAGTGGATGGAAGCGGAATTGGTGGGGGCTATAACAATTTGAATAAGTCCAAAAAGTGAGCTTAAATGATCGACTCCATGCTCAGTGTTGACGTTGTGTGAGACCCATTGGAAGCTTTTAGACAAGAAACGATTTGGCGGTCCTCGGCGAGGCTTGGAGTAGCTAATTTTATGCTGAGCCGATATTTTGCAGCTTTCAGGAGACTTTCGCAGGCAAAGGTCCCATATTTGTTACGTTTATGACGGCAGATCGTACTTAGGATTGTGAAGGCTGTGTGGTTGTCCGGTGAAAGCCAATCCTCTATCAAAGCTCTAGTGACAGGTGAAATGCTATATGTAGTCTGAGTTGGTACTAGGAATCTTTTTTTTATATGGATAGGATTGTTGCAATAGATTATGCAGAATGGCTGTCCGTGTTGATGGGTGCTCCGATACACTTGCTGGCAGCGAGTGTGTTTGCTGGGTCCGAGTGTGTTTGCTGGGTCCGAGTGTGTTTGCTGGGTCCGAGTGTGTTTGCTGGGTCCGAGTGTGCTTGCTGGGTCCGAGTGTGTTTGCTGGGTCCGAGTGTGTTTGCTGGGTCCGAGTATGTTTGCTGGCTCCGAGTGTGTTTGCTGGCTCCGAGTGTGTTTGCTGGCTCAGAGTGTGTTTGCTGGGTCCAAGTGTGTTTGCTGGCAGCGAGTGTGTTTGCTGAGTCCGAGTGTGTTTGCTGGGTCCGAGTCTGTTTGCTGGGTCCGAGTGTGTTTGCTGGCTCCGAGTGTGTTTGCTGGCTCAGAGTGTGTTTGCTGGGTCCGAGTGTGTTTCCTGGGTCCGAGTCGCTTGTTGGCAGCGAGTGTGTTTGCTGGGTCCGAGTGTGTTTGCTGGCTCCGAGTGTGTTTGCTGGCTCCGAGTGTGTTCGCTGGCTCAGAGTGTGTTTGCTGGGTCCGAGTGTGTTTGCTGGGTCCGAGTCGCTTGTTGGCAGCGAGTGTGTTTGCTGGGTCCGAGTGTGTTTGCTGGGTCCGAGTGTGTTTGCTGGGTCCGAGTGTGTTTGCTGGCTCCGAGTGTGTTTGCTGGCTCCGAGTGTGTTTGCTAGCTCCGAGTGTGTTTGCTGGCAGCGAGTGTGTTTGCTGGGTCCGAGTGTGTTTGCTGGGTCCGAGTGTGTTTGCTGGCTCCGAGTGTGTTTGCTGGCTCCGAGTGTGTTTGCTGGCTCCGAGTGTGTTTGCTGGCTCCGAGTGTGTTTGCTGGCTCAGAGTGTGTTTGCTGCCCCTGAGTGTGTTTGCTGGCTCCGAGTGTGTTTGCTGGCTCCGAGTGTGTTTGCTGGCTCCGAGTGTGTTTGCTGGCTCCGAATGTGTTTGCTGGCTCCGAGTGTGTTTGCTGGCTCTGAATGTGTTTGCTCGCCCCGAGTCGCTTGCTGGCTGCGAGTCGCTTCCTGACTGCAAATGTGTTTGCTGGCTCCGAGTCGCTTGTTGGCTGCGAGTGTGTTTGCTGGCTCCGAGTCACTTGTTGGCTGCGAGTGTATTTGCTGGCTCCGAGTCGCCTGTTGGCTGCGAGCGTGTTTGCTGGCTCTGAGTCGCTTGCTGGCTGCGAGTCGCTTGCTGGCTCCGAGTCGCTTGCTGGCTCCGAGTCACTTGCTGGCTCCGTGTCGCTTGCTGGCTCCGAGTCGCTTGCTGGCTCCGAGTCGCTTGCTGGCTCCGAGTCGCTTGCTGGCTGCGACTGTGTTTGCTGGCTCCGAGTCGCTTGCTGGCTGCGAGTGTGTTTGCTGGCTCCGAGTCGCTTGCTGGCCGCGAGTGTGTTTGCTGGCTCCGAGTCACTTGCTGACTCCGAGTCGCTTGCTGGCTCCGAGTCGCTTGCTGGCTCCGAGTCGCTTGCTGGCTCCGAGTCGCTTGCTGGCTGCGACTGGGTTTGCTGGCTCCGAGTCGCTTGCTGGCTGCGAGTGTGTTTGCTGGCTCGGAGTCGCTTGCTGGCTGCGAGTGTGTTTGATGGCTGTGAGTGTGTTTGCTGGCTCCGAGTCCCTTGCTGGCTGTGAGTGTGTTTGCTGGCTCCGATTCGCTTGCTGGCTCCGAGTCGCTTGCTGGCTGTGAGTGTGTTTGCTGGCTGTGAGTGTGTTTGCTGGCACCGAGTCGCTTGCTGACTCTGAGTCGCTTACTGGCTGTGAGTGTGTTTGCTGACTCTGAGTCGCTTGCTGGCTGTGAGTGTGTTTGCTGGCTCTGAGTCGCTTGCTGGCTGCGAGTGTGTTTGATGGCTGTGAGTGTGTTTGCTGGCTCCGAGTCCCTTGCTGGCTGTGAGTGTGTTTGCTGGCTCCGATTCGCTTGCTGGCTCCGAGTCGCTTGCTGGCTGTGAGTGTGTTTGCTGGCTGTGAGTGTGTTTGCTGGCACCGAGTCGCTTGCTGACTCTGAGTCGCTTACTGGCTGTGAGTGTGTTTGCTGACTCTGAGTCGCTTGCTGGCTGTGAGTGTGTTTGCTGGCTCTGAGTCGCTTGCTGGCTGCAAGTCGCTTGCTGGCTGTGAGTGTGTTTGCTGGCTCTGAGTCGCTTGCTGGCTGCGATTCGCTTGCTGGCACCGAGTCGCTTGTTGGCTGTGAGTGTGTTTGCTTACTCTGAGTCGCTTGCTGGCTGTGAGTGTGTTTGCTGACTCTGAGTCGCTTGCTGGCTGTGAGTGTGTTTGCTGACTCTGAGTCGCTTGCTGGCTGTGAGTGTGTTTGCTGGCTGCGAATGTGTTTGCGAGTGAAAGATTGATAAACGGCTCTGTGTCCCGGAATGATCGCTGCTGGTGAAACTGTGCAAGTTTTTGGCTGAAGTGGAAGCGACGCGGAGAAGGCCATGGTTGATTTTAGTACAGAAGAACCAATCACAAATATATCAGCCGTCGATCTACGATTGGACAAGACGTGGTCAATTTCGTGGCGATAAAATCCACTGTGTATCTCTTTTGGGTGGGCTTCTGCTAAAATCTGTAACACCGGAACAATCGAATTTTTTTCGCAGAAAGTAGCCAGTCTGTCGTCTACTTCGTTTCTTGTTTTTCCAGAGGACGGTCCCACATAGGCTTCACCATGTTGGCGAGATCTCATTCTAACATTGAAGTCACGGATAATGATCTTACAGTAGTTGGGGCGCCGTTGTCGGACTTCATGGATGCTGTCGCAGAAATCAGCATGTTCGTCTGTATGTGCAGTTGGTGCATGCACTTGAATGATGGTAGCAGTATGACATTCGGAGATGGTAATGTCCAAAAAGGGCAGGCGATGGTTTGTAACCTGTTGAACGAGATGTACAATGTAGGGGTTAGGGCGACGAGGACATCAACTCCTGATTTAGAATTGAACTTTCGGACAGCAATGTAAACCCCAGTGTCTCCATTCCAAATCACAGAGTTATTTTCTCGTTTGGTATATGAATGCCGTCATAATTAAATCTGCTGCTCTCGTCAAAAAGGTGACTCAGCTGTGGTGCAGAACATACGGAACGGGAGTTGAACGTACACACTGTTAGGTGAGTCTTGCGAATACGAGGCTGGAGACGGACTTTGATCCTGAGCTTAGCACGCCTTCGCGTGCGATTGCTAGTTTAAGATAACATACCAATATGCAGGGATGGACTGCAGGTCAATGCCAACAAATTTCAGTTTTAGATTATCAGTTTCTTCATCGTCCCTTTATTAACTGCCGTCCTTTATTTCTTCGTATTCGGTTTCGTTTACGAACTCCTCTTTCTTCCATCACATCGTCATTTTCATCTATCTATCTATCTATCTATCTATCTATCTATCTATCTATCTATCTATCTATCTATCTATCTATCTATCTATCTATCTATCTAGCTATCTATCTATCTATGTCTGTCTGTCTGTCTATCTATCTATGTATATTTATAAATGTCTTTCTGCCAGTATGTCTATTTATCTAGTCTGTCTGCCTGTCATCACCTGCCTGTCTCATGTCTCTCATATATATGATGCTGTTCGTCCATTACGTTTGATGAAGACCACTCTTTTTTGTTCAGCCGTGCGGATAATCTTTTCATTTGCTCTGTCCGCTGAATTGGGTAACTTGAGCTGTGATTTGGATTAAAGTGAAGATACTTGCGGAATATGTCAACCTCACTTTCTCGTCCTGAGCTACATGTAACCAGTGGCAAGACATTATCAAGACGACTGGAGATAGCACAGGATGCAGGTTTTTCTTCAACGTTTACTCCAAAAGCCTTTCCCGTTAACAGGAATTCTGCAAGGCAGCAAATAATATATACGTATCTATCACGCTAATGTCTACCAAAACTATCCAGATGAACAAAATTAATAGAACGAATTTTGTTGTTCAGGAACACAATATAAATAAATTGCTGACATAACTTTCTGATAAAGTAGATATGTCTACCAAGGCAAAGGCCGTCGTCCATCGTAGACGATGATGGCATAATTTATTTTACTAGGGAGATTTTTAGTAAGGATTAACTGATCTACTTTTTATCCTCACTCTCTCGTCTCGTGCCGCCCTGCCCCAGTAGCAAGTCAAGGACAAGACGACTCCGAGAGGACTACGAGATGCAGGGGAATCCGTATCAAGCACCCGTGAAGAAGACGACGGAGTCCGGAACCCACACCACCTGATCACGAAGCTGACGGCTTAACTACTTCGCTACGGAATCCCCAGGAATATCGGAATATGTCCACCAAACGCAAGGTAAATGTTTACGTATACATATGTTTGTGCGTTTTGTTCATGTGTGTGTAATATCGTGTTCAAGCACATGTTTGTGCATTTGTCTATATGTGAGTTCAAATGTTTTGTAATTTTAGCTATGTATTCATTAATTTGAAAGAGTAAACAAAAGTATATATGTATTCATTTTTTTCAAAGTATAAACAATGTAAAATATGTGCACATATACGACACAAACTATCCTTGACATATGGATATTATTGTGTACACGACAATTTCTGTTTGTCTATCCACTGACTGATAACCTAGTCAGAGTACTTCTTAATACCAGGGCTGCATTACTGAAATATTGGTATCGAATTGGAATCGCTAATTGCTCGCCCTTCAGTAAAATGACGTCAAAGATGCTGAACAAATAATGTCACCATCTCTGGGAGAAAACAAAAGACGTTTCAACATCATATTGATTATTACTTTGCATCCGTTTCCTGCTTACTCGTATGTCTTCGAGAAATTATGTCTGTCGGCGGGTGTACGAGGGTTTCTCAGAGTGGGAAAGATGCCTCACGCGTGGAAGGCCGTGCTCTTTATAGGTGACGTATTTTTTAAAAATAATGCAGATTTGCCATACCTGTTCTCTGTACAGATCCATAGATGTAAAGTCGCTTTCAACCAGAGGTGAACTCTGGGAAACAGTGAGTGTCACTGTAGTTAGAGGACTGTACTCATACCTGGTCTTTCCTTGCAGGTGTCTCTACAAGATTGACCTAATTTTCTTATCAAACTCCGTCAGTCTGGATTATCATTTCATTAATTACAGCAGATGGTCATTGATTAGTTTTCACGGGTCTCTCTATCCGTTTCACCAGAGTTGTGCGTCTCTCTTTCAAAATAACCAGTCAAACGTCCCTCTATCCATATCAGCAAAGGTATATCCCTCTTTTCATACCATCAGTCATAAGTCACTCTATCGATAACATCAGAGGCATTAGGCCCTCTATCCACATCCCCAGTCATACGTCCCTCTATTTATATCACCAGTCATACGTCCCTCTATTTATTTCACCAGTCATACGTCCCTCTATTTATATCACCAGTCATACGTCCCTCTATTTATATCAACAGTCATACGTCCCTCTATTTATATCACCAGTCATACGTCCCTCTATCCACATCACCAGTCATACGTCCCTCTATTTATATCACCAGTCATACGTCCCTCTATTTATATCACCAGTCATACGTCCCTCTATTTATATCACCAGTCATACGTCCCTCTATTTATATCACCAGTCATACGTCCCTCTATTTATATCACCAGTCATACGTCCCTCTATTTATATCACCAGTCATACGTCCCTCTATTTATATCACCAGTCATACGTCCCTCTATTTATATCACCAGTCATACGTCCCTCTATCCACATCACCAGTCATACGTCCCTCTATTTATATCACCAGTCATACGTCCCTCTATTTATATCACCAGTCATACGTCTCTCTATTTACATCACCAGTCATACGTCCCTCTATTTATATCACCAGTCATACGTCCCTCTATTTATATCACCAGTCATACGTCCCTCTATTTATATCACCAGTCATACGTCCCTCTATCCACATCACCAGTCATACGTCCCTCTATTTATATCACCAGTCACGTGTTCATCTATCCATGCCACTAAGGTAGTACCTTTACTAAATATATTAAAAACGCTTTAACCACCCAAAGGGTGTCGTAAACACGGCGACTATAGAGAGTGTGCGTGTGGCTAGCAACATCGTAATGTAAAAATTATTACTATTCAAAGTGCCACAGAAAGTGCTGGATGCGTGCTTCGTATGAAGGGGATAGATGTAGTTGTAACCCTATGCTTCATTAGATGCAGAAAGACAAATCAATCAGTCCCTCCATATACAAATGTATCTTCCCTACAACTTGGTCTGTCGTATTACAGTGAAACTAGCGACTGTGAAGGGCGGAAGGCTAATGGGGTAAATGAATCAGACAAGATGAATTCATTATTATATTTTACAGCTTGAGAAGCGCTATCTTAATAATAAAAACATGATATTCTTCCCCTTGACAACAAACATACATAACCTACTTGCTTATGTCAAGCAAATGTCTAGGAAAATGCGGTTAATTGTGTTAATATTATGAGGAAGGTCTCCAGAAACAACCCTTCCCGATTTTCTCCGGTATCCTCAAATAGACGTCACATGTATCCGTTGATTTCTCAATTCCTGTTTCTATTTCCCTTTATTGCACACATCTCATCATTATAGTGTCATTATCAGAAGATTCAAATGCCGTTGGTTTCAGAAGCCAAGACTGTGTGAGTTTCATTAATGAATTTCTTTGTACGGATTTGCTGACTTTCATATATGTGTATGATCGTTGACCTGATTTTATAGTTTTCTGCTCTTCTTGTTTCAGTATGTTCAGTTTTATTATAACGATCTTTTGTAATTGAAACCTCTGTCCTTGTCTCTTGCTGTTCTTTTGTTATATATCCTTTCAATATTTTATGAGGAGGGTGGGGGAAGGGAGAGGGTGTAGCATGTACCTGTGGGAACATATTATTATTACCCCAACGAGCAGCCACATATACAGAATAGACAAATTTGAAGCCCGGATGGTTTTATTCGGCTGAAGAACACAGATCGCCTTTTCCTGCACTCACCGATCTGTTTTGCAGCTATATTTTTATGGAAAGAAAAAAAAATTGAGTCAATACCAGGGTTTGAACTCATGTATATTTGACTATAAGACTGCTAATCAAACTGTTCTGCCAACCGTACGTCACGTACTTATTTACATCTCGTAAATAGCCTTCCTTTTCGTCTATAATTTCTGATTTGAAAGTTTCCTTGTTGCAACTGGCTTGTATATATGATGATGCAGCATTTGGCTCCAAATGAATGGTAAGGGGCACCATTAAATTTGGCCCGTTTACTGGAGGTTTCTATCCGAATATTTGCAGTGGGCGTTCCCATTGTAAT
The DNA here is from genome assembly GCA_036924085.1 of Ariolimax columbianus. NCBI lineage: Eukaryota > Metazoa > Mollusca > Gastropoda > Stylommatophora > Arionidae > Ariolimax > Ariolimax columbianus. The sequence continues at coordinate 24,808,370 of JAVGWX010000004.1, read as the reverse complement.
GCTTTTACATGTTCAAGTTGGTATACCCATATACAATATACAACACTGTTTAGTCAACTTTCATGTTCTAAGAAAGTCACAATTGTCCAATTTTTTTTTACCTTGGTTGTTTTCCGCACTCGATAAAGTGTCTAATTTGTGCACGGCATAATCAGGAATGTGTTTTTACTCAGTCTTTTTGAAGGTCAAAACATCTATTTTTAAAACACCACGACTGTGCACCTTAACCATGTTAAAAGTATATCCAAATCAGTGGGGTTGCTTTTAATATAGCCTAAAGAATGAGTTTTTCAAAATACATAAAATTTCTTATAAAATATTTACTTAACTTCATGGATATTCTAAGGGTACATGAAAAAAAAGGATTTGAATCTGACATGCAGTTTAGTAGAAAATTGCTTCGGATCTTGTTTATGAATTACAAGACGGACTATAGCAACTCACTGAGTTTACAAGGAATTTGAAGATACACAACATCTGACCTTCCTTGATAAATTACTTGGTTAATGTTATCAAGTTTCCTCAAAAAGTTAAGTAACTGTTTCATCTAATTCTGTTGTAACATATACTTGTTCAATAAGAAGAGAAGCATGCCCTGCTTACTTGTGTTCTTTGATCACGTTTTGAGAATAGCTTTTTCTGCTTTAAAACTTGTTAAATAGTTCATTATATTTTCCTACTCAAAGTATAGGTTGTATGAAATGCTGTTGAAACATGTAGAAGGTGTTCTTGTATGATCCATCTCAATCTCGCAACATTATTTCTTAAAAATCTGTTGACGTTTTTGTTTGCAATAGATGAATGCAGAAGCACTCTCCTCTGTACACCGTGAAATCCTAGAACAAATATCTTTAGATATCTTTCTAGTGAACATTTTAGATGTGCTGCTTTGATGATATTTATTTTTTGTGGACATAATTTCTTGCGCAGTGTCATGTACATATAAAGCCTGCACATATCGTGTACATTTTGCATTGATCAGGTGAGGTTAACACTCTACTGTGAATATCACAGCGTGTTTTGTTCAGCGCGCGGAAATGAAAATATAGAGGTAGTTGTTAGAGCTTTCATGGGAGACGTAGAACGGTTCTTCGCGCTACAAGGTCTTGAATGTGCGGATGTTGTCACAGGGTAGCATGTGAAAGGTGTAGATTTTGTCACTGTGAACTGTGTAAAGGGTAGAATTGGTTTAAGCTACGAACTAATGAATGTGTGGGTATTGTCACAGGGTAGCATGTGAAAGGTGTAAATGTTGTCACTGTGGACTGTGTAAATGGTAGAATTGGTTTAAGCTACGAACTAATGAATGTGTGGGTATTGTCACAGGGTAGCATGTGAAAGGTGTAAATTTTGTCACTGTGGACTGTGTAAATGGTAGAGTTGGTTTAAGCTATGAACTAATGAATGTGTGGGTGTTGTCACAGGGTAGCATGTGAATGGTGTAAATGTTGTCACTGTGGACTGTGTAAATGGTAGAATTGGTTTAAGCTATGAACTAAAGAATATGTGGATGTTGTCACAGGGTAGCATGTGAAAGGTGTAAATGTTGTCACTGTGGACTGTGTAAATGGTTGAGTTGGTTAAAGCCATGAACTAAAGAATGTGTGGATGTTGTCACAGTGGAGCGTGTACAAATTTGGAGTGTCATTTAAGCTGGCAAATCGTAAATATGTGAATGTTGTCACAGTGGTGTGTACTGTACACCCACACTTAAATCCCAGCTTAAATGGCACTCCAATTTTTACACACTCTACTGTGAGAGCTATGATTTTTGTCCCAGTTAGTTTGGAAAGGTGTTGATGTTGTCACAGTGGAGTGTTTAAAAGGTGGGATGTCATTGAACTTGGGGAGTATTTATGGTGTAGATGCTACAGAGATTTCTGTATTGTTATCATGATCATAGATAAAAAAGATGCTATATATGGTTGGTGTCTGGGAATGATCACTAACCAAATACATGCTATATGTAGTGGGTGCTTGGGTATGATCACTGACCAAATACATGCTATATGTAGTGGGTGCTTGGGTATGATCACTGACCAAATACATGCTATATGTAGTGGGTGCTTGGGTATGATCACTGACCAAACACATGCTATATGTAGTTGGTGCTTGGGCATGATCACTGACCAAATACATGCTATATGTAGTGGGTGTTTGGGCATGATCACTGACGAATCGTATGCTATATGTAGTGGGTGCTTGGGTATGATCACTGACCAAATACATGCTATATGTAGTGGGTGCTTGGGTATGATCACTGACCAAACGTATGCTATTTGTAGCGAGTGTCTGGGTATGATTGTACCAGAGCCGATCGATTTGATGGAGCTCTGTTGCAGACGGTAAAGGGGTCTGCTTTATTCTATTGCACTCTATACTCACTGCGTGGCCTAGTGGTTAAGTGGCACGGATTACAGCCAGAAGGTGCTGGGTTCGATCCCCATCACAGCACCGGCCGTTACCCCGGGGAAGCAAACCCTTAGAAAATGCAGGAGGAAGCAGGCCCTTACATAAAATGCATGCTGAAGTCGGATGTACTGGACCGACAGGCGCAAAATTTTAAAAAACAGTGTAACGCACAACGCCTTGGGGATTCGAGAAATAAGGCGAACGCAAAAAAAAAAAAACAATTCCAGAAAGACTAGATAAAAGCACAATACAACAGATTCTTTATTCAAGTAACACTACCAACGATAAACTTGTAACAACTTAAATTGTTCCTCTCACACGCTTATCCAAAACACCCCTACCGCTAAACCTAACTTTATCGATACTGTTATTGCACGGTTCTTTCTCCTCTCCTAATCTGGCCTGCTGCGAGCGAACTTTGTTGCAGATTGCCGCTGATGGTGAATTTCGTAGGTTCTAAGCCCAGGTATTACGTCCGTGGTACTGTTCCTCTTTGTCAGCGGTAGATCAAAGTAGTCTCGACGTGATCGGGATAGACTGCGTCAAATATGATCCATGGGATCACTGGAAGACCGTCTCTAGCTGCGACTGACGACTTACATTCACGTGATCAAGGTGAAGTCGACGAGATCGGTGGGACTGCGCCAATATGATGAATGGGATGACTGGAGGACTTGAAGACTCCCTCTATAAGCTACTGATGACTTGTAATTTCGACCACTACATAATATGGGGGTAGTTACCTTGCTTGCTGCGTGTCTATCTCAACTGCATCTCTGTGTCGCTTGCTCTCAACTGAACGTCAATTTCGAATCTACTTCTGTCTCTGAAATGCACTGTTCCCTCATCTGTGGCTCTCAACTCAAATTTGCCTCAACTGCATATCTCCGTCGCCTGCTGTCCACTGAGCGACTCTCTCCAAAGTGTTATAATATTTTCTCTCTGTCTCTAAAGTGAAATGTTCTCTCTCTGAAGTGAAATGGTCTTTATATGTGGTTCTCAACTCAAATCTGCCTCAACTGCATATCTCCACCACCTGCCCTCCACTGAGCGTCTCTCTCCGAGTCTAAAATGTGTCTCACGTCTTTTCATCGGGATTTACATTCGATATGATCACTAACCAAGCATTTGCTATGTTTAGCGGGTGTCTGGAAATGGTTACTGACATAACATAAGCTGCATGTAGTGAGTGCCTGGTATGAACACTAACATAACATATTATATATGTATTGGGTGTCTATGATCACTTGCAGAACATTTGCTATTGTAACAGATCCCTGTATAGCACAGGAGCTTCGGTCTGGAATCTTATTCTCGGAGTGACAATCTTGGATGAGAAAGTATTTTAATATCTCAATTCATTATTTGAACTCAGACAAGGTCAGTTTAATTTAAGGCCATAGTGCGACGTGCGTCAATTGTCAGGACTGTGTAAGGATGTTCAACACGAGAGACAGATAGTGTTTATTATGATTAGGAACTGTTGTCAGAGATAGGGGTATCAGTTTTTAGGCGGACCAATTCTTTATACTGGATGTGTCTCAGAATTGCGGGTAGGGCAGCACGCGACATGATATTTATCGTCGAAATTGACAATGCAAGATCCACAGGGGGACAAATGGCCAAGGCAATCTAAAGGATTACAAAGTAGAGTAGCTGGGAAAGATTGACTGCTGACAAGTCAACGGGGAAAGACCAGAGCACTGCGTGACTACATCCGTCTGATTATAGAGGCTATAAAAGTAGAGAACAAAAGACAGAGAAGATATAGCTTGACAGGGAGGTTATCTCTCTATATATCAGGGGCTATTGCACATTGGTACGATTTGTGGACGTTCTGCAATAAGTAAAACGAGGAAAGCTTATCAGTTCGAGTGAGAAGGTTTGTATGCACGATGAGTCTAGCGAACCCAATGTCTGTCGAAAGGGATCTGCAGAACCCAAAGTATCATGTCAAAAGGGGTCTCGTAAAAGCTGGGATACCAATCCCAAAGTCTTCTTGTCGAAAAGAGTCTGGAAAACCCAAAGTTTCGTGTCGAAAAGGGTCTTGGGAAGCCAAAGTCTTGTGTCGAAAGGGATCTGATGAACCCTGCGATACCAATCCTAAAGTCTTGTGTCGAAAACTGTCTGGTGAAGCCGGGGATACCAATCCCCAAGTTTCGTGTCGAAAACGGTCAGACTAACCCAAAGTCTCATGTCGAAAAGGGTCCGGTAACCCTGGGATACAAATCCCAAAGTCTCGGAAAGGATTTGGTAAATCCAATGTCTGTGGTAGAATGAAAGGTGTACCATAAGAATCCGCAGGGAACACAATCTCTCAGAGCTGGTGTAACACGGACACCAGATGAACACGTTCCCGACATTTGGGAATCATTTACGGTCGAAGAGGGAGATGTACCAAGCCCTCCTCCGCGAGCCCATTCTAACCTATGTGGCACGATTTTGGTTTACAGCATAGTGCAGCCAGTAAAAGAGTGGCAGATACATCACAACACTGATGGCCTGGGCGAACGTCAGAGGCAACGAGTTAGCTGGCTAGCCATTAGATTGTAATACAAGATTAGCATATATAAAGTTCAGTGACTTGTGTATTTAAGACAGAAGACTGAGAATCTGGGTCAATTAGTTGCAGGGTTATATCAATAGCTTATGCTTACATCCTCTGTTTTAGTTAGTGTTTGATATGATTAGATTAGTTTGTTTCTTTATGGTATTGTTGTGATAGTAACTTTTGTAATCAATGAATTTCGTTTTGCGTTATATCGAATCAAGCGTTTCAGTCTTATATGTTTAGTCTTAACGTCAAAGTATTAAATGTGTTAATGTTGCACGTTCTACATAATCAGAAAAGAACCTTAGTTCTATCACACTATTTGTAGTGAACGTGCCTAAATATGATCACTGACAGAACATTAGTTATATGTAGTGGGTGTTTGGGTATAATCACTGACAGAACATTTGCTATATGTAGTGGGTGTTTGGGTATAATCACTGACAGAACATTTGCTATATGTAGTGGATGTCTGGGTATGATCACTGACAGAACATTTGATATATGTAGTGGCTGTCTGGGTATGATCAATGACAGAACATTTGCTATATGTAGTGGATGTCTGGGTATGATCACTGACAGAACATTTGCTATATGTAGTAGCTGTCTGGGTATGATCACTGCCAGAACATTTGCTATATGTAGTGGCTGTCTGGGTATGATCACTGGCAGAACATTTGATATATGTAGTGGATGTCTGGGTATGATCAATGACAGAACATTTGCTATATGTAGTGGCTGTCTGGGTATGATCACTGGCAGAACATGTGCTATATGTAGTGGGTGTCTGGGTATTATCAGTCAAATCAATTTTCTAATCTTTCTTCTGAAATCTACTACAACGGCCAATACGTGTATGGTGACTACAAACTGATCAGTCTTGGTTAGTTTAATCAGGATTACACTCCATCCAGATACGTGCACAGCTATTTATTATCAATTTCGCCTGATATAGAAACATGCGATTCTGCCTTTTCTTTAAATTGCACATTCTAACTTGGCACTGCGAACACAACGTGATTGGATGTGCTGCATCCACGTCTGAATTGATTGATGATATTTCAAACAATAAATAAATCACTTCGATAGGCCTTATACAGCAGTAGTGTCATTTCCTGATTTATATTTTTCTTAGATAATTTCTCTCCTTTATACATTATCCACAAATCAATCGATAACTAACTGTGCGTTTCATGGTCGTGATCATTAATAAAATGTTAGAAGATAGTGATGTTTATTAAAGAAACACTTCAACATTATATCCAAATATAAACGTCTGTTACACGAGTAAAAAAAATACGCATCAATTGATATTTATACATATAATTTATATATATATATATATATATATATATATATATATATATATATATATATATACATACATATATATACATACATATATATATATATATATATATATATATATATATATATATATATATATATATTATGTCATGTACAATTATCAATAACACAAACTTATGAAACTAAAACTCTCAAACTCCCACAGTAGTCCTCGTGTGAAAAGAATATATTTTATGATATCACAATGGTAAACCTCTCTCAGTAAATTTGAGTTTCAGAATAACCTGAATTTGTGTGTGTGGGGGATTGATTAAAGGTTTGCCTTTGTTTATTCTACTGGCGTGGACACACCCTTTCCATACCAGATAGTTGTCGCTGGACGATATCAGGACGTATTGGCTAGTGTATGCGTGTGCGTATCTATTTGTAGTGTTGACATGTTGGCCAGTGGGTGGATGCGTGTGAGTATCTGTTTGTAATGTGGACGTATTCGCCAGTGGATGGATGCGTGTGTGTATCTGGTAATAATGTGGATGCATTGACCATGCATTGTCCACTGGATGGTTGTGTGTGTGTATATTTGTATGGTGGGCGTATTGGCCAGTGGATGGATGCGTGTGTGTATATGTCTATAATGTGGATGCATTGGTTATTGTGACTATAACAGATGCTATGGGTTTTACAGGACACACTGTCAGATGACCTTGAGAGAACCTTGTATAGGCGACATGTAAGAAATCTACATGACCCACCATTAACTTGCATAGTCTCCTTGAACTAAAGTAGAGGTTTAGGCTAAATTAATCATCACAGTTGCATTTTGTTTTTTAAACGTTACCCATATTCTTGTAATCGATAATAAAGAAATATAAGTGTATCGCGGGCCGAGGTCAGCACGTTTGGCGTGGGGTGGGTGGGGGTGTGAGGGGCATACTCTGACCAGTGGGCCTAAATTTTGATACCACTGGATTAGTAAATAGGAGGCATGTCCGTTTTATGATAAGAGCTGTTCTATTATGTTAGATTAGTCTCATTACAGTTTTTCTAGAACATGTTCAACTTAAACACAATATTATTACTAACATTTTGATGTAGTAGCAAATAATTTATCACAATTCTTGAAAAAAAAGACTGAACACATTTGAACAAGAACTCTTCGCTAGAATCTCATTTCCATTGCGCACATTTTACGTTCTAGAGCAGCGTCAGAGTCCAAGTCTCACACGCACAGAGGTATACCGAAGTGACTATTGTATACATTAAAGTCAGCTTCGGCTTAAAGCTAATGTTCTTGTCTTTCCAGATTATTCGCAGTCTTGCCAGGGCGACCATGGCCATCGCTGTTCTTGACTGAATCTCCCCTATAGAACTCTCCGCATTCATATCTGCTCCCAGATATTTGAACTGCGCAACACTTTCCAGAAGTTCACATTTGACCATAATCAGGTTTTAAATATTTTAGGTCATTGACCATGATCTTACTCTTCCTTAAATATATATTTATATAAACATGAAGAAAATATTTTTCAAATAGATAAGTTGATCCAAGAGCATGGTCATATGTGTTTGAGACTGCCACTTTACCATTCACCCTTACACCCAATTAAACTTGTTTGAGCAAAAGTTAAGGGAGGAGTGCCACCTAGAATCTGGTCAAAATGTGTTTTGTTTGATAAATGGAATTTTGTTGGGCTGTTGGGAATATATAATCGATTTTCTTTCAAATACAACTGGAATTTAATGTCTAGCATAAGTAGTTTTTAAAGTATAGACTGTTAAACAGGCCTGGTGTCAGTACCAAAAAATGAAAAAAACCAATTAACAATGGCTGCCAGTTATTAGTTTTAAATTATTACTCCCTTAGAATTTAGTTATCACAACAAACGATGAGGGGTTTTCAAGTTCACTTAAAAAATATAATATAATGGGTACTCCTCACTTAATGCATATGGCAGAATATGTCAGTCACAATTTTAGCTTAAACAAATTGTTATTTTAAAAGAAAAACTGTTTAGTGAGAATTTTGAGAAATAAAATAGTGTTGTGACGCGAAGATAAGAATACAAGTTAATAGGAAATGAACGTTCTGTGGTGAACGTTCTACCAAAGGAACTATGTGACAATTTAATTAGTGGACTGTAGGTAAGGCCTGTCATTATGTTCTGATAAACTTAACAACATCAACATTGAATCTTTCAAAAATTCTCTAACCACGCCCACTCGTTCAGAAATAAGGAGATGGAAATTATATGACATTGTCAATCAGATTTAACTTTTAAGTGAAGATGATAATGTTGATGAACAGCTAGATAGAAAACAGTAGAATAATCTGCATATGAGTACTACATTTTTTCTTGACCAGCTGCAGAACTTGTTTGTCACTTTTGTTATTCCAATACACAATTGCTAGAGATAAAGAGGAAGCGCCTAGGTAGTGAGTGTGAGTTTAATGGTAACAGAAACAATTATAATATACATCATTTTCTTCATGTAATCAATTATACAAATATTCACGACTAATTTTTGTGTGAATTCAATAAACAGGTGAGCTGTATTAGCACTGAGATGTGTTGGAAAAAAGGCTTGCAGTCTTGCAGATGTTTTGTGGCGTTATGAACTTGTCACAACCAAATTAGAAAAACAGCCACAACAATTGGTGTCCATATAAGAAAGCTGTAGCAGATTAAACTGTTCATACAAACAGACCAGTAACCTGCCTGCTGATATTATAGCTAATATAAAACCAGTATTTTTAGAACTGCGACAGGAATGATCTACTAAAAAAAAAGTATCTTGAAGAAAATACACAAAATGTCAATGATTCACTAAACAGTACTATCTTGAAATGATGTCCGAAGAATAAGAATCCTGGTCTAACTATTGTGAACGCTGTTGTTGCTATTGCTGTTTCTGTTTATAATGATGGGACAAAATCACTGTTGGTAATGGAGGAAATGGAATTACATACTTTCAGGTATCTCACAAAAAAAAGAACTCAGAGGAGAAAAGCTAATAAGACATCTTATTAAACCAGGAGGGCAAAAAGTGGAGGAAATTTGTACTGGATGATTGGCAGGCAGTTAATGAGCAGTTATTAGATCAGGTTCGAGATCATTGATAAGAATCAAGGTATTTAATCATCGTAAAATGGTAAAAAATATTGTCCTAAACTTTTTGCCGAAAACCGGAATGTACAAACGGTTTGTGTGATAACTTTTTTTGTTTTTCAAGCATTTGTCCTGCAACTTTGCACATATATTTAAAAAAAACATGACATAGTTATGAATTATGGAAATCAAGCTGTCTTACAATGTGTAAGATGTATTATAATTTTGAGTATTTCATTTTAAAACAAAACTGAGTAAATATTTGAATTTTCATAAAAACATAATCGTAAAAGATGTAGCCCTGGCTGTCAACATGTAGCATGTCCTTTATAATACGTCGCTCCCATCACAGTCTGTCTGAAAGAAACACCCTCCTTGCCAAAACTTCAGCCTCCGCCACAGTCATACCCAGGCATACCTGGACATCTTGGTGCCATCGTCTTCTTGGTCTACCCCTTCCTCTTTTACCTGGCAGCATACCTGGCAGCATCACTGTTCTCTCGAGACCATTGTGTGTCTTGATGTCACCAAAGTAGTTACATTTTCTAGCTAAAATGGAATTTATAAATCAGTTCTCCCTTATGCTCAACTCTTGCCGAATTTATACATTTGTCTTTTTCTCGGTCCAGGGTATTCTGAGGATCTTTCTGTAACATTTTCACTCGAAGGATTCGATTCTTTGTCTGGAAGTTTTGGTAATCGACCATGATTTGCAGCTATAAGCTGCCACAAGACGCTCAAGACTTATACTTTTATCTTTTTGTTGGTGCTCTACTATAATTCCTTCAGGCTATCTTGTCTCTGTGTATGCTGACATTGTATTATGTCGGTGGTCATTATCTTTGTTGTATTTATGTTTATGAACAGGTTTTTATCTTTACTGTGTCCATTAACGGCTGAAATTAGCTGCAGTCCTTCTGCACTTCTTGATAGTATCTGTGTTATCTGCGTATTGTAACTCTGGAATCTCGTACCCGCCAATCGTAAATGGGTCGAAACTTTCAATGTTTTCGTCTTCTTGAACATTTCCCATTATAAATTCCGCATATCTGTTGTACAGATAAGGTGAGAGGATACATCCCAGTCTTAGCCTTTTTGTACTGCAAACCAGCTTGGGCTGTAGTCTATCATAAAAAGATAGCCTCGAAGAGCATTAGAAGAAAAAATGAAGTGTGTATAATCAAAGACAGTGGAGAAATTACATGCAGAATTTTGCTATTTTTTCTAATTTAGATTTTCATAATTTTTTGTTTAATTACGTTTAAAATTAACTTTTGGGATGCTACATTACAATAAATGATATCATGATGTAGGGTGATCATCTTTAGAACACCTGCCCAACATTTGTAAAGATAAATCAATTTTTAATAAAGTTACAGCAATTATAAAAAAATAATACCCCTCACCAGACGGTAGTCATTAAAGGACAAGTAACAGCTGAAAATATAACTTTCAATCTATGGGACATACAAGAATTAAAGGATGGATTCTTCTCAAATATAGACGAATATTATTTGGCTAAATTTGAGGACCAAGTCTTGAAAGAGGAAGAGAGCTTTTGAAATAGGTGAGCTATCGTTCATTCTTCCGAGAGTAGTCATCAATGTATTGGAATCATCCGACTATGATTCATTGAAAAATTAGCCTACATGTTTGTTTTCTGAGAAATAGAAGTTTCAATCACATTGGCAAAACGGTCCTATTCAGGACCACCCCAATCAGCTACAAGATGGATCTTAGAACTGAATTATAACCATTTATTGTTTGCTCCAAGATCTATTTATAAACCTAAACCAATCCATCTGATGTATGTACTTTTTATGTTCTATATATCGTGTGCTTTTACATTTTCACACATTTTTATGCGAAATTCCCAGTTACTTCTTACAGCTTCTAAAACACATGAACTGCATTACAAAACGGCATTATGTGGAAGCTAATGTGGAACATCTCATTCGAATTGGAGAGACGCCTATGCCTTAAAACGGACTTTTTAAAAAAAAATTACAGTAAATTATTTTCTCAAGGGACAAACATAATTTCTTTGCTAACAAATATCAAAGGAACTAGCCTCTTTTCAGAAAATGGCACTACCTGATAGAAAGTAAATTATTAAATCATTGGGACATTGAAAAGATAAGTTCACATGCAAAAAATCAGGTATATCGGTGTAAAGGTTATAGCGATAAGAGGCGTCAATTGACGGCAACCATTGTGAAACGGACAATAGTTGGCATGTGAAAGTTTCGTCATTTAATCGTCGGGCTTTCAAGTGCGTTTTCCGTGATTCCGAAGGCCTTCCGTGATCTAAAGTTGGCCATGGTTAAGCCTTTTTTTTCGATTTCCAATTGCCAAGCGATTTAAACTTGCGCACCACTAAACACGGGTGTCTGCTCTACTTCTCAGAGATAAGGGGACGTTTTTAACGAATTATCTATGTGAAAAAATCCCGTTCTCCGCTATGATTTGAACCCGCGACCTCCAACAACTGAGACGAACACATTACCACGAGACAATTGCGGCCCCCCCCCCCACCCCATTTCGCTCCCCCATATATATATATATATATATATTTATATATATATATATATATATATATATATATATATACACACACACAAATATGAACAAATATATGTTATTTAATAACCACAATGGGCAAGTTTACTCTTTTGTGGTGCGAGGAAGACAAACGTCTGGTCAGGAAAAATATATTGATCGGACATATTAGTCAGGGTCAGGCAAAATATACTGATCTTACATATTAGTCAGGGTCGACCGTAATATACTGGCCAAGACACTCATCTCGGCTAGCTAGTAGACCTCCCTGGAAACGGGCTGTTTTCATGGCAGCCTGGCTAACGAAGTGAAGGATCGACGCGATCCCCGTAGTAGTGACACGCAGATGAAGCCAAACATAGCAAAACAGCTTGGACTCCAACCTTATCAACACGCTCGGAAAGCTACTGCAACCATCCACTTAACGTTCTTTTCAGGGCCTAAAAAAATACACTTACTCATTGAGAGCATTCACAAACAACAACCCTTTTGTACGCCCTGAAAATGACATCAAGTGGCGGGTTGTAGTAGCTTTCCTCACATCATTAGCTGTCCTCTATGCGGTTGTGCTATTCTTGGCCTCATCTGTGGGGCGCCCCCTACTACGGAGATCACGTTGATCAACATCTCGTCAGCCAGACTGCCTTTAAAACAGCCTGCACCCACGTAGACGCTACATGGAAGAGAGATAGTAGTCTTGGTTAGTATATTGTGTCTGACTCTGACTTGATGTCATGCTCAATAAAATAGACAGAAATACAGACATACAGACGGACAGGCAGACATACATACTGATAGATAGATAGATAGATAGATAGATAGATAGATAGATAGATAGATAGATAGATAGATAGATAGATAGATAGATAGATAGATAGATAGATAGATAGATAGATAGATAGATAGATAGATAGATAGATAGATAGATAGATAGATAGATAGATAGATAGATAGATAGAAGGTCATTTTGGGACCAGTGTATAACTTAGTTTTCCACCAATGTCTTACTAAAAACATGAAAGGTACAAGTATTAGTAATATTTTCTTCATTTTTGCGATTATTAGCTAACACTTTTTCTTTTTCCTCTTTATTCGCTCTGAAATAATCCTATTTCCCTCAAACACGTCAAAAATAAAGAACAAATCAATAGTCACTCTGCTCCTCTCGTGGAGCCACAGACCTGCAGAACATGTTCCACCGCTTGTTTGCTCTCCCTAAATGGGCACATGTATGTGTAGATTCAATGTTAACTTTCTTGAACTGATGCCATTCCGGCATGCAGTGACCTGTTCTTAGTCTAAATAGTGTCACTTGATCTCTTCTTTTCAATGAGTAACACGCTTCTGCTAAATCAGACACTGGCTGTCCGTTGTGCCATTTGTACCTGACGTAATTTTTATAATTATTTTTATTTCTATACATTTAGTCATGTCTTCAATTTGTAGTTTGCCTTCAGCCATTTTGACCATTCTTTCTGTCTCCTCTTTTTCATGTATCTTATAGTGAGCATAGATCCACATAATCTTCACTGTGTTGTAATTATTCTAGCTGGCATTCTTGAGTGCTTAATTGTTTCTAGGGTTATTGTGACTGATAATCATCATCATCATCAGTAGCTCTTTTCGTCTTGTCAGACGATAGGAATTGTGCTATGAAAAGGTATGCAACTACAGTCCATGGCGGTAACGAATGTGACTCATTAGACCAATCCGGGTAGAGAAGCATCTTCCACAGTGTGTGCAAGAAAAATCAGGACCGTTTGCGGCATCGCATGGTGTGGGGTATTTTTCCAAACTCTGAGTCTTTAGCCTATCAGTAATCAGTATCTCATTTGTCTGTATGCCATGCTTAATCATGCCCCTCCATGTAACACGATCCATGGCGTCCTGTGTCCATGATTCATCTGGGGTAGTTGTCTCAATTTCAACCAGTGTTCGTAAAGCGATCTCAGTCCCGCCAGGCGGAGCGATCGCGCGGGCTTGCGGAAAACGCTCGCCTGCCTTTCCCCGAAATGCGAATTGGGTGCGGTTTGTGGTAGTGGCTCCTCCACCGAGGTGCGCTAGTCTGGTCCGTATCAGGAAACGTGGTCCGTCCGTGGTGATTTATCTAAGGCTTATAGCAGAGCTCGACAGTACGTCTCGCTGGTGGTCCGACTCTCGCAAAGAGCTTGTGACCGGCAAATGGAAAGCAGGAATCGTTGCCTCGAGGCCCTGCGTTCTCCCTACGGAGAAGGGCAGGCCAGCAGGCCAAATTGTCTCTAGTCCCAGTGAAATTCATCGCCGAGGTCGTTGGGATCCGTTCTGCACAGAGCGCTGCCATCCCTCCTCGAGCGAGCCCGGTCGGTCGGTCGTCTGGTGCGTGTGGGAGGCCCCTGTCAGGCGGTCCTAGGTCGACGGAGTGAGGGACGGGTGGAACAACCCTCCGTCCGTCCCGTCAGTCGGTCCCTGCGGCCGTCCCAGTGAGGCTTTTTACACACCCTTCCTCCGCCGACCGGTGTGTGCTGTACGTACGTCTCTGACAGATATCTGGTTGATCCTGCCAGTAGTCATATGCTTGTCTCAAAGATTAAGCCATGCATGTCTAAGTTCACACTGTCTCACGGTGAAACCGCGAATGGCTCATTAAATCAGTCGAGGTTCCTTAGATGACACGATCCTACTTGGATAACTGTGGCAATTCTAGAGCTAATACATGCTTACCAAGCTCCGACCCTCTCGGAAAGAGCGCTTTTATTAGTTCAAAACCAATCGTCGTTTCCCCTCGCGGGGTTGCGGCGTCCCCACTGGTGACTCTGGATAACTTTGTGCTGATCGCATGGCCTCATGTGCCGGCGACGCATCTTTCAAATGTCTGCCCTATCAAATGTCGATGGTACGTGACATGCCTACCATGTTTGTAACGGGTAACGGGGAATCAGGGTTCGATTCCGGAGAGGGAGCATGAGAAACGGCTACCACATGCAAGGAAGGCAGCAGGCGCGCAACTTACCCACTCCCGGCACGGGGAGGTAGTGACGAAAAATAACAATACGGGACTCTTTCGAGGCCCCGTAATTGGAATGAGTACACTTTAAACCCTTTAACGAGGATCTATTGGAGGGCAAGTCTGGTGCCAGCAGCCGCGGTAATTCCAGCTCCAATAGCGTATATTAAAGTTGTTGCAGTTAAAAAGCTCGTAGTTGGATCTCAGGCGCAGGCGGGCGGTCCGGCTCGCGCCGGTTCACTGCCCGTTGTCTCCTGCCCTACCGTCTGCCGGCTCTCTCCCACGGGTGCTCTTCGCTGAGCGTCCTGGGTGGCCGGCGCGTTTACTTTGAAAAAATTAGAGTGTTCAAAGCAGGCCTCGGCTGCCTGAATAATGGTGCATGGAATAATGGAATAGGACCTCGGTTCTATTTTGTTGGTTTTCGGAACTGGAGGTAATGATTAACAGGGACAAACGGGGGCATTCGTATTGCGGCGTTAGAGGTGAAATTCTTGGATCGCCGCAAGACGAGCTACTGCGAAAGCATTTGTCAAGAATGTTTTCATTAATCAAGAACGAAAGTCAGAGGCGCGAAGACGATCAGATACCGTCGTAGTTCTGACCATAAACGATGCCGACTAGCGATCCGCAGGAGTTGCTTCGATGACTCTGCGGGCAGCTTCCGGGAAACCAAAGTGTTTGGGTTCCGGGGGAAGTATGGTTGCAAAGCTGAAACTTAAAGGAATTGACGGAAGGGCACCACCAGGAGTGGAACCTGCGGCTTAATTTGACTCAACACGGCCAACACTGAAATGATTGACATGCCGAGACCACTCTTCTGGGGTCTAATATGGAACTGGTGCTGGACTTAGACCCCCAGAAATCTGGGGTTATGCCCCCTGTGGCTCGGTTTTGTCTGCATCCAGTGTTTGATAAAGGAATTGACGGAAGAGCACTATCAGGAGTGGAGCCTGAGACCTAAGTTAACTTACCACGCCAATACTGCAGAATGACTATCAAAAAGTACACCTTCGTGGGGTCTAATAGAGAACATGTGCTGGAATTAGACCCTCGAAAATTTTGGGGCTACCCTCTAAGAAACTTGATTGTCTCGCTAAGGGAATTGACGGAAGGGCACCACCAGGTGTGAAACCTGCAGCTTAATTTGACTGAACACGCCAATACTGTAGAACAACTGACAAATCGAGAGCACTGCCGTTTGGGTCTAATAATGAACGTACGCTGGTATTAGACTCACGGACGACAAGTCAGCTCTCAAACACTCAAATGAAAGAACGCTACGGAAATCGTGTTTAACTCCGCAGAAACCGCAGATTTCAAATACCTGGTCATTGACAAACAAAATCCCTCAATAAATTCGTCTGACCAAATAGTGAACGGGTGCTGGAAATAGATCATCTGAAGACAGGTCAGTTTTACCCTACAAATGACAGGGCGTTGCTACGGAAAACCAGCTCAAATCGAGAGGAGCCGCAGACACTTTGGTTCACGTACCAGGCTGATAAGCCAAGGGCGCGAGGCTACCATGTGGGGGATTACGGCCGAACCCTTGTAAGCCGCAATCCCGCCCAAAATCTCAGCACCACTGCAATGGGAGGCTCCTACATGCTCGGGACCTGGGGCTTGCGCCCCAGCCCTATCAGGTAGAGCCACAGTAAGAGGTCCTTGCCGCCCGCAAATCAAAGCGGGCGGACAACTGCTTGATACTCACCCTATACGGCGATGGGGTGCGAAAAACACCAACCAAAGACTTAGAACCTGGTAGGGGTGTCGAAAACAGTAGAGCAGCCACCTCACTGTGAACTGTCAAGACTCAACCACTGACCATGAGAGTTGTCAGCACACCAGGCGATCAACATCTCTGTGACATTACCAGGCTTGTCCTCTGGCTGAATGCACTCCGGCTACGATATCTACCTCTGTACGTTATCAGCCATAACTATCATGCTGGACGCAGAAGAGATGCAGACCAGCGGACATTGCACACCTGCCCCACTGTGTCAACATCCCAGGTGGCGGGGAATGCTAGGCGTACCATCCCTGCATAGAAGCCAAGAAAATAAAGGGAAAAAGAGATACCCCACTCACATGCAAATGCTACGTTTCTGGCAGGACGTGACGATCCTGGGATACAGACACACTGGACTGCCTCTCTTCCGGGTAAACCAATCCATCTCATATAATATCACATATCATCATTGCACCCTATAGACACGAGTAGTGAAGACTCGATAGTCTGGTAAGACAACTTCCATAAGAGAGAAAACAACTCGTAAACAACTGCTGCCTTGCAGATAGGCTGGGGACAGCCAAAGGCTAAGGAGGGCATCCCTACAGAAACGCCTGTTGAAATCGGATGCACGGGGCCGCAAGCCTAACAAAACAGTGCAACGTAAATCACAGTATGATGGCAGTACAACCTATTAGAAAAACGTATGGCGCTCATCCTGAGGAGTCCCGCCAGGCAGCGATAGCGCCGGGCCCCACGCCTCGAAGGGGCCCACCCTTGACTACTGGTGGTCCCCCACCCATGTGTCGTGGAGTCAAGGCACATGGCTATGGGGCAACGTCTATTGGCCAAAACCTCAAGACCCTCAAAATACTACAGTGGAATGCGGAGGGAGTCATTAACAAAAAACTTTCCCTAATACACCACCTGCATGAAGGTAAGATTGACGTGGCATGTATCCAGGAAACGCACCTCAACAATAACCATAAATTCTCAATCAGAGGATACCAGACTTTCCGTCTAGATAGAGAAGGCCACAAAGGAGGGGTCCTGATACTGACCAGAAATAGCATACCGAGTAGCGCGGTACCTGTCAATCACACCGGACAAGCAGAAATTGTAGGAGTTGACATAATGGCTCAAGAGACGAAGCTCCGCATTTTCAATCTGTACGGACCACCAAACAGAGACCTATCGCTCTCGAGTATGGAGGTCAGAGACTCCAACTGCATAGTAGTTGGAGATTTCAACAGCCACTCGGAGAGATGGGGATACTCTGACACAGACAGCAGAGGTGACGAAGTGGAAGATTGGGAGATAGATGCAAATCTCTCCCTAATCAATAGGCCGGAGGATAGCCCTAGCTTCTATTCAAGAACATGGCATACCACCTCGACTCCAGATTTGGCCTTCTCCACACAGGACATACACTATAAAATAGACCGCCAGGTGCTAAACCAACTGGCAGGTAGCGACCACAGGCCGATCAGGCTAACCATTGACATGGAAGTAGGCCCACAGGAAACAAAACCGCTCCCACGTTGGAATTACAAACGAGCCGACTGGGACAGATTTGCAATCCTGACAGATGGGCTGTGTGAAACCATCAACACACGAAACACCAAAATGAAGCCCATGGTAGAGAGCCTAAGCAAGGCAATAATGCAAGCCGCCACTGCAACCATCCCAAGAGGAGCTAGGAAAAACTATAAGCCCTACTGGAATGATGAGTTACAGAAAGTGGAAGATGCAGTAACAAATGCTAGGAACATGGCAGAACGAGAAAAATCCATGGAGGCAAACATCGCCCTCAAAGCCGCCGCGGCGAAGTACAAACACACCCTCAAGCAAACAGCAAGAGAAAGTTGGAAAAATAAAACGGAAAGTTTAAACCTGGACAAAGAAGGGAACAAGCTATGGAAGCTAGTCAGAGCCATGAATGACGAAACCCCGTCAAATAAACAAATTACTATCAAGCAGGGCGAGAACTTGATCACAGGTAAGAAAGCCGCAAACGCCTTTGTCGATCACTATGCCAGAGCAAACCACATCGAGGTCCCTGCAGATAAGCATACAGACATTAGCGAAGAGCTAAAGGGACACGAAAACATAAATACGGCTCCTGAAGAGCACATGATGGCCAAACTAACAATGCGCGAAATGGAAGAGGCTATGAGAACACTAAAGAAAAGGAAATCTCCCGGAAAAGACGGGATAACAAACGAAATGCTGATGGGGCTGGGCCAAACAGCGAAGAAAAAACTACTATCAGTCCTAAACCAAAGCTGGAAAAGGGGTATTGTACCCCAGGCATGGAAAGATGCAATACTGGTACCAGTACCAAAAACAGGAAAGGAAAAAACAGATCCAAATGGATACAGGCCCATAAGCCTACTGAGCTGTGTCGGCAAGCTGATGGAACGGATGATAAACACCAGACTGATGTGGCATCTGGAAGAAAAACGAATACTAATTCCACAGCAAGCCGGCTTTAGACAGCACAGATCCACTGAGGACCAGGTCATCCTCATAGCTCAGGAGATAGAAGATGCCTACCAGGCACAGAAACACACAGTAGCTGTTTGGGTGGATCTGGAAAAGGCATTTGACAAAGTCTGGAAGGATGGACTTAGAGTCAAGCTAAGAAGAAGTGATGTCTGTGGGAAGATGTACAAGTGGATCAACCACTACCTCAAACAAAGAACGGCCAGAGTCCACGTACAAGGGCAGATGAGCAAAAAGGTGACACTCGAGCAGGGAGTACCCCAAGGGGGAGTATTGTCACCCACACTCTTCCTGGTATATATAAACGATATTACAGAGAATATACCAAGAAGAGTCCATAGCTCAATGTTTGCAGACGATCTGGCTATGTGGACCTCTGAAAAGAATCTCACTATAGCAAGAAATCGGATGCAGACGGCCCTAACATCGCTGGAAGAGTGGGCGAACTCATGGCTGGTCAAAATAAACGAGGAGAAAACCACGTGCACAATATTGTCGCTCTCATTAAAACCCCAAAGTACCAAATTAAGCCTAAATGGCAAAATCCTGCAGCCAAACGACAACCCAACCTATCTGGGAGTCACATTTGATCGGCGCATGACATGGAAAAGTCAGATTGAGAGAAACCGAATGAAAGCCAGAGAAAGAATGGCGATCATGAGGAAACTTGCTGGCACAAGCTGGGGAGCAGACGAAGGCATACTAAAGAAACTGTACACTGGAAGAGTGAGACCAGTTCTCGAGTATGGCATTGCGGCATGGACAACAGCAGCGAAGGCGAACGTCGATAAATTTAACAAACTTCAAAACCAAGCCATGAGAATTATAACAGGTGGCATGAAGTCAACGCCAATTGTTGAACTTGAAAAGATTACAAAACTGCAATCCATGACCGACAGAAGAGACTGCAGAGCCCAGCTGCAGTCAGAGAAACTCCGAAGACTGACGGACCACCCAATGCACCAGAGACTAAACAATTTGGGAACTGGGAAACTTAAGCGGAGAAACTTTGCAGAAATAGCCAAAGCAAAGATGCACGAAGATCCCATAAACACACTAACAACACCAAAACCCATCACTACTGTACGAAAACCTACTTGGAGGCAGGATATATTTCCAGAGGTGGTAGAAAATATACCAGGTATTGCAAACAAAAACTGCCAGACTGAAAAAGAAAGGAGAGACACTACCCTAAGCTTCATAACGAAAAGCTACCCAAGCATGGACTGGACCCATGCATACACCGACGGTTCTGTAACAAACACTACACAAAACGGAGGGGCAGGAGCATTCCTGAACCTACCAAATGGCAGAAAAATAACACTGTCATTCGCTACTGGTAAGTACACAAGCAATTTCAGAGCGGAGGCAGAGGCACTGAGGGCGGCAGTGGAAGAAATGGTAACACAGTGAAAATGAGAGCCATATAGTCCTGCTGACAGATGCTCTCGCCGTAGTCACAGCGCTAAAAAGCCAGAAAAACACTGAGCTTAATGACTTAAGAGCAGCACTCTGCAAACTGTGCCAGCAGTCCGCACCAAAAAGGGTAGTGGTACAGTGGGTTCCGTCACACTGCAACATCCAAGGCAACGAGGAGGCAGACAGACTGGCAAAAGAAGGTGCAAGGCTACCACAAACAGATACCAGTATGACGTACGAAGAGACAAAACGGCTTATCAAAGCCAGGTACATGACCAAATGGGAAACCGAACATACTGGTTACACCAAAAACGATGCCTATTACCAGTTGAACAGAAGAGAGCAGGTCGTTGTCTTCAGACTTCGCACTGGCCACAATAGACTGAGGTACCACCTATTCAACAAATTGAAGATAGGGTGTACCGACGAATGCCCGTGCGGTACTGGTAAAATGACCACTGAACATCTGCTGCAGAACTGCCCGACATACGAGGATCAGAGAGAGCAAATGTGGCCATTGCCAGTGGAACTGCAAGACAAGCTCTATGGTAGTGGCGAGAGTCTCAGGATGACCGCCGCTTTTTTCGAGAAAATAATGGTTACTGTCTGACTGTGTACGCAGAAGAAGAAGAAGAAGTGTCCATGATTCCAAATCGATGCCTGCGTCATTCATATCCCGCTTGCATACATCCTTGTACCGAAGTAGTAGCCGGCCCCAAGACCTTTTCCCCAACTGTAATTCCCCATAGAGAAGATATTTTGGTATTCTGCCATCATCCATCCTCCAAATGTGTCCTTGCCTGCGGAGCCTTCGAAGACTAAGCATGGAAAAAATTGTGACAGTGCCTGTTCTCTCCAACACCTCTGCGTTGGTGATCTTGTCTTGCCACCCAACGCCCAAGATTCTGCGCAGGCACCTCATGTGACAGCTGTTTAGCCGCCTCTCCTGTTGCATGTAGGTAGACCATGTATCACTGGCGTAAGAAGAGTGCTGAGGACACAGACATGGTAAACAGGTGTTTTTGTTTTAACAGTGATCTTCTTGTTCTCCCAGACCCTTTTTGTTAATCTACTCATTATTGTTGCTGCCTTTCCTATCCTGATATTGAGCTTCAGGGATAGTTTATTATTGACTGAGGATCCCAAGTATGTAAAGTGATCTACTACATCGAGAGCTTCATCATCCATTGAGATTACTAGTGGTTTGTTTGCACCCTGGACCATAACTTGTGTTTTCGTTTTGCTGATTGTTAGCCCGAATTCACAGCAGACATCCGAAAATGCAGATAGTGAGGTTTGCAGTTCCTCTTCTGAGTGAATCGTAATTGCGGCATCATCCGCAAAGAGCTGTTCTCTCATCAGCACCCTATTTATTTTGGTCTCGGCTTTCAGCCTTTGGGAATTGAATAGACCACCATATGTGCGAGAATGAATGAAAACACCAACATCATAGTCACAAATTGCATGCCTCAAGAGAAGTGAGAAATATATTCCTAAAAGGGTTGGAGCAAGTACACAGCCTTGTTTCACTCCGCACTTGATTGTGAATCCATTTGCACACTGTCTAGCTGTGATTTGCACTTCTTTTATCGCTTGTTTCAATACATTCAGAGAGTTTCGTGTTGTTTTTTTCTTTGTTTCTCAGTAGTGCTGCCTTTTCCCTGTCAACCAGAAGCTGCAGTATCCTACTATTTGCTTCCAACCAGTCTTGATTGCTGTGTTCACTAATGTCATAAGCTGTTACTGCTGCTTTCAGAGTAGCTTCTTTGATTAAATCCCATTGTTCACTAGCTGTATCAGTGAGAACATCTACAAGCCCCTGATGAACCTAAAACACGTGTTGCAAAGTAGGAGTTTGTGATGCAGAGATTTCATATTTGTGACTGATAATAAATATGTAAGAAAAACTATCGTCTCTGGCATGGTTTTTGTTTTTCATGATGCCTATTACAGCTGGTCTTAGGGCCTCAGATTCATCTCTGAAGATCTTTGAAAATTTCCCAGTATCTACTGAGATATGGATTTTTTTCCATTATTTAGTGTTATGTAAACGTCTCTTCCTCCATGTTTTATATATCCCATTACTGATCCATCTTTTCATATGTAAATCCATTCTGTGGGTCGGAGTTTTCTAATTCTATATGTTTTCTCTTTTGTTCTTTTTGTTTGCCTTTTTTTTATCCTTCCTAGTATGTTGCCTATCAGCTCTGGAAATCATGATCTCGACAATGGTGGAAATATGATGCCTGAGGATTTGCCCTTATCTGTGTTGAGGTCTGGCATGAATAGAGCTAGTGATTTTTGCATTTTCAGTAAATCCGCTTCTCTAGAGTCTGCTTCGGCCATATCCTTCTTGTTTTTTTTTCATTAATGGAATTGACAGGCGTTTGATTTGTTCTGCCATTTGTGGCACTCGGTATTCTCTTTCTTCTGTAAGTCATGGGTTGGGGTTTTGTTATTTTTCTCATTTCTAGAGACGTTTTAGATATATCATACCGTATAAACAAACACGTTTATGTTTTGACCAAATACGTTCTGTCAATAGTAATATCTACCCATGTCAGCCTTCATCCGAAACATGCCCACCTGGAATAAATGTAGTACAGCAGAGACATTTCGTAAAAGATAAATTCTTCCTGGCTTTCAAAATAACGGACTATTTAATATATACATGTCTACTATGATTAGACCACGCATTGTACGTTGTTGATGGTTCACATGGCTTTAGGGGACCACCATGTTGTTTGTCACCATAAGTTATTTTATGTTTTCTTACATGGATGAAAAAGTAGGGGTGTGGGCAGTAAAATAAGCACTAGAGAAACACACAATTGATTAAAAAACATGCAGATGGCAACACACATAATATAATTGATAGTGTAGAATTCTAATTTGGAAGAAAGCAAACACGGATTTAATAAATAGCTACAGTGACAGAAATGAACTGAAGAACACGTTCGTCCAAGCCTTGATCCATACAAGTTGGTGATTGTTCTGATTGTCTTGCTGGTAGTCCTTCTATAAACTTCGTTCTCCAGTTTGGGATCAAGATGCTGAGCAGCGCATGAGCTGCAGTGGTCAGCGACCCATAGCTAACTGCAAGTGTCAGGGCCAGCGAACCATAGCTGCCAAGACCCTTTTACACCTCCACACGGTGATCCTGGATAACAGGCT
Source organism: Ariolimax columbianus (assembly GCA_036924085.1). Classification (NCBI taxonomy): domain Eukaryota; kingdom Metazoa; phylum Mollusca; class Gastropoda; order Stylommatophora; family Arionidae; genus Ariolimax; species Ariolimax columbianus. The sequence continues at coordinate 24,784,623 of JAVGWX010000004.1, read as the reverse complement.
GCAACAGGGCAGACTGGCTAAGGGGAAGGGATCGAAGAGGGAATGCTAACCCGGTACTCAAAAAAGACTTGCTGAAGTCGGATGTGTTGAACCGAAAGGTGCAAATATCGAAGTCAAGCTGTAAACTACGACACAACGCATTCCGTTCTCTGGACTACATTCTGCTACTGAAGCCCTTTCGGGGTTTGGTAGTGGGAGATTGAGAACGAACGAAGAAGAAGAAGAAGTTCTCTAGTTCTTCACTGTTGTCTTCGACACACTTTTTTGTCACCATACACTGTCTGCATTGTGCGGTGAATGTCAACTGGTCGACATCATTCAGCTGTTAGAAACCGAATCACCGTTTGCTGAGTAGGAAGATAATGCAAGTTTGCAAACTTGACTGTCGGTATGTGCTGTTTACACCAGAAGTGACGTCATCATGCGCATCGAACGTATGTTCACTTGGTGCAGATTGGTCCGGTTTCATTTGAAAACGCTTCGTACTATATATACATCAGTGTAGTGGTAGGCAAGAAGGGAGAGACTCGCCTCCCAAAACGATGAATGTAAACTGTGGGCGATCAAAGTTTCAAGCGCCCCAATTTCTACATTCTGAGGTACCTCAAATCGTCACAAATGACAGTCTTGTCACTGGTTCAAGGCAGATTGGGACGAGAAAGTGGGGTTGATGAGCAGTGCATTGTTTTCCTCACTATAATTAAACAAAAAAACGCAAGTTACATCATCAAGACAATTAAAACAAACATCTGATGATGTCACCATCATCTCTTGCCATGGGCAACTAATTATTATTATTAAATTATTATTAAATTATGATTAAATTATGATTAAATTATTATTAAATTATTATTAAATTATTATTAAATTATTATTAAATTATTATTAAACAAAGACGTTGTAAATTCTTACTCACTTTTGCTCTGGATTATGTGAATGTGTTTATTATTTCTTACTTGCGCTCTGTGGTATATGTATGTATGTTCAGCTTAGTTGCCATCTCCGCATCGAAGGTCGGCTGCAATGGATCTTCAGTGTACTCTTTCTCTTGCCATAATTGTGCAATCTGAGAGGATTTATAACCACCCACTTAAAGCGTTGTCTGCCTCTTGAACGACTGGCTTCCACCCTACCCTCAAGTATGGTCTGCAACAAAGAAGTATGTCTTGTTATATGACCAAAATAACGTATTTGTCTAATCTTGATTTCGGTCATTAATTCTCTTTTGACCCCAAACTTTTCCAATATCTCCAAATTTGTTTTCTTCTCTTTCCAAGAAATCCGACCGACTCTTCTATATATACACATTTCGAAGGCTTCAATACTCTTCTCCAACTTGTTATTCATTGTCCATGTTTCTGCGCCATAAAGTATTGACGATTATACATAATACCTGACAATTCTCATTTTGAAATTCTGATTTATCTGTTTGGATGTCACTGTGTGCCGCATGTTGTCGAATACCATCTTGGCTATACCTATTCTCTTTCTGATTTATTTTTTACACCTGCCTTCTTCCGTTATTATATGATCTAGATAGGAGAAACTATGTACATGTTCAAGTAGTTGATCTTTTATTTTTATATACATACTTGATTTTCTTGTAACTTTTCCCAATTATCATAGTATTTGTTTTCTGTATCTTTATGTCTAATCCAAACTCTTGACTTATTGTGTATATTGTTGTCACAAGCTTCTGTAATTCTTGCTCACTTTTTGCCATCGAAACTGTATCATCCGCATATTTTAGATTTTTCATTGCCATTCCTTCAATGACAAGCCCTGCATCCCTTTTTTCTGTTTGAATATTTGTTTTTTGTAGATATTAAAAAGACAAGTGGAAAATACACATCCATGTCTCACTCCGCTTTTTACATTTATACTTTGAGAGCACAACTTTCCTGATTTTACTGTAGCAGTTTGTTCCCAGTACAGATTACGGAGCAGTCTTATGTCTTTATGTCTTTTGACAGTGTATGGCAGCTAAGAAAGATGACCGCGCCTTAATGGCTGTGCTCTCGACTCTCTCTGGTGTTTGTGTCGAGGTTTCCGATGTTTGGTGGTTCCTGTTCGGATTATATTTCATAACTCCTTCCCCAGGTGGTATCAAGGACTTATTCTGTAGAATTGATGTGATTTGGATCGGTTATCCTGTTTGCTATGATGCATTTTGCTGCATTTCAAGCCTGGCTCAAGCCGTGGGAAACCAGTGCATGACGGAGTTCAACGATCCGCTTTAACTGCACACCAGAATTCAGTCCAGATTATCATTACTCAAGAACATTTCTGCTCGTACTGAAGGCGACTTCCTTCTGCCCGTCTCTCCCTCCACCGATGGTTACATGATACCTCTCCCAACCTCGTATTCTCACCACAGCAAGGACTCGTAGACCAACAGGTGAACACAGTCAGAAGCCCTGCGGCAACCACGTGGAAACGGAGTTTGACACGGACAGACACGGAAAGCTTGACACAAACTTTGGTCTAACACACTCCTCGCGGTCCTCGTCCCAAGGCTGCGGAGTACTCGGTTCCACTTGGGGAGTATGTAAGGATTTCGGTCGACACGCTACGCGTGTTAGACATATTAGAGGTCGATCGACGCAACGGGCCTTTGACGCTTACGCGATCATTATTTTTATTATTATGTCGTTACCATCTAGACCTATTTCTTTGAGATATTTATTTAATGTTTCATGTTTTAAAAACCTTCTAGTAGTTTATAAAGCAGATATAAATGTCATGTATTTCTATATATTTTTCTGTCAAAGTTCGCAAACAGAAAATCGCTTTCATTGTTCCTTTAAAGTTTCGAAAACCAAATTGTTCTTCTGAAACTTCCCTCTCTATCTTACCTCTTATTTTCTTTTGTTTGATCTTGATTAGTATTTTAATTGTGTGACTCATTATACTTATTGTTCTAAAGTCTAAACATTCTCTTGCATGAAGTTTTTTCGTGAGTTATAAACGTAGATGTTTTCAGGTCCGTTAGTATGCATCCAGTATTGTATATGTCATTACACAGTAAGTGTATCTGTACCAAATTCCTCTAGGGCTTTGTCATTCTATGTTTATGTTTGTTGCTTTCCCATTTCTTATAGTTTGTATCACATCTGATCTTAGGATGATGGATTTTTCATTATCATATGTTGATGGTTGGCTCCACGGCTGTCCTGAAAATGCCCTTTATTCCGCCCATCTGTTTGATATGTCATTCTCGTCCATCAAAATGGCACCATTATTATCTCGGATGCACCCCCCCCCCCCCCCCACACTGGGTTACCTGTGTTTTGTTTGTTGTTTTCATTATTTCTACAGGAATTTATCTGGTATTGTGATTTAGTCCCATGTCTTTTATTACCTTGCATTTTTCTTCCAACCACTGTTCTATGGCCAACCTTGTACGTATCTCTTTGTGTAGTGATGAATATGCAGGAGTGTGTTTAGCCTTCTTTCTATCTGTCATTTTGGTTAAGATGTCATCTGGCATCCATTCTTGTTCTTTTTGCCAAAATTTCTTTACTGCTACCTGGCACTTTTGACATATATCTGGTTGCTTAAGCGCTAACCTGTTTTCATTAAAAATCTTTGTCCCTCTACAATATGATTTTGAGTTGTATGTGTATACGCTTGTTTATTCTTTCTTACTTGCACTCCGTGATATGTGTATGTGTGTGCGCTTGTTTGTTCTTATTTACTTGTGCTCTGTGGCATGTGTATGTGTGTGCGCTTGCTTGTTCTTACTTACTTGCGCTCTGTGAAATGTGTATGTGTGTACCCGTTTTTATCCTTACTTACTTACGCTCTGTGATATGTGTATGTGTGTACGCTTGTTCATCATAATATATTTGCTTAACGTTGTCAAACGTTGTCAAAGGGGACGTAAGTACTAGTTTTATATACGCGTGCAAGATATTGCTAAAAATATAGGTTTTCGCCCTTTATAAACTCATTTGTTACGTGTATTGAACAAAAATGTTTCACGTCAAGATCGCTCAAGCTACATGGCCGTCTTGAACATTAAATTTCTTTCAAACTGTTGCTGGCTCCATGAAGCTTTGTTTTTTAGTATTCAAATTTAAAAAAAAATTTTTTAAACCCTTACATATTATAGGATTAATTAGCAATACCCGTGCTAAAGATATGAGCGTCAAATGAACAATACAATATAAAAGAAACAACCACAGTTTAACAAAGGATTTCCATCTTTCCACACTCATCGCCTGTTTTACATCCTTCCTGCATCAGCACATCTCACATACTCAACACATATGTATAACGTTGTTTTATTACTTACATTGAAGTTACCATTTTTTTAAAAAAGCTAACAATTTAAATTTAAATGTTGCATTGACAGCGGTCATGAAGGAAGACGACCTTTCACGTCTTGAGATTCCAGGAAAGATGGTTCACTATTTATTTAAAGATACAATAAAATCTGCTGAACTGGCTGTATGTGACGTCTCAAAAACACAACTTTGGTTCAGAGATTGCTGTGGGTGTGGCATGGCTCGACGCGGGTCAGACATACTTAGAAGACAAAGCTGTAGACCGATCCAACTGGAGATGTACCATAAAGAGCCTAACCAGATTAGGCAAAAAAAGAAGCTTTTACAATACATAGAAATGGAAAATCAACGTTGTATGGAAAGGAAAATAAAAAAACAGTAGAAAATGACCACTCCAAGATCACAACATCACAACATCACACAATCAGCCATGACTCAAAGGGGATGTTACTACTACAAAAAATATTAACTGTACCTCATTGTATTATCTCCCGTGCATTTACAATCGACCAAAAACAAAGACGACTTTTGTAGCACTTCATAAACTGTAGTTATCGTAACATGACACGATTAATCGCTTTTAAATGTTATATTTATTTGAAGTTCTCCTTTTAACAAGTTGAACGCCAGCACTACTAACCCTAAGCCACGTGTCGCCCATGCGTGCAGTCATGAAACATAATGAATATTTAGCCAACACGGTTCTAGAAAACCATGTAGAGAAAGTGGTCAGACTGTCTGACTGTCTGTCAGACAGGATACAACCCTCACCATCGTCATCAGCCACAACAACAACAACGTGATTTTGGGAACCCAATTGATTTATCTGTGCAATCCTGAACCCAAATTTTCCGGAAGGCTATGTAAAAGTGATAATTAAATAAAGCACAAGGGCGTGGTTTAATTTTGAGCATAGTAATTAAATTACTTCATTCTGAACCTTTAGATGTTTTTACTGCCTTTATTTTACAGTTATTACATTGAACCTGTAAAATATTATTTATCATTATTACACCAGACACTGCAATTGGCTGAGGGGAGCATAAGTCCAACATTACATTTGGATTTACCCTATCCAGTTTATAAGGAACCCCGGATCAATTTGTTCGAAGTGTGGTTTTTATTATAAATGGTTTCCATCGCATCACCATCTTCCAGGAAATAAAATAAGTTATAAAAGCTTACTGTTAGTACGATTGTGATACTGATAACCCATAAATGACTGTCTCGTATGTTTAGTGTATGCTACATTGACAAGTTCCGGTAAGATGGCGATCAAGCAACAGCTGCTCTCATGGTCTGCGATTTTCATGTGGTTTTTTTTTTTCTAATTAATGTATGGAGCACAGTGTTGTGTGGCGATCATTTTCTAGCACGTCCTACGCCATTCACTGGAAGTGTATGTGTGTAATTTTCCTCGGAATTTTGAGAAAACAAGATCTGTTCTTCGTGTGTTATAAAATACACGTTGTTGCATAGGATGTCACAACAGATTGAGCACCGACCTTGGAAATTGCGTCCATTTTCGTTGGATGCCACGACCGGTATCTCCCCTGGTCCATGAGTTAAAGGTCCCTCACCTAGACCTACAGATGTGGGCGCTGGTCAGCAGCACCCTCTTCTAGTCTACGCGTTGTCGGGGCTGATGCTGTCAAAAGGTACGACATTCGCCTATCAAATCGTCCAGGAAACGGTGTACGATCGACTCACATAAGTTTCAAGCGACCCCTGGTCTGCATTTTGAGCTACTTGCAGTCGTCTTGATTGTATGTCTTGCCACTGGTTCCTGGTAACTCAGGACGAGAGAGTAAGATTGATGTCCAGCGCAGATTCTTTCTCAATATTATCCTAATTCAGCGCGTTACATCTTCAGAACGAGGACAATCTCATGATGTTGCCATCTTCGCTTGAGATGGACAACTTACTTACTTAACATTGACAAGAAAAAGATGTTCAGTCTGATATTAGCACTAAGATTACTGCTGAACACAGAGAACAGAGAATATTAATTCCTTTATTAATGAGGTTTCTCAATAGATCATTTCACAAATAACGATCACGGTAGTTTCTTAGACTATCACTATTAGTGATAGAAATTCTCCACCAAAAGCATGTAAGCTATCTTAGCTTGGCTTGGCTTCGTTCGTTTTCAATCTCCCGCTACCAAACCCTGAAAGGGCTTAAGTAACAGAATGTAGTCCAGAGAACGGAATGCGTTGTGTCGTAGTTTACAGCTTGACTGCGATATTTGCACCTTTCGGTCCAACACATCCGACTTCAGCAAGTATGCTATCTGAGAGTGGGGACTGTTGGTGCAATGTACTTACACCATGACGTCATCAACCAGCCTCGTCCAAAATCCTTGGTCGTCGTCCTTAAATGCAGGTAAAGCATGAGGCAGTGGTTCAGTTCTTGGTCGTCGTCTATAAAGTTAGATATAGCTAGGGATCTGTTCTTTCATCTACAATAAAGAGTTCCAAGATCTAGTCGCATCCGTTTAAAATGTATTACTAAACTAGACACACTTCACAAGGTAGTCTTCTCAGACTATATTATGTTTGCATCCTCGTTGTTTTTTATTTATCATTTGATGTTTTTAAGTAAAGGTGTTTATGTATTTGCGTGAGGGGCGTTGCTGTTGCATCGGTGATAAGTCAAACTGTTGTTTCGGTCTTCAAAGACCACATAAACCGATGTGCCATAACATTGTTGTGAAGGCCGTTGACTTGCTTGTAATCTCAATATGTGTCTATCTGATGTCCCTTGCTGAAACTGTGGATAGTTAAACTCAAGCTGGTGGATCCTTATACCCAAGTTAGTGGATCATTATACTCAAGCTGGTGGATCCTTATACTCAAGTTAGTGGATCATTATACTCAAGCTGGTGGATCCTTATACTCATTTAGTGGATCATTATACTCAAGCTGGTGGATCCTTATACTCAAGTTAGTGGATCATTATACTCAAGCTGGTGGATCCTTATACTCAAGTTAGTGGATCATTATACTCAAGTTAGTGGATCATTATACTCAAGCTGGTGGATCCTTATACTCAAGTTAGTGGATCATTATACTCAAGTTAGTGGATCATTATACTCAAGTTAGTGGATCATTATACTCAAGTTAGTGGATCATTATACCCAAGTTAGTTGATCATTATACTCAAGTTAGTGGATCATTATACTCAAGCCAGTTGATCCTTATACTCAAGTTAGTGGATCATTATACCCAAGTTAGTTGATCATTATACTCAAGCCAGTGGATCCTTATACTCAAGCCAGTTGATCCTTATACTCAAGCCAGTAGATCCTTATACCCAAGCCAGCGGACCGTTACACTCAAGTTATTGGATAGTTATACTCAAGCTAGTGATAGTTATACTCAAGTTAGTGGTTAGTTATACTCAAGTTAGTGGATAGTTAGAATCAAGTTAGTGATAGTTATACTCAAGCTAGTCATAGTTATACTCAAGTTAGTGGATAGTCATACTCAAGTTAGTGGATAGTTATAATCAAGCCAATGCATCCTTATACTCAAGTCAGGGGATAGTTATACTAAAGATAGTTATACTGAAGTTAGCATTGTTCCTTTCTTAATCTTTCTGATTGTTGGGCTTTGACGATTTAAAAGTTCCACAAAATGTTCAGTTGATCTCTTTGTTTGTTCATTGACGTTGCTAATCTTCTTCTTCTTCTTCTTCTTCTTCTTCTTCTTCTTCTTCTTCTTCTTCTTCTTCTTCGTCTTCTTCTTCTTCTTCTTCTTCTTCTTCTTCGTACGCTGTCAAACGTCAACCTGCATTTTTTCTAAAAAAGCAGCGGTCATCCTGAGGCTGTCGCCACTGCCAAAGAGCTTGTCTAGTGTTGCCACTGGTGATGGCCACATGTGCTTTCTCTGGTCCTCGTATATCGAGCACTTTTGCAGCAGATGTTCAGCGGTCATTTTTTCCTGTACCACAAGTACATTCGTCAGTGCCACCTATCTTCAGTTTATTGAATAGGTGGTACCTCATTCTGTTGTGGCCTGTGCGGAGTCTGAAGACCACGACCTGCTCTCTTCTGTTCAACTGGTAATAAGCATCATTTTTTGTGTAGCCAGTATGTTCTGTTTCCCATTTGGCTATGTATCTGGCCCTAATAAGCCTTTTGGACTCTTTGTAGGTCACACTAGAATATTGTTGTGGTAGTCTTGTGCCTTCTTTTGCCAGTCTGTCTGCCTCTTCGTTGCGTGGGATGTTACAGTGGGATGGAACCCACTGTACCACTACTCTTTTTGGTGCGGACTGCTGGCATAGTTGACAGAGTACTGTTCTTAAATCATTAAGTTCTGTATTTTTCTGGCTTTTTAGTGCTGTAACCACGGACAGGGCATCTGTAAACAAGACTATCTGGCTTTCATTGCTTTCGCCTGTCAGCATTGCTTCTACCGCAGCCCCCTCTGCCTCCGCTCTGAAATTGCTTGAGAATTTTCCAGTTACCACTGACAGTGTTATTTTTCTACCATTTGGTAGGCTCAGGTATACCTCTGCCCCTCCTTTCTGTGTTGTGTTTGTTACAGAATCGTCGGTGTATGCATGGGTCCATTCCATGCTTGGGTAGTTTTCCGTTATGTACCTCAGGGTTATGTCTCTTCTTTCTTTTTCAGTCTGGCTGTTCTTGTTTCCAATATCTGGTATATATTCTACCACCTCCGGAATGATATGCTGCTTCCAGGTAGGTTTGCGTACAATCGGGATGGGCTTTAGTGTTGTTATGGTGTTCATAGGGTCTTCGCTCATCTTTGCTTTGGCTATTTCTGCAAAGTTTCTCCGCTTTAGTTTCCCATTTCCAAATCTATTTAGTCTCTAATGCATTGGATGATCTGTCAGTCTTCTGAGTTTCTCTGCTTGCTGCTGTGCTCTGCAGTCTCTTCTGTCGGTCTTCGATTACAGATTTGTGTTCTTTTCAAGTTCTACAATTGGCGTTGACTTCATGCCTCCTGTTATAACTCTCATGGCTTGGTTTTGAAGTTTGCTAATTTTATCAAAGTTCGCCTTTGCTGCTGTTGTCCGTGCCGCGATGCCATACTCGAGAACTGGTCTCACTCTTCCAGTGTACAGTTTCTTTAGTATTCTTTCGTCTGCTTCCCAGATTGTGCCAGCAAGTTTATTCATGATTGCCATTCTTTCTCTGGCTCTCATTCGATTTCTCTCGATCTGACTTTTTCATGTCATGCGCCAATCAAATGTGACTCCCAAGTAGTTTTGGTTGTCGTTTGGCCGCAGGTATTTGCCGTTAAAACTTATTTTGGTGTTCTGGGGTTTATTTGAAAGCAAGAATATCGTACATGTTGTTTTCTACACGTTTATTTTGACCAGCCATGAGTTCGCCCACTCCTCCACCGATGTTAGGGCCTGCTGCATTCGATTGCTTCCTACGGTGAGATTTTTTTCAGAAGTCCACAAAGCCAGATCGTCTGCAAACATGGAGCTGTGAACTCGTCTTGGTATATTCTCTGAGATGTTGTTTATATACGCCAGGAAAAGTGTATGTGACAGTACGCCGTATTGGGGTACTCCTTGCTCCAGTGTCACCTTTTTGCTCATCTGCCCTTGTACTTGAACTCTGGCTGTTCTGTTTTCGAAGTAGTGGCTGATCCATCTGTACATTTTCCCACATACTTCACTTCTTCGTAGCTTGACTTTAAGTCCCTCTTTCCAAACCTTGTCAAATGCCTTCTCTAGATCCACCCAAACCGCTACTGTATGCTTTTTCTCCTGGTAGGCATCCTCTATTTCCTGTGCTATGAGAGTGATCTGGTCCTCAGTGGATCTGTGCTGTCTAAATCCTGCTTGCTGTGGAATTAGTATGTGTTTTTCGCCCAGGTGCCACATGAGTCTGGTGTTTATCATACGCTCCATCAGTTTACCTACACAGCTCAGTAGACTGATGGGCCTGTATTCATTTGGATCTGTTCTATCTTTTTCTTTCTTTGGTACTGGTATAAGTACAGCATCTTTCCATGCCTGCGATACAATTCCCCTTTTCCAGCTTTGGTTCAGGACTGATAGTAACTTCCTTTTTGCTGTTTGGCCCAACCTCCATCAGCATTTCGTTTGTTACCCGATCTTTTCCGGGCAATTTCTTTTTCTTTAGAGTACTCATGGCCTCATCCATTCATTCATTGTTAGTTTTGGCATCATATGCTCCTCTAGTGCCATCTTGATGTTGTCGTGACTCTTTTGCTCTTCACTAATGTCTGTATGTTTTCTGTAGGGACATCAATGTGGTTTGCTCTGGCATAATGTTCTAAAAAGGCGTTTACTGCTTTTTTTCCAGTAAGCATGTTGTTGCCCTGCTTGATGGTTAATTTGTTTATTTGTTAGTGTTTCGTCATTAATGGCTCTGACTAAATTCCATAGTTTGTTCTCTTCTTTATCTAAATTGAGGTTTTCTGTTTTGTTTTTCCAGCTGTCTCTTGTTATTTGGTTAAGTTGTTTTGTATTTCGCCGCGATGGCTTGAGGGCGATATTTCTTCTTCTTCTTCTTCGTACGCAGTCAGACAGTAACCATTATTTTTTCGAAAAGGGCGGCGGTCATCCTGAAGCTGTCGCCACTGCCATAGAGCTTTTCTTGCAGTTCCACTGGTGATGGCCACATCTGCTCTCTCTGATCCTCGTATGTCGGGCAGTTCTGCAGCAGATGTTCAGCGGTCATTTTACCAGTACCGCACGAGCATTCGTCGGTACACCCTATCTTCAATTTGTTGAATAGGTGGTACCTCAGTCTATTGTGGCCAGTGCGAAGTCTGAAGACAACGACCTGCTCTCTTCGGTTCAACTGGTAATAGGCATCGTTTTTGGTGTAACCAGTATGTTCGGTTTCCCATTTGGTCATGTATCTGGCTTTTATAAGCCGTTTTGACTCTTCGTACGTCATACTAGTATCTGTTTGTGGTAGTCTTGCACCTTCTTTTGCCAGTCTGTCTGCCTCCTCGTTGCCTTGGATGTTGCAGTGTGATGAGACCCACTGTTCCACTACCCTTTTTGGTGCGGACTGCTGGCACAGTTTGCAGAGTGCTGCTCTAAAGTCATTAAGCTCAGTGTTTTTCTGGCTTTTTAGCGCTGTGACTACGGCGAGAGCATCTGTAAGCAGGACTATATGGCTTTCATTTTCACTGTGTGTCACCATTTCTTCCACTGCCGGAGGGCGATATTTGACTCCATAGATTGCTTTCTCACTGCCATGTTCCTAGCATTTGAGACTTCATCCTCCGCTTTCTGCAGTTCATCATTACAATATGGCTTGTAGTTTTTCTTTGCCCCACTTGGGATGGTTTCGGTGGCTGCTTGCATTATTGCTTTGCTTAGGCTTTTCACCATAGGTTTCATATTGTTATTTCGTGTGTTGATGGTTTCACATAGTCCATCTGTCAGCATTGCAAATCTGTCCCAGTCGGCTTGTTTATAGTTCCAACGTGGGAGCGGTTTTATTTCCTGTGGGCCTACTTCCATATCAATTTATAGCCTAATTGGCCTGTGGTCGCTACCTGCAAATTGGTTGAGCACCTGGCGGTCTATTTTGCGGTGAATATCACCCGTGGAAAAGGCCAATTCTGGAGTGGAGGTGGTATGCCATGTTCTAGAATTGAAGCTAGGGCTGTCCTCCGGCCTATTGATAAGATAGAGATTTGTGTCTATCTCCCAGTCTTCTACTTCATCAACTCTGTTGTCTGTGTCCGAATATCCCCATCTCTCCGAGTGGCTGTTGAAGTTTCCAACCACTAGGCAGCTGGAGTCCTTGATTTCCATACTCGAGAGCGACAGCTCTTTGTTGGGTGGGCCGTACAGGTTGAAGATGCGGTTATACTCAAGCTAGTGATAGTTATACTCAAGTTAGTGGTTAGTTATACTCAAGTTAGTGGATAGTTAGAATCAAGTTAGTGATAGGTATACTCAAGCTAGTCATAGTTATACTCAAGTTAGTGGATAGTCATACTCAAGTTAGTGGATAGTTATACTCAAGTTAGTGATAGTTATACTCAGGTTAGTGGATAGTTATAATCAAGCCAATGGATCCTTATACTCAAGTCAGTGGATAGTTATTCTTAAGATAGCTATACTGAAGTTAGCTTTGTTCATTTCTTAATCTTTCTGATTATCGGGCTTTGACGATTTAAAGGTCTCACAAAATGTTCAGCTGATCTCTTTGTTTGTTCATTGACGGTGCTAATCAACTCTTGCACCTTATCTTTGTTAAAAATATTTATTTGCCTGTTAGTTTATTTGTGCTGTTGTACAGGTCTTTCAAATTTCTTTTCCTAGCTGCCTCCTCTGCATTTCTCGTCAATATGCCAATATATTTTCTTTTGTCGCTTCTGATGCACTTCTTCAATCCTTCGTTGACATCAGCTTAAATTGTCTGGTCCAGGCTGTAACATTTCCAGTTTTGTAGCAGTTGACATCAGCTTAAATTGTCTGGTCCATGCTTGAACATTTCTAGTCTTGCATCCGTTGACATCGGCTTAAATTGTCTGGACCATGCTTGAACATTTCTAGTCTTGCAGCCGTTGACATCAGCTTAATTTGTATTGACCATACTTGAACATTTCTAGTCTTGCAGCCGTTGACATCAGCTTAATTTGTATTGACCATACTTGAACATTTATAGTCTTGCAGCCTTTGACATATACCTTCTTAATTGTTCGTTCTTTTGCTTTTGCTATAGTTTCAATGTTATCATCGCTTTGTGCTGGAGGTCTTCTTTCCCCAGAACCTTCTCACAAGTCTCGTTCCTAATATTTGTAATATGTTGTGTCAAATTTGAAATGCTTGTAATCTTCAAGTCAAAGATAGAAACCTCCCAGGGATAACGAAAAACAACACAAGTGTGACGCTCATAGAAAATATCCCCTATTTTTGTTTCTGCTCCTAAGAATCAATATCACTGCACTCCGGCCATATAAGTGCTCAATGTCTCAGCAAATGGTACAGGGTCTGCATACTGACGGTCCTTGTAGCTTGCTGGTTGTACAGTCTCCTGCTCCGCTCTCGCATGCGCCCGGTTCAGCTTGAACCTCGTTTGATATCGACATTTTGTGGATTGCTGATTTATCGATTGCGGTATCCTCATCAAACTAGCGGTCATTGATTGATTTCAAATTATTACTCCTATCCATCACTAATGTGCCCATGTTAGGAGCTTGTGAAACCAAGATATCAGCTCTTTCTTTGTCTTGAACACCAGCATGATCAGGACAGTAGAACCATCTCAACTTCTGGAGATTTGAGGCCTCAACAACTGCTATCCACTCGTACCTCAGCAATCACTTCTGTACTTTCTGAAGTACGGTTTCCTCGTCTGTCACGATGACTACCCTTGTTAAATAGGTCTCAGATATCCATCTCAGAATTGAGGTCACTGCTTCCATCTCCATTCTCAAATACCCCTTCCCAAACTGGGTCAAATACTTTGACTTTGCTTTTAACCATCATGACATGAAGATCACTTTGAAAGGCAACACTCTGTTCAGTTAGAGAAAAACAACATTTAAGGTCACCCTTTTTATTTGTAACCATCACCCTCCCCCTCCCTCTATCCCCCTCCAACCTCCCAACCCACCCCCAAACCCCTCAGCACCCCCCCCCCTCCCCCGCCTCAAAAGAAGGTTACCTTTGACCACACAGCTATTGACGGCTGAGCGTTATCTCTCCCCCACCCTCCCGCTCCCGCTCACCCAAGATTCACAGCGTGACATTCTTGCAGAAGAGTTTTTAGAGGGACATTAATTCCATTTATATCAACCTTCACCACACATACTGTACTGTCCCGATGCCATAGTTAATTTTCAATCAATTTTATCCTCACTTTATACACAAATTGATTTCAAATTTGTTATCATTATGATGATCAATTCTGAAATTTTGTATCATTATTATGTGGAAATCTGACATTTCTTATCATTCTAATGTGCAAATTTGAAAAATGGTATTATTACTATCGACATTACATTTTTTTTTAAAAGAGGAAATACTGAGAACAGGACTAATAAGATAATACAACTAAATGTAAATATTGATGTGATCCCCGCAGTAGTGAGCATCACTTAGAATAAACCAAGCATAGTACAACAGCCTGGGGGAACTCGGTCCACATTCATCGGCAGAGCGTGATATGAGGGAAGGAACTGCAACTCAACTTAGCGCCTTTGTTTGCGGCGCATGAAACGACTAAAGATACTCATTGAGGGCAAACAACTGTGGCAGCCATATGCGTTTAGAGTTGCGTACAACTATCCTATCAAAGATATCCTGGTCACTCGGACCAAAATAGGATATGTGGCAGAGTCTAGTTTTAGCTGAGTAGTTTACTTATCTAAAGAGTTACAACATGTATCCACACCACGACACGACTACACACAGTAAAACGCAATAAACACTATCCTGAACGGAAACATAACAATATCTTTAATTAACATGCATATCAACCAAAAAAGAGCAAAGTTCATCTAAACTAAATATTCATATATATATATATATTGAACTACATAGGAGGTTTTTAAGCACTAACTTTGGATACTTCCTCAAAACTACATAACGCAGGCTCTTGTCGCTGCAATCCCCTTATCTGCACACTCAACACACAATCGCAAACTCGTCCTCGCGATCGGATTACGAACTCATTCGTTCGGTGCATTCACATATAATCAGCTCACCTTCATTCAAGTGATCTGTAGATCCACATTCAATCGGTTTACGTATGTCCAGTGAATCTCTGCATTCATATGTAATTAGATCACATAACTTAAAGTCGGATCACATCCTCACTTGTGGTCACATACTCAGTCGATCTGTGCATACACATACAATCAGAACACACATCGTTCCCAAAGTATCCTGCACATACCACAGACATTCAGATCTCGTCCTTCGGTGATCTATACATTCACATACAATCAGATCACTTTCATTCAGGCGATCTGTGCATTCACAATTACTTCGATCACTTCACGTATTCACACGAATATGTGTATGCATATGTAATTTAGATCACGCATAGTTCACTAGGTGTCCTGCATGAACGACACATTTAGATCTGTCAGTATTCACAGGGTGTCCAACATCAAAACCTATGGAGCTACTGGCCAAAACTCGAGATGTATGCTGGTTCAGTCACCCTGCAAACTCACCCACACACAAACTGCTGACAGTCTATGAGCTTTCTTTCCAGTTTTCTCTCAGCCACTTGATTAGCCAGTCTCCTTGAGTTAATCTTTGCAGAGTATGTTATAGTCTCAAAGAACAACATGGTTGTATAATGGTCTTCCGTTGATTGTCTGACTTATCCATCACTTTAATTTGGAACAACACCCAAATAAATGTTATTGGATGACTATCCCCGAATCCCTGTTATTCTAAATGTCGTAGGTGGATGTGGCGGAATCTGACTGTCACCAACCCCCCCCCCCCTCCCACATCCACCTCAACTACGCTAATTCGGAACGCCAGAATGGTCAGCTCCGAACATGTCCCCCCTCCCCCCTGTACTAGACTAAGTCGTCCACCTAAATCCCTCGTTTCCTTTTTCGACCTAGTGTCGTTACCGTGATTGACCTTGGCACGCATTCAGGCAACCTTTGTTCCCAGAGTTGCCAGCTCAATCTCCCCTGCCCTAAATGCCCATGTTCCAGCTGGATCTGTCAAACGACAAAAACATGAGAAAATGTTCAGAGAAATAGACAAGGGTGTATTCTTTCTCCTCTGTTATTTAACATCTACATGGACAAAATCGCATCAGAGACTGGTAAAAATGAGACATCTCAAGTAGAACATAACTCAATACACGAATTTCTCTTTGGAGATGATCAGTGTTTGCTGCACGTGGATGAAAATAAACTGCAAAGCCACTTGAATGCGCTTGCGACTACCTGTGCTTAATACAATATGCGAATTAGCGTAAACAAAACAGAAACTATGATGATCAGTAGGATTCCTGGGCCACTCAAATTAAGTGTAAATGATATTTCTCTTCAACAGGCCCATAAGTTTAAGTATTTGGGCAGTATTTTTTTCGGCAGACGGTAGGATCAACAGGGAAATGAGACTAGGGGACAGAAAGCATCTGCTAGGCTTATCAGCTGTCCCCACTGCTTAGGCACCCGAACATTAGTTTGGCAACAGAGCCACAGCTGAAAAACAGTATATTTATGCCCACTCTGTGCTACCAGTGCCAACCATGGCCTTTGTCCAATGCACGTTAGAGCAAAAATTCGACGGGTGAAATGAAGTATTTGAGGAGAGTCATTAGTGTTACCGGAAGAGACAGAATGCGGAACGACGACATTCGAAGTATGGTCGGCACTACTTCTTGTGCAGAATACATTTCCAGGCAGAAAATAAGTTGGTTTGGTCATAAAAGGAAAATGCACTCCCATCAACTTCCACTGAAGACTAACAACGCTGGTAGATCTGGCTACAGGGCTAGGGGGCGTCCACATGTAGGTGGAAAGATGCTATTAGAGTGATTGTGCAGCGACATGGGCTCACATTGATCGACGCAACGCACTTGGCGCAGGATAGACGACTTTAGCTCCCCACTGTGCTCAATGCACAAGTGGAAAGAAAACTAACAAACAAACATGTATTTTATTTGTAATAAGTAACATATTCACTTGACAAGTTATTAGAAAAAATACACTAAAATATGATTAAATATGGCTCTATGTGTTCCTTGTTGCTCTTTATCTGTTAGAGAAATATGAACTGTTCCTTAAAATGAAATGATAAATTATTTGAAATTTTAAAATCTGCCGTTTAGAAACATTAAATAACCAGTGAATATACAAAATATGAAGGCAGTATAAGATATATGTTGGAGATTGATTACACACAAATTGATATCTTGAAACATCGATTGATCATTGTTTGTGTTAAATTTACTTGAATGGTTGGGCCTGACACGAGAATGTACAAGGATATTCGTTTACTAGGGAGCACAGAATAATTGTCAGTCGTGCAAGAAATGATAAATGAGTTTCACAAATCCGACCTGGTTTCGAGTGCACTTGCAATGTGTGGTTCGACTTAGTTCTAGATTTGATGCCAGACTATCGCATGACTTAATTTTCTCTCGCTTTGATCACCCTGTATCAATTTTCAAAGTTCTTTCCCCTAGATTATCGAATGGAACGTATCACTTATTTATGTATTTATTTATATATTCGCTAACTTGCCTTAGTGAGGATTTTCTCGAAACTTCAATTTCTGCCTTGCACTGCATACTAAATCATTATAGTTCTTCTTATTCTGCTCCAAAAGAAGCATGAGGTCATGTCTAAAATAGGCATGCTTTTTGGGAAAAATGAATTAAAACATGTAGGTACTCATGGAGTGGTTATTGTTCATTAACTAGATTTGTCGAGCTGTTTCCTTTTCGCAGTCAATGACAAGCTGTAGAATTTACAAGTGTTTTGTAACAGGTGAGTGGAGCTGTATAAGGTGTTGGTGATTGTTGGGGTTCTCGGCAATAAATTTGTACTGTCTGTGGTGAGTCCGGGGCATGAGATCAGAATATGTTGCAGTGTCTCGTATGTGTGGGTGCAACTGTGACATTTAGGTTTCTGTGCAGGGTGTGACTTGTTTAAGTATTTTTCAAGTCTGATGTGTTCTGTTCTTAGTTAGAAAATTATGCTCTACTTCTAGCGGAGTCCACCAGTCCCACCACCCTGGCAACGGCTTTGGCCGACCGGCTAAACTACGTGAGTGAAACGACAATGGGAGTCCACCCCTGACAAGTACACGTAGCTGCTGGTGGAAGAGGCGGAAGATCGACCTGTGCGACAACGACTCTGAAAGCGGGAGCTGGAAACGCCTGGAATCGGGCTAAGGGCGCACCAGAGACAATAGTTGGTAAACGACAGGAACAACGTTTAGAAAGCAATGACAAACTACTGAACGTAAAATGGCAAGAAACCTATCACAGTCGATAGAAACGAAACTCAAAGTTCTGATGGTGAGGCTCTCAGGCCAGGCAGATCATCAACTCCAACTGGGGAAGAGGCCGATTTCAGAGCCAGTACAAATAATAGAGATGACGGCCTAAAGCACGACTACATTACAGTGGACAACTCTAAAATGAGGATAAAAACAAATCTAAGAATAGGCACATGGAACGTCAGGAGCCAATACCAGGGAAAGTTGTTTATGATTGGAAAAGAGATGGAGAGAACCAGGATAGAGGTTCTGGGATCCCTGAACATAGATGGGTGGGGCAAGGGCACTGTATCAACACATCAGGTGAAACATTCATATACTTTAGGAAGGACAAGGGTAAAGAAAAATAAGGATCATCTTCTTCCTGTCAATGAAGACGGCACCTTCACTTCGTGGTTACAATCCAGTTAACGACCGAATAATTGTAATCAGACTAAAGATGAAAACAGGAAATTTAACAATAATGCAAGTTTATGCACTAACATCAGCAGCTGATGGTTGTGAAATGGAAGATTTCTATGACCCCTTACAGAAAACAATGAAAGAAGGAGAAAAAAAGAGACCTCTTGATCATCACTGAAGTTTTTAATGCGAAAGTTTGACAGGACAGAGCTGAAGAGGAGAGAAGTGTTCGAGGGCATATTGGTTTGGGACACAAAAATGAGCAATGAGAAAAACTGGTTGAATTCTGCATGGAAAATAACCTCTCCATTGCCAACACCTTATTTAAAAACACATGCAAAGACTATACACGTGCACCTCCCCTGATGGTAACAGCAAAAATCAAATAGATTACATCATGGTACAACAAAGATGGAGGTCATATGTGCTGGCAACAAAAACGCTGCTAGGAGCGGACTGCGATACGCAAATGAAACACTGAAACTCAGTAAAGAAAGGAAACAATTAAAACAAATGTGAAGTCAGTGGACCAACACAGCATATCAAAACTGTGCAAGAAAAGTTAGAAGATAAAAAAGAAAAGATAAAAGAAGATACATAGTGGAAACTTGTAAAGACATAGAAAATCTACAGCAACAAGGCAGGGAGAGATGCCTTTAAGGCGACAAGAACACTGACAAGGTAATTCCGTCTGGTTCTGTATGCCATCAATGACAAAGAGGATAACACACTAACAGAAACCAAAGACATACTGAATAGATGGAGAGAGTACTGCTGAACCATGTATGAAAATAGCACAAGGCGTTCAATTGCAATCCTACCGAAGGATGAGAAAGTTTTATTTAAAGAATCTGTTTTTTTTGTTGCTTTTTGACCTGATTGTGCCTTTCAGCGTCAGGTCATGAAGAGGCGTCCTGGCCGATACCTAGTATGGGGTTCGTACATAGGGAGCTGTACCGCTTCTGTTATTTCTGTTATTCATCTATTGCGTGGTTGGCTGTTGACTTTGTATCTATTATATATGTAAAGCATTGTTTTATGAGAGATACTACCTGGTGTTTGACATGTCCCGTGGCCGAACCATTTTGGTTGCTGTCTCTTGATGAGATCTAGCACTGGTGTTGTACCTACTTGTCTCCTAATATCTTCATTTCTTATTCTATCCATGTTTGTTAATTCAAGGATTATGGCATTTCATCCATGTTGTTACGATGCTTCTTTTATCTTTGTTTGTTAACGTCCAATTCTGGCACTGATACCACAATGTGGGTATGAATGTTGTGTTGTGTAGCGGTATTTTTTGTATCCATTGTCACGTGTTTGCAAAGTAATATCTGAGACATTTGCCCAATAGTTTGACTAGCTTTATTACATCTGTCCTGGATTTCAGTGTCGCCTTTGCCATCTGCTGAGATTATGCTACCTTGGAAAGTGACATGTTTCACCTGTTTTATTTTTTGGTTTTGTATAAATATTGTTTCTATTTCTTTTCTTGAAATCATCATTACTTCGGTTTTATCTATGTTGATTTTAATACCGTAATCAGTACAAACCTCATTAAGATTGTTGATATGTTCCTGCAGTTGTTTCTCTGAGGTTGCTATTAGTGCTTGTTCGTCAGCAAAGAGAGGTTTATTTAAGTGATCACTGAGGTTGTGCCCCGCAATAGTGTTGACTTTTTTTTTTACATATTGGGTCTAAACATGGGATAAACAGTAAAGGAGAAAGTACACAACCTTGCCGTTCATAGGATTTAAAATGAATTTTGTCGGAATATCCTGCGTTTGTTCTTATTGTACATTGACTATGCTCATAAAGACTTTTTCATAGATTGGTCAAATCTTTATTTACTCAATAACGTTCTAATGTTGTCCACAGTGAGTATCTATCTATTCACTGGATCGAATGCCTTCTCTTGCTCCACGAAAGCATCTATTATAGTTTCTGATCGTACTCGATTGTTTCCTCCGCTAGTTGTCTTGAGTGCGAAGATTGTATCTATACAGCTCCTGTTTTTCTGAAATCCTATCTGTGTTACGCTAATCTGCATTTTTATGTTTCAGTGTTGTTGTTTTTTTACAGTATTTTACAGAATATCTTTCCAGTATTGCTAAGTAAAGATATTCCTCTTTATTTTGAAGTCGTTGTTGCTGGTACTTTTCCAAATGGCGAGTATTGTAACACTTCTTCAGTCCTCTGGTGTTTCTTGTTTAATCCACACATCTTTTGCTGCCTTGATTAATTTGGCAGTGATGTCATCTGGCCTTAGTGACTTGTTTAATGGTGCCGCTTGTAAAACGGTTTGAATCTCTGATTGCTTCTACCTAGTTCTAGCTCTATAGTGATCTCGTTGTTGATTTCATGTGCCCCAGTTATTTCTCCTGTATTAAGTAGCTCTTCGAAATACTGTTGCCATTTTTACATGATCTTTTTTTTTGTCGTGAATATCATTTCCCTTTCCCTTATGATTTCTGTTAGGTTATAGCACTTGTCTCTGTGTCTCATCATTTTATTTTTTTTCCGTAACAGTTTATAAATGCATTTTTATGGTCTGAGATTCGATTGTCTCCGTATTCTTTCTATGCTTGTTGAATTACCTCTTTATTTCTTTACTTGCCAATTAAAACTCAGTATATTCTGTTGTTGATTTGCTCTTGGCCCATATTTTGTATTTGTTATTCTTCTCTTTAAATTTTAGTTCATTCCATCATGCTGTTATTTTTGGTTTAGTGCCTCTTGTCTTTACGGTTACATATGTTGCTCTGGTTGCTTCAGTGATAGGACTCTTGAACATCACCAATTCTTATTCAACTGTCTGTATTGCATTTGTGAGTTTTGCTAAACCTTCTGTTACTTTCTTTGTGTAATCCTCTTGTGTCTTGATATCTTTTAAAATTCGATTAAATTTGATTATTTCTCTTGCTATTTGTTGACTTCGTTCTGCCTTTGCACTCGGGAAATGTTCTCTGATAAATAGTGTTTTTAGCAACAACTTTCAGTCTTTAAAATCGGGTTGTCATGATAGGGCTAC
This sequence comes from Ariolimax columbianus, assembly GCA_036924085.1. Classification (NCBI taxonomy): domain Eukaryota; kingdom Metazoa; phylum Mollusca; class Gastropoda; order Stylommatophora; family Arionidae; genus Ariolimax; species Ariolimax columbianus. The sequence continues at coordinate 24,762,936 of JAVGWX010000004.1, read as the reverse complement.
GAAGAGTTAGCTGTATCGGAATACAGGGTAGGTAGGAAAACTACGTAAGGAAAATATCTTCACATTTTGGAAATATCCAAAACCAAGTTTTCTATAAAAACCACAAATACAAACGAAACGCTTGGTTGCAGGATTCCTGTTGGAGGGAGTGGGCGGAGGTTGAGAGGTAAACTATAATGGTAGCTCTCACCTGGCGTTTACAGGTAAATCTGTACATTCATCAATCAATCAGTCATTCATTATTAAATTCATCATTCATGTGAAGTGAATTATCCTTTGATCTCGATTTGTCTTATTTTGGGTTGACCTTTGACCTTTGCCTTCAGAGTTATGTTTTTTTAGAATTGATGTCACTGCAGCAATGAATTTGTGTTGATACGATTGGATGCTTAGGATCGCGTTGTACATCGTGACAGACAAACTGAGAATGGTGGGAATTGTGAGTTTTGATTATGATTCTTATAATTGTTTATAGCTTAATACTTGTGTCAAAGCTTAACGTTTCAATCTGCAACCATATGTTTGATTAAAGAGTTGGTACTGCCTTATTTCTCTGTTATATTTCTACATCATGCAAGGCAAGACATAGTGCTATCTTACGGGGATGTATGGGCAGCCCATGTTTCTACACGACGAAGATACTAGCCCCCTGACCCATCCCTATTTTGCTGCCCTCACGTGACGCTTAGAAGAGACCATATTCAGGTCAGGTCAGGTCAGGTCATCCCGTAAACGGTGAGGTTGTTGGGGCACACATGAAGACATCATCACAGCCCACGCCACCCTTCTCTGTCAGATGCCGCAGCCTGTGACTCTTCTGGTCGGAGATTGGTCCATTCTTTTATGTTGTCCTCCCATCTCTTATTGGTACGGCCTTTTCGTTGTTTGCCATGCACCTTTCCGTGAAATATTGTGTTTGCAAGACCCTTTAATCTCGATATGTGACAGTACCAAGCGAGTTTCCTTCTTTTGACAGTTGCCAAGAAGTCTTCAAAAGGCCCTATTGCTGTTGTAATTCTATCTCGTATTCCCTCATTTGTAACTCGATCTTTGAACGTGACGTTTAAAAGTCTTCGGAAACATCTCATCTCCAAGACATGTATCCTTCGTTGAAGCTCAGCTGTAACTGTCCATGTCTTATAAGGATAGAGGAATATTGACAGGACCAATGTACGCATTGATCTGATTTTCGTGCATAGTTCTAATCGTTTATCTTGCCAGATTTTGTTTAGCCGAGCAAGCGCCGCTATTGTCTGTGCTCTTCTGGCCAACACCTCACATTTTGATCCTTCATCACTGACAATCGACCCAAGATATTTAAAATGGTCAACCACTTCGATTTCCTGACCTTAAGCTTTTATCCTGCCGTTTAAGCTCTTGGCTTTGTTGGTCATTAATTTTGTCTTTCCAGCGTTTATCTCCATACCCTAGTCAAGAGCTGTTTCATCGAGTCTTCTAACCCATTCCGGGAGTTCTGCTTCTGAACCCGCCAACCCGTCGATATCATCTGCAAAACGAAGGCTGGTAATCGTTCGGCCCCCTATCTTGACAGTACCAACGTGACCTCCAAGTGCCTCACTCATAATTCCCTCAAGGAATATATTGAATAGAGTTTGAGAGAGTGTACACCCCTGTCTCACACCAACTGATGTACGAAACCAGTCCCCGCACCTCCCATTCACAAGAACTGCGCTGGACGCCTTGTCATACAGGTGTTCAAGGACCGTTATAATATTCCCATTGATTTTATACACCCTCATGGTTGCCCATAGCGCTTTATGCCATATCCTATCAAATGCCTTCTTAAAATGAACAAACACATGAAACAGTGTTTGCTGCTGTTCTAGATATTTTTCGCTTAGCAGCCTTAAATTAAATATCTGTTCTGTAGTGCTTCTTCCCTGTCTGAACCCTGCTTGCTCCTCGGCAATAATGTTCTCTGCTTGGGGTTTCAATCGGTCTAGGATTAATCTAAGCATGACCTTGCTAGGGTGGCTGGTGAGGCTTATTGTTCTGTAATTTTAATTTTGGCACAGCTTTAGGTTTCCAGACTTATGTAACGGTATAACCATTTATTTCGTCCATAAGTCCGGCCAGTTTCCTGTCGCCCAAATTTTGTTGCAGATGTGTGTCAGGCCTTCCACCACTACCTCTCCACCTGCCTGTAAGAGCTCTGCTGGTATATTGTCCACGCCGGCCGCCTTCCCTCTCCTCAATGTCTTTACAGCTTCAGTTACCTCTTCCTTCGTTATCAGTTGGTTATCAGTTGGTTATCCATATTTGTTGGTGTTGGAGGGATTGTTTTCTCAGGTTCGTTTCGTCCTTCATAGTTAAATAGCTCGGAATAGTACTCTGTCCATCGTGCCAGTACGTCATTTTCCCCAATAAGGCACTTGCCGCTTTTATATTCATATATTATATATATAAATATATTATATTCATTTCTTCCCATATACCACGATATATACCAAGTTTTGCAATGTTTTTGTTCTATGTTTTCAGAACCTACGAGGAACGTTCAAATCAAACCGAGACCATTTATTCTAATTCTACCCGAATGGGTTGGGGGGCCAACTTTGATAGTGCTTGCATGGAAAAGTATGTTCTGATAAAGTTTCTAGTGAAAGAAGGCGTAATATCTGCGGAAATTTACAGAAGACAGCAATCACACTACGGGGATGAGACAGCCACAGTAAGACATTTAAATTGTGTAAACGTTTTAGAGAAGGCAGTACATTCGTGAGTGAGGATCCCGTTGATCTCATTCGGCTCACCGCACCATGTGTCATCTGTAGCAACTCAACTTGGAGGTATTGCAATCCACTTTACAGCTTAAACCTCGCTCTAAGCGATTTCTACATGTTTGGACCCCTAAAAAAAAAAACTCATGGGAGGTCAGCATTTAAGAATTGATGACGCAGTGAAACAAAATGTCTTATATTGTTTCAGACATACTAACACATTTTTCTACGCTGAAGCTTTTCAAGCATTAATTAAACGCTCGAATAAAAGAATAAACGTTGCAGGAGAATATATAGAAAAATAAATGACATTATGGCCACTTGAAAAACATGTTTGCATTACAAAAAAGTCTTGGTTTGACTTAAAGCCCCTTCGTATATTTGTGTCACTTTAGTAACCTTCAGATCTGTATTATTCATCTTTAAAAGTCCAACTAAATATATGATGTTTGTGTTCTATATTTTCTTTGAATAGTCGTGTCGTACTAATGATTTGTTCTGGACAAAATCGTAAAGTAAGAAGATACACAACAGCACAGACATCATCGTTATTTTGCTTCTCTAATTCCTTGGTTAATGACCGTTGTCCGTCCATCGTAATCGATAAGAACCACTTTGTCAGCATTCACTGTTCGCATGAGTTCGAAGATAGCTAAGTAAGTCAATCTGAGCCTTGAATTGTCTGTTCCACCTAGTACTGTAAAATAAAACCTCAACCGGGTTGAAGAAGGGTTGATGTGAGCAGACTTGTGAAGCAATCGTCTCTGGATAGCCTCATATATTCGTCTCAGCAATAGTGCTGCCCCAGTCTGTGCCATTGATGCGATTCTTTCCCAGCCAATGTGGTTAATAACTTAAATTAACGTCTTTATACTGGTTTAGAAGACTATGCAGAGTCTGTCTACAACCAGTTTCATTTACATTATCTTGCTCTAAAAGCTATGCGCGTACAATCTATTCCTAAATGCATTAACTGTCCCTGGTGTTCACTACTTTCTGTGGCAATACATTCCACGCATTCACCACTCTCTGACTAAAAACATATTTCCTAATATCTAATCTGGACCTTTCTTTAGCTAATTAGTAGCTATGCCATCTTGTTCTTGTAGGCTGTTGTATTTTGTAAAACTTGTTATATTCTAATTTATCCATTCCTTTGGTTGTCTTATAAACCTGAATTAAGTCACCTCGATTTCTTCTCTTTTCAAGACACTGTAGGCCGGTTTTTTCTAGTCTTTCCTCTATAACTGTAATTCTGGAAACCCACTACCAGCGTCGTTTCTCTTTTTTTGTATCCTTTCCAGCATGTTTATATCCTTTCTACGATAAGGACTCCACACCTGTAACCGGTACTCCAATCTAGGACTAACTAATGCTTTATACAGTTTGACTATCGCTTCCTGCTCCTGTGTTTATTATTTCTTTGTATCATACCTAACATTGCATTTGCCATTTTCACTGCTATCTGGACTTGCTCACTCACCTTACCTTTATAATCTATTATAACCCCTAGACCCCTTTCCTTTTCTATCTTTCTAATATTGTTCTCGCCAATTCTGTAATGATGTTCCATATTGAATCTACCCATGTGGATGACTGCATATTTATCTACATTAAACTCTATTTGCGAGCTTACAAACCATTCTTGAATTTTATATAAATCCAACCTGAATATATCCACTGGATCAGTGATCTCTTAAATGTGACTGTACTTTTTCAGCTGCCCACCGCTTGCTCTCTTGCCATTTTGGAGTTCACCATAGAACAGCTCTTTCGGTAGACGTTGATCCGACATGCGTACCATATGGCCAGTCCATCTCAGCTATGCTGCACATATCATAGTGTGTGTATTGGGAACGACCGATCGCGCTAACACATCTGTATTTAGCACCATGTTCTGCAATCTAATCTTCAGGATTTTCCACAGACAGTGCGTGTGAAAGTGGTTTTATTTCCCGGCGTCGTGACTTTACACTGTCCAGGTCTCACATGCATATAAGAGGGTAGGTAGAACAATTGCAGCGTAGACCTTTATTTTTGTTTGAGTCCTGATCCCTTGCCTAACCCACACCTTAGTATAAAGTCTACTAATTGCCGCATCCGCCTTAGATATTCTTGTATTCACCTCATCAATGTAAATAACTTGAGATAGAGGTTAATGACTAGCTTACTAACAAGTTAATGACTAGCTTACTAACAAGTTAATGACTAGCTTACTAACAAGTTAATGATTAGGTTACTAACAAGTTAATGACTAGCTTACTAACAAGTTTATGACTAGCTTACTAACAAGTTAATGATTAGGTTACTAACAAGTTAATCACTAGCTTACTAACAAGTTAATGACCAACCTTGACACGACAATTATTGTGCTTCCTCTAATTCCTTGGTTAATAACTGGCAAAGTTACAAATTACAGACCAGCCCAAACAAGATCATTATTTTGCTTTTTCTAAATCTTTGTTCAATGACTGACAAGGCAGATAGTGAGCGTCATTCATGCCGGATTTTATCTTTCATGGCATTGCTGTCTTTTAATGCCCACAATGAGTAACTTTAATCTTTTGTGCGTCCTGAAAAAGACGTTATGGAGCCGGTTGTAAAGTAGCTTTCCTCACATCACGAGCATTCTGATGAAGGTGAATAGCGGTATTGCAGGCGGTTGTACTATGATTGGCTTCATCTGCATGGCGCTCACTTCTACGGGGATCACATCGATCCACATCTCGTCAGTCAGTCTGTCTTGAAAACATCATGTTTCCTGGAAACGCTATATGGAAGAGTGATTGTGATCTTGCTCGGTGCATTGTGCCTGACCCTGACTCGACGTGCTGGTCAGTATGTTGTGTCTGACCATGACTCGACGTCCTGGTCAGTATGTTGTGCCTGACTGGACAAGCGTCTCAGTTCCCCATCTTTCATGGCATAAAGAAACTCTATATCACACACTCTCTCTTGTAATGAACCGCAGCTCTGGTTAATGACTTTCATTAAAGATGCTTTAGGCTCGTCACCAAATAGTCTTAGTTCGGCATCTCTATCTCATGTACTCTCAGCCCAAGTCCTGACTGCTCTGGTGGGGATCTTAATGTCTCTTGCTGGTGAACCAAAATCCAGCTTCCACCTATTGTTGTGTGAAAATTTAAATGATTTACTGTTTGTAAATGATTTACTGTGCCTGAACTATTCGGTGTAAATGATTTACTGTGTCTGAAGTATTCGGCCACAAAAGTATGTGAATCTTCCTTAGGTAGTTAATGTGGAAATGTGAAATTTTGTGTTGGTACTAATTTAGTATTTATTGTCTGGCTTCGTGATCTAATAGATTAAAAACCAGTTTCAGAAACAAATTCAGTCGTTGTGCCTTTATGTAAACAATAAGTAGATATTTTGTGAAATGAAAATGGCTTAGTTTCGTTCGTTCTCAAGCTCCCGCTACAAAGTCCTGAAAGGGTTTTAGGTAACAGAATGTAGTCCAGAGAACGGAATACGTTGTGTCCTAGTTTACAGCTTGACTGCGATATTTGAACCTGTCAGCTCGTCACATCGACTTCAGGAGGCATTTTTGGAGTACCGGGTTAGCCTTCCGCTTCGATTCCTTCTCCTTGGTCAGTCTGCTCTGTTGCAGCATGTTATCCAGGATCATCGCGTGGAAATGTAGAAGGGTCTTGACAGCTCTGGTTCGCTGACCCTGACGCTAGCAGTCAGCTCTGGTTCGCTGGCCCTGACGCTAGCTGTCAGCTTTGGATCGCTTACCCTGACACTAGGGGTCGCTGGCCCTGACGCTAGCAGTCAGCTATGGGTCGCTGGCCCTGACGCTAGCAGTCAGCTTTTGGGTCGCTGACCGCTGCAGCTTATAATGAAAACACCAGAAAGAAGCAGAGTAGATCTTGTAATCTGAAACTATTATTATTTTTTATTTTGTTTATGTTATTATGTGGTTTATAGTCATGTCTATGTTCAACAAACTATCTTTCATGATTGCTTGCTGTGTCAATAGTGTCATGAAATAACCTTCCCACACTCAGGTGCGTTTTACTCTCACACGTCACATTCAGATCAGGTATTTTCTCATACATAATATTTACGAGCGTCACATTCTCATACGTCATATTCAGACACGTCATATTCCCACACGTCCCACTGAGGCGCGTCATATTTGCATACATCATATTCATGTTCGTTATATTCTCATTCGTCATATTCAGGTGCATCAAATTCAGATGCGTCTTATTCTCATGGAACAAAAGTGAGAAAACACCAAGAAATCTAAAAGCTTTGTATTTTAATATTTCTGGTTAGAGTGTTGGCCAAACTCTTGATACAAAATATACGAGTTTTACTATAGGCAACATTACCAAAAATCGTCAATCCATTGTGACAATCATGTTTTTATATGTTATACTCCACAGATTTATATGTTGAATAATCTTGTTATCTACTATTGTGTATTTATATAGACTTTCTTACATCTATTGAGACACAATTTCTTCAAGTCTCTTCCGCTTTTACACTTTAAAATTTCATGAAGAATGCAGTAGAGGGATCATCTGGTTATAGTGTTTGGCAGTAACTTGATGGAATGGTATGTCCCACTCCTAATGAGTTGGTGTTGCCTACATGACTTTTTGTTTTTAAGAATAGAGAATGGAACAGTGAATGAAACTGAAACGAAACAAAATGGTAATAGAACGCCCACATTTGTTCTTAATTTTCGTTCCACAAATTTGAAATAATCTTTTAGTCGTGTTACACATGCTACCAAAATAAAAATGAAAATAAATATATAAAACTATTCTTTTTGTAGTGTTAATTTGGAAAAGTCTCTCAAAAACGCTAAAGTGAAAAACAGTAAAAAAACATAAGTGAATGGAACAGTGGTAAAGGGGAGTTACACTTCTTGCTAGCTCAATATAACTAGATGGACATGTGTGATGTTCAGAAATTATTATTTAGTAACAATTTGAATATATTGGTACAGCTAAGTCATTATTTAGTCTTTCTTTACAAATGGACACCAGGACACAAGGACGCTCCATTTACACTACTCAGTTCTATGACGCCAAATCTGCGTCAATTGCGTCAGTCAAATCGACATGGTCTAGGTCGCGACCAAATCTCCCGCCGCCAATTCCATAATCGCCATAGTTTCTTTTGCCGAAACGCCCCCCACCGAGTCCATAGTCGTACGACCAGGCTCCTTGACGTTTCTTGACAGGCCCAATGGGTTTCCCAAGGAATCCTTTGGCCAGGGACTCCTCGTCTTCAAGACTGCCGATCAGTTCAGAATCTGGCATCTCTGGAAAGTCGGAGACCTTTGCCGGACTGGCAGCGTCTAAACTTGATAGTGGTGGTATCGTGTCTCTGATTCGCTGGACGTCCGCTATGTTGTTGATGAAGGAGACAATGTGCTGGAGATCTTGGCGCCTGTTGCTTGCTGGAGCCGCTGAAGCTACGAAAGAGCATGCCAGAAGAACAAAGCTAAGGTTTACGGCTTCCATTCTGTCTCTAGTGATTTCTGCGAAGATAATGACGGATAATCAAGAACAATCAGCAGATAACGAAAGTTTTGTTGTTGTTTACTGTGGACCGATGGTGCTGTCAGAAAATGTAGCTGCTACTAAATTGTTGTTACCTAATTTTAACAGGTTTGCAATGAAGATTGACAAAAGTTTTAAAACCAGAATTGCCTTCAAACGTAGGTAATATTGACTGTCTGGACGTGATACAACCTGGGGAAGACAGAAATATGATGTTTGAGTAATGATACACTTTTAATAACGCTTTTAATGTATTTTATTGTGGAAACAAAGATGAGGCTCAACTACGTTATTATAAAACAGGAACAAGACATGCATTAATACAAATCTGTCACTATTAAACATAGTCTCTTGGCTAGATATGAATACAGCTACTTTATAGATTTCGGCAGCTGGCTTGGTCCAAAACTTTAAAGTGTGTATTTACTATTAACATTATAATGTGTTTTTTCGTCTCATCGCTCATTGTCGGTAATCTGCAGGTTCAATGAGACCTCAATCTATTCAGTTTTGTGTTGTCTTTTATTCCACATGCGAATGTCCTTATACTGAATACTGCACAGGTGCAAGTAACCTTCATGAAAGCTCAGATTGATTGGTCGCATTATACACAAAGATAAGCAGACCCTCCTCCCCCCACCCCGTCGAGCTACACCATGAGTTCGAACTCAATAGCCGTTCGGTTCAATAAGAAAAGAATAAACCTTGCTTGTGGTGCTCATCCGTACTGGCGAGTATGGCATGCATAGTTAGCTCAACGATAAGACAGTCAGCCCTTCTTGTGTGTATGTCGGGAGGGGGGAGGAAGGAGGTTACTATAGTTCAGCAGCTATATCCCATATTATAGTCCGTCGTTTCATTCATAAACAAAGTCCGAAGCAATTTTTTACTAAACTGCATGTCGGATCCAAATGATTTTTTGCATGTAGCCTTAGAATTTCCATGACGTTAAATAAATTATTTTGTCTAAACGAAATTGTGTGGATTTTTAAAAATGTGTTCATAAGACTATATTAAAAGCAACCTCACTGAATTGGATATAATTTTAACATGTTTAAGGTACACAGTCGTGGTGTTTTAAAAATAGATGTTTTGACCTTAAAAAGGCTGAGTAAATACAAATTTATCATTATCTCGTGCACAAATTAGACACTTTGTCGAGTGCGGAAAACAACCAAGGTCATTCGTGCGAAACTGTAGTTCAGATAAAGGCGTATAAGGATATTATAGTTTGTGGGTCGTTATTGTGACTTGTTGCTTTTACAAAATTACATTGATATCAATTTCAAATTGAGTTTGAAATGTAGATTTAAAACAATGCAGAAAGTTACCGTTTTACTATACAAGTTTTTTTCAGCAGGGAATCTAAGATGGGTAATTTATATTGCGATATTCATAACCCAGAGAAACGAACGCAGTTGGCGCTTGGTCTGGATAGATCACCCTTTTACCGTTGTCATAAAACTGGAGATTTTAAAACTGACGAACAAATAAACTTGTTACTCTCCGGAAACTAATATTAGCATTACAATCCAGCTGCAGTTTTGAAATTTTCAAAAGTACTCTTTGGAAAATTGTAATAGCCGCCTGCTTTAAATTGAGGAAAAATTCAGGTCGCATGAATATTATATGTGAAAAGCCACATTTGACTGCTGCCAGATGCAAATACTTTAAACAGATACGTGAATGGCAGGAAAGACTATGATATTGTATACCTGGACAAATCATGGGTCAATGCTCACCACACCTATGGTAAGGAATGGCAATCAGTTGAAGGTAAACAGAAAAGACAAATTCCAAGAAGCAAAGGACAGCTCATTATACTAACGTATGCCGGAAGCAGGGAAAAAGAACGTGTTCATGACGCTGAACTTATTTTCCAATAAAAAAGTACCGATGGTAGAGACTAACACACTGACATTAATGGACACATTTTCAGGCACTGGAGGACGAATGATGTTCTTCCAATTCTGCATAAACCGTCATTCCTAGTAATGGATGTCGCATCATATCACAATACAGTATCAGAGGAAAACAAAATACCAACTGCATCAAATACAAAACCTCAAATTAGGACACGGCTAGCTACGGAAAAAGTGAATTTCAACGACACGTATTTGAAAACCAAGTAGTTGCACCTTGTGATGGAGACAAATAAGAAACAGGTGTATCATATTGACAAAATCATTGAAGAGTGCTGTCACACATCTCTGCGACTACCTGCATATCAAGCGCATCTAAACCCTAAAGAGCGCATGTGGGTTAAAGCCAAAGGACAAGTTGCCGAACAGAACATTTAAAATGTGGGATGCTGAAGTGCTGACACGTGAGTACCTTTCAAAAATATACATTCAGTTCTGGAAGAAGCGTGTTGAATATGTGATCCGGGAAGTAGAACAGTACTGACAACGAGATGAATTACAATTTGTCCAGCCAGTAACAATTATCAACCTCTTTGAATCGACAGATTTAGAATGATTAAATTCATCTTTTGTGGACATACTGATTAGCAGAGGTGGATGAATTAGCTTATGTTTATTTTTAAAAAAACCAAGTGTACATACAATGACAACAAATACATTTCAAAATTCCAATGCTTTAATCAACATAAAATTAGCTACACAGTTGATACAACCTTGGGGTCTAATGGTGACGAAAGGGCTGTACTAACTGTTGCATATTGGTGCCATTTTTTCAAAGGGCAACACAAACAATAAATTGATCTCTCAAGACATCAAGAAGATACGCCTATGAACAAAATACGACGAGAAATTAAGCTTCGTACTGTAAAATCTTAAAATTTAATGTCATTTCTTTGCAATGGCCCTAAAAGATCAAAGGAATTTACCGATGTGCAACATTCTTAACATCTATGGACTAAATAATATCAATGTTTTAGCGGCATGGATATTCTAAGGCTGCATGCGAAAAATCATTTGAATCTGACATGCTATTTAGTAGAACATTTCTTCGGACCTTGTTCATGAATTAAAAGACGGACTGTTAAAATGGTATTCATAGTTCGTTCAACGAGAAGTCAATTAGGCCTTCTTGGTTGGCTATAGTCCGGCTCTAGTCACGAGTATGGTATTCATAGTTTGTTCGAGTATGGTATTCATAGTTTGTTCGAGTATGGTATTCATAGTTTGTTCGAGTATGGTATTCATAGTTTGTTCGAGTATGGTATTCATAGTTTGTTCAACGACAGCAGAATCAGACCCATCCCATGGTTACTGACAAATGAAATGTTCATTGTCACACTGTAACTATATTACGATTGGATAATCCGTTGAGGTACAAAGTGATATAGTGGTTACCCAAGATAACATAGTTAAAAGTGTGTATTGTTGAAAATAATATGTTTTGCCAAAGAAAACAAAATCTTAGACATTTTTTTTAAAGAGGAAGATTAAAAACTAAAACAAAATCAGCTACCCTTTGATAAACACAACCTGTGATAGCTCTTTGCACATCCAATCAGGAGTAGGGAATGACAAATATATTACAGAAGGTGTACTCAAGAACAATCAAAGACAGAGAAAGAAGACGCTCTTGGGACTACACTAAGTGCAAGCTTATGTCAGCTTGATCATGCAACCTAGGATTACACTCAGTCCAAACTTATGTTAACTTGGTTCTGCGACCTTGGACTACACTTAGTCCAAACATATGTCAGCTTAATAGTGTAAACAACCACTATTAACGGTTTTAAAAAGTGTTATGTCCAGCCTTAATATTTCTTTATTTAAAATCTAATGATAATATAATGAGCAGATCTGTGTTTTCAGTGGAGTTTATTTTCTTCCTGTCCCTTTCTAAGCATATGCCTACCGTCAGAGCTTACTCTTCCGTAACGCCTACTCCAAGGTTTTTTGTGTGGTGGTTTTACTAACATACTGTTTGACATGACTGCAAACACATACACACTCGGTTTGTCTATATGCTTGTGAGGCTAATATATACTATCATTTAAGTCCCAGAAAGTACAAGGTTGTCCCTATGGAATTAGGTTGCTGAATTCTAGATCAAGTACAAATCACACTAAGAGCTTTGATTTATATTTACCAGAAATAACAACATACATTAGAAGTATAGATCACAACACTTGTAAAGTTCTTTAATAAATACGTACCGTCTGAATTAATTCATTATCTTAATATTTCAGTAACCTGTCAGCTGGAATTTGTGCATGTGCGCCTATTTTCATTATGACTTTAATGTGTGAAGCAGAAATAGTATGTAATCTAAAGGGATCTACCTAAACAGACTTAATCTTTGTTTATTGTCATGAGTCCAATAGCTATCGTTTTTACAGTACAACACATGAACGTTCATTCAAAGTACATTAAGAACCTCATGTGTATCTTATTTAGCCTGAGAGTATGGGTAAATAATGTGTTTTTTCTAAATATGCAATAATGTTTAAAATATATGAATTTCACGTTAGAGCTGCGTTTTGAAAGACAATTATATAACTAGTTTTTGCGTTTTTGTGTTAGTGTTTATTTTTAATTAAATGTTATAACTTAACTAAACTTAACTTAACGTCTTAATACTGGTTTAGAAGACTATGCAGAGTCGGTATACAACAAGTTTCATGTTTTTCCCTTGCTCTAAAAGCTATGATCATACAATCTATTATTGAATGCATCAATTGTCCCTGCCTCCACTATTTCCTGTGGCAATGTATTCCAAGCATTCACCACTCTCTGACCAAAATATATTACCTGATATCTAATCTGAACCTTTCTTTAGTTAATTTGTAGCTAAGCCCGCTTGCTCGTGCAAGTGGTTGTATTTTGAAAAACTTGTTATAGTCTAATTTATCCTTTCCGTTGATCATCTTATAAACCTGTATTAAGTCACTTCGATTTCTTCTATTTTCTAGACACTGTAGAACGACATTTTTTTTAGTCTTTTCTCACAATTGTAATTCTGGAATCTAACTATCAGCTTTGTCAGTCTTCTTTGTATCCATTCCAGCATATTTGTATCTCCTCTACGATAGGGACTCCACACCTATACACAGTACTCCAATCTAGGTCTAGCTAATGCTTTAAACAGTTTGACAATCACTTCATTGCTCCTATGTTTAATAATTATTTTGTATCATACCTAACATACCAGTTGCCTTCTTCACTGCTACCTGGACTCGCTCCCTCCCTTTACCTGTATGATCTATTATAAACCTTAAATCTCTTTCCTTTTGTATATCTCTAATTTGTTCTCGCCCATTCTGTAATTATGTTCTACGCTTCACGATATGTTCAAGCGTGTATTCAGTAATGCAATTGATGCTTTAAATACGAGTTTGAAACGCATATTGTACTCACCCTATTCAGAATTGGTTGATTAAAAGTGAGTTTTGATTGTTGTAGGTTAATAAATCGAAAATACCTTTCTGCCAATAATCATCTTCCTATTTAATGACATTGCTGTCATATTTAACCCAGAATTGTTTGTCAATGCCTGGGAACATGTTAAATTTACTTTACATCTGATAGTTTGAAGGTTGTGTTGCCACTAGTAATCTGTTCTTTCATCTTTGTCTAAACTAATTCTATAAGACGTGAGCGTGAATGGTACGGTACTTATTTACTTTCCGTGTCCTGCATCCTCATATAGTTTTCGCCCAAAAGATACCCACCGTAAGCACTCTTTCAATTGCCATCATCAGGTCCTCTACTGTACAATTGCTGCATACTGGGACGTATAATCCGGGTTTTGGACGGCCCCACAATCGCTGTATTCATCGTCTGCATTTCTCCACTTTTGTTTTCAGGTAAGACCCACACCTGGACACACTTGTTTTTGGTCTGTTCAGAGACCTCCACGAAGTGTATACCAAATCTTTTTCTTGTCCAATTTCTTCTTGAATTAATCATCATCCAATCTTCACCGTTATTTTGGCGCCATTTTACCGAGCTCTGTTCTGAGGGCTGTACAGTTTGCAGTAAACTTTTACTGGATTTCAATTGTTTTCTTTCTGCGGCATTTCCAAAAACAGTATGTCTATGATCACAGGACTGCATTTTGTCTTTCAACCAGATGTGATACTTCTTCCAATGTCCGGAGATGATATACCAGCGATTGCGTAGATCTTTACCGTTGACGTCGGTGTATGGCATTCTGTCATAATTCAACAGGTCTAATGCACTGCTACATTGACCTATTTCGTGCTTGTAGATGCATCCCACACTGGTCCCGCATACTCTGCGGCTGAGAGACATAGTGCAAGAACTGATGTGCAGAGAACCGTCTGGATGCTCCCCATGCAGTGTTTGTTACGCATTATATTGTTTTTTGAACTTACTTTTTGTTCTACCGTATTGCAGTGAATATTGTAAGAAAATGTGCAGTCCATTACAATGCCTACGTACTTGCGTGTATCGCTGTGCTCGTGCCGTTTAACATGTATTTGTCTTCTTGCTTACCCGTATTTGCTGGGGAAGACTTTCAGGTGTTTATCTTCATAGTATTCGACCATTCTGTTTTGAGCTTTAGTGAGCTTCAGCTCCACTTCTCAAAATACTTTCCCTGTGCAGCTTTTGCAGTGTCGTCGGCATAGATGAACTGTCTTTTTCCCAAAGATAACTGGTGGATTATTGGTGTATACATTGTATAACATATGGTCTAGGACACTTCCTTGTGCTAGGCCGTTCTGCTAGTTTCGCCATCTACTGTCTTCGTTTTTCACAGTCACATAGAAACGTCTATTGGGCAGAAAGCATTTGATTACCTCAGTCAGGCGCCAGTGTTTAGTTTGTTTTTTTTTTTTGTTTTTTTTTTTGCGTTCGCCTTTTTCCCTATTCCCCAAGGCAGTGTGCGTTGCACTACGGTTTTTTATTTTGCGCCTCTCGGCCCAGTGCATCCGACTTCGGCATGCATTTTATGTAAGGATCTGCTTCCTCCTGCATTTTCTAAGGGTTTGCTTCCCCGGGGTAATGACCGGCGCTGGTATGGGTGTAACAGTTCCCGCCGGAACAAGGGGAGTTTAGGATGCCTGAACATGTTAAAGCTTAAAGCTACATGAATGCATGTCAAGGTCACTCACTGTCTCAGCAAAGGAGAACAGAGTTGGGTTAAGGAATGTGGACAGGTAGAAACTGACCACTGGCCTTCCGATTTTGGTAGGGGGAGATTGATTGACAGACGAAATTGGCAACGGGGCTTGCTGCGAGAGAATGAGTGACAGGTGTGCAAAGTGTTTCGTTCCAATTGGGATTGAAGATGACCATACCTGAGATCGATTGGTCAAGCTCTGGCCTTGCTTGAGGATATATAACTCGAGACAAAGTTTAGCTCGGGAGGCTGGAGGAGAGATGGAGAGTGAGGGAGAGAGAGAGGCTGTATGGAGGAAAGTGAGATAGAGAGACTGAATGTAGATAGTATGTTTAACTCACCGACTTAGATAGAGGAGCGATTGGTAGACTGCTGGACGAATGTTTAGTGATAGAACAGGATCGCTCAAATAGGTGTGTGAGTTTTGCATTTATAGATAATCTGAACGTGTGTTTGTAAGCAAGGACACATTGTGAACGAGTATGTCGAGATCGCCCGCCTGAGGGGATTTCAGTGAGGAAGAGTATTTGATAAGGTGTGTTAAAGACGCAGTTAAGGCGATGTTTGTGGGATGTAATTGCAAGGCAATATAACTGGGTTTTTAGATAGTTGGGAATTCCATCAATAGCTAATGCTTACAGTTCCCGTTTTAGTAGAATGTTTAGTTAAGATATGTATTATATTGTGTTTGTAATTTCTCTACTAATTCTATGATATGAGTATGATATAATAAATATGCCACCTGCTGTGTGATATGTCATTTACTGAGTATGGTCATGATGATGTGGATGAGTGTGAGAATGTTCTAAGTTAGATCACGGCAGCAGAGGGTCTGTTACATGGGGATCGAACCCAGCACCTTCGGGTTGTGAGCCGTGTCACTTAACCACTAGCCCACGCCGTCCCCGCTAGTCCTTGGTGATTTTATATATTTTTTATCAGCAGTTGTCAATGGTTAACTGTGTCATTTGCCGCCGTGAGGTCAATAAAAGCAACTCATGTCACCTGCTTTCGCTCGTACCAATCATCAATGTGGTGTGAAAGGTTAAGGATCTGTCCACAGCACGATTTTCCTGTTCAAGAACCTGTCTGTTCTGAGATACGTTTGTCGGCAATAATGCCTGACATTCGGCTTAATATTATTTTTTTTAAATACTTCGTATAGATGACATAGAGCTAGTAAGTATTGGTACAGGTCTTACTAAAAAAATGTGAATTGCTTATGCTGACGTACAGCCTCTGCCAATCAAGCCAACCGTACCTTCTCGAGGGGTCCACTGGCTGGGTCCGGTGCTCCCCGTTTAAACTAACACGGCAATGGCGAACAGCGAACGCTGACAAACCGGACTTCCGATGCCTTAAGGGATAACATAGCAGGCTGTGGGTGGGGTAACCCAAACAGAAACCCTCGGGGGGAGTGTGACCCCTTCGTCAGGTGCGGCAGATGCTGGGCCCAACGGCGCGTGGACATGACCCGATCCCCACCAAAGTCACACCCAGGGAGCTACACTGGTTAAAAGAAAAGCAACTGAAGCCCGGCAGACAGTGTTTGGATGATCCGGGACATGGATAGGAAGACTCCAAAACTTCCCCCACCGAAGACGGAACATGCTGGCCAGAATGGTGGGGGTACCCAGAAATGGAAAAGGACATGTACGCATGTACGGTTAATGAGTATGCTCAGATATATCACAAGATATGGGGTTGCCTCCGTGGACTGCCACCAGGCGGAGGCAGCGCCAGATCCCAAGCCTCGAAGGAAAGAAACATACAAGACAAACTGCACGGAACCATTGAGGACATGTGACTGACGTGTCACTTCATGGAGGCAGCCCATATGGTGGCATAAAACGAGCAAACGAAATCGAAAGCAAAGAAGAAGATGACATAGGAGTGATACATGTCTGAAATTGTTAACTTCTGTTGGTGTTTTCCCAGGTTTAAGCAGTGTCACAACTCTAGCCTTTCTGTAGCTTTTTTTATATCTGCTAGGTTACCGTACATAACTTAATTAATTCTAGTATCCAAATATTTAGTGTTGGGGCTAAAATGATGCGATGGCAATCTTAAACACCTATAACCATGCACCTGGATTAATTTGTCAATGTGAAACGTCGTTGTCTTGTGTGAATTCTTTACAAGTGACAACAATGGAGGTTTGATGTGGTTGTCTGTAAATTGAATGTGTTCATTTGTTGGCCAAAGTTTGACTCATCCTTAGTACTTGCTGATGTCGGGACTTTTTCTTCTACAGCCACTGCATCATAGTATAAAAAAAGTTAATTCTAAAGACAGAAGCATAGTTTTCTCGATCTACTCTTTACATATTTGTCCACTCAACATATGGATGATAGTCCTGATTGTCGGAAGATTTTGAAACAAACATGTTCTTCATTCTTCAGCAGTCCCTTATGTCTGCTACCTTCATGGGCTACTATCAGTCACTGTCCTTTATCCTCATGTCACAAGCTATGTGTAGTTGAATCTAAAGATTGCAATTCATTTTCAATAGTATTGTTTGTATTTATTTACGCTTCATTTATATACACAATATCGTAATTATTTTTTTACATATTTCTCTAATTTCCTTAAAATGTTTACTTCTAAAAGCTACTACGAGAGATTTTTCTACAAACGATGTTTAAATCACCTTTTTACTTATAGAATGTGAAGACAGTTTTCCATAATGTAGTTTTAGATACATCATTGGTGTTCTTTATCAATAAAATTATCAAATTCTTTAGGGTCAATGCTTCTCTAGAATCCTTCACACTTTAAATGTATCATCGAGTAACTTCTTTGTCAAAGCTATCAACTTTCTTTTTTATTATTTTTTTCAAGTTGTATTTGAAGAAAGACTGTCATGTTCTAAGAGTCCAGGGAGGACCTGTCCCTAATATTCAGGTCAGGCATTGTTCTTTTTTCTGGATTGGAAATACAATGATGCAGAATCCTATGTGTAGCCTCAGATATAAAATATTTATATAATTTTGTTGATCTGAGAATATCTCAACTGTGACCTATCGGTATAACGTTGAATGCATTTTAGTTGACACAGGCTTAACAAAAATAATATAACTTCAACTGCCAAACATGAATATATATATATATATATATATATATATATATATATATTTATATATATATATATATATATATATATATATATATATATATTACGTATAAAATATTCAATTTGAAACAATTAATGAAAGATTAGTCTACCATATCTCTATCGTTTACGTACAGCTGATCTGACAATATGTTTACTCGTGAATTATCTGTAAATTCAATACGGGGAGTATGCCAAGAAAATACATACAATATGTAACAAATGTACCATCATGTACACCTTTTGATGTACCATCTTGTACACATATCATGTACCCTCTTGTACACATATCATGTACCCTCTTATACACCAATCATGTACCTTCTTGTACACATTTCATGTACCATCTTGTACAAATTTCATGTACCATCATGTACACATATCAAGTACCCTCTTCTACATATTCTATGTACCCTCCTGTACACATTTCATGTACCCTGCTGTACACAATTCATTGTATCATCTTGTACACATATCGAGTACCCTCTTGTACACAAATCGAAAATACTCACTACTAATCAGAATACTTCAAATACTAGCTTGTAAACGACAAATAACCTTCGCCGTTATCTTCTAAAACTTGCCAATTAATCTCAATACAGATGTGGCCAACAACTTCTTTTCTATAAAGCTGCTCAGACGACCGGTAGAGGGTTAAATGTCAGGTCAGATGTAGTGAATACAGGACATTTGGTACTTTAATAAATGTTAGTTGTTCCTAGCGAGTGCGTGATAATGTTAAATTTACCAACTATAGATTTGCCCAATTAGCTGCTCAGTACATCCCATGCAGTCAGGACGACACAGTGCGAAGATATCAATTTGGATCTCAAATCCCAGCGGGAACCCAACCTCGGCAGTCCTGCAAGGCGTCAGTGATAACATGATAACCTATAGAGGTTTGGCTTAGAATGGTTCACAGGAATATAATTAGGAAGAGGCAGGAAGAAATAAGTGACCAATGTGATAAATTAGTTGATAATTTCACACATCGTTACACAGTGTTTGTCTAATTCTATCTCATTTGAACTCATTCGTGCATCCCAACTCATCAGATTTTCGATTCAAAATGTTGTTTTCGTGTAGAATTGTCAAAACCAGAGGACATGAATATTTGGCTCACTTACTTTAAAACACATTTTCTTCTGATGTAGGCGATTATGAATTTCCACAACTTCCGTTACCTCATCATAACCTTCATCGTCATCATTATAATCATCCTTGTTACTCTAGTAGAAGCATAGAACCGCCCGTACAGTCGGTCTCCTTGCAAGAATCCTGCTTCAAAGCTTTCAGAGGTGGTTTCTGTGCGATGTTGTTTTACATGATGACGTTGCCATCCTTCTTCTTCTGCGTTAGTTCTGTCTCCCGCTAACAAGTCCTGAACAGGGCTTTGCAAGTAGCAGAATGTAATCCGCAGAACGGAATGCGTTGTGTCGCTAGGTTACATGTTGACTGCGATATTTGCACCTTTCGGTCCGACACATCCATTGTCGGCAGGTTGAAATCCTAATGCGCAACGTTCTTTAATCGCATTTTACAACATCTATAGTCGGATGCAGTGCTAGTATGTATTACTCAACACTAATGAACTCAGGGACTTACATGTGGACTGTCTTTCTGCTGTTTATCAATGATTGTGTTGAGTTTCTTCCATTCAATTGTGATAAAATGTCCAACATAGTTTATATCTTATTTACTGGCAGTTTGTCTGTTGCTATAGTATGTTCATACTCCCCTTATTTCAATTCATGCCCTTAAAACACCTGCACCTGATGCATCAGATATGTCACAGCAATCCTGAGATACGTTATAACTTCCTTCACCCCGCCCTGACTATTCTTTTCATCAATATGTGAGTTTATATTTGTTGTATATCCGGTTCAAGATGGCGCCACACTTAAATTTAGGCCCAAGTTTTGAATTTCACAATGTATTATTCAACCACAGAACTGTGTATTGTGCAATGAGACCGCACGGAAAGCAACTATGTATACTTGGCCGCTCTAATGTATCAGGCTTGTACAAGTATCTGTTGTTGCTTGTCAATTATTTCCGAAGGGGTCCACGTTGTCAATTGGCAATCCTTAAGTGCTTCATATCAAAAACAAAAGAACTTGCAAAAGCAGACCAAATCATAAGCCAGACAGTGGTTAGAGATCTAAAACAAACATCCAAAATCTCACCATGGAAAAAAGCCACGTCCCCTGAGATGGTAGAAACCATAGAGGGAATAGGGAACAGGGAACTCAGATAGATTCAGAAAGGAAATTTATCACAGAAGAATTTCTTAGGATAGTATACCCACCAGAAACGTGGACACGCGTGTATACAGATGGCTCATCTAACAAAGCCACATCCAATGGATGTGGAGGGGTCTATTACAGACTAAGGAATGGAGAAGAAAAACTCGAGTTTTAACTAAGGGAACATATTCCAGTAATTTCCATGCAGAAGCAGAGGCACTGAAGGCTGCAGCTGAGCTTGTAATCCAAGATAAAGATATCCACCAAGAAAACATAGTATTTCTGACTGATGCCGCGTCAGTAATAGCAGCGCTAAAACAACACAAAGATGAAGATCTCGAGCAAATTATGTTCTCCCTGACACAGCTCTCAGCAGAACACCCAAGGTTGGTCATACAGTGGATGTCATCCCCCTGCAATAGTGAAGGCAATGAAGCTGTAGACAAACTAGCAAAGTGTGGAGGAGCATCCCCACAAACAGACCTGAGTATCACATATAATGCGACCAAGACCATAATTAAAGCCAACTTCAGAGTAAAATGGGCCGATCAACACCCCGACTTCCGAAAAGAAGACAGCTACTATAACTTAACTAGAGAAGAGCAAGTCATCATCTTCAGACTGAGAACTGGGCAAAATAGACTCAAGAGTCATCTTTACAACAAAATGAGGATTGGGACAGATGACAGGTGCCCATGCGGTGAGCATTTCATGATCGTGGAACACATCCTACAAAGCTGCATGCTTACGCAGGAAAAGAGAGAACAACGCTGGCCACGTGAGACAGATATGAGACAGAAGCTGTATGGAGATGAAACAGCCTTCCAAACAACGGTGTCCTTTGTAAGAGAAACCTGAACCTTGATATGAGGATGAACGAGGAAGAAGAAATCATGTAGGGGGTTTGTTGAGAATTAATCTATTTATCTTTCATGAACGTCGTAGCGAATAAACCTCTACCAATTAAATAATTTTTAAAAATCATCTATGAATGAAAGACGAAATCTTAAGTAAAAGTAAAGAAAGAAAGAGCAAAAAGCACTTCGTAATAAGGGTACTGAACAATGCGATAAGGACTGTGTTAAAGTGCAAACGAAAAGAGGTTAGAATCAAAATTCAAGGTAATAGAAGACTTGGTAAAGAAATTCACGTCTTGAGCTATAGACGTAGAAGTAAAACATGTTTCAAACAAGACAAGACTGGCTCAATGAGGAGTATGCATTAAGGACAAAAACGACCACATATTATTTGATGTTAAAGGTATATCAGACGGGTGGGCGGTATGTGCGTAAACAATTAGGCTACAACGGATACATCACAATTTAATAATGGTGGCCTAATCAACCACAAATTAGAAGTAGAGAAAACAATAAAAGCTAAGAGCAAAGGGTAAGCAGTAGACATGGATACGATAAATATGGAAATGATTCTAGGTCCAGTGGAATTCAGCGTAGATAAAATCACTTATCTCTGTAATGTCATCTACAATACGGAACTGAGCGATCTAATTACATATGTCTTTATAACATTACCCCAGTAGACTGGTACATCCAAATGTTCAGATTTTAGAGCGATCAGCCTCATCAGCTAAAATTATGCAGGAGAGTATTTTGCTTAAAGTAGACAACGAAGTTCGCAGAAAAATATTTGGATTGAGACAGAAGAACGGGACACAAGAAGCAAAATTATGTTTAAAGAACAATATCAGAAAAATTTGTAGAAGTATAGAAAAACATTTATATCTGCTTTATAGACTACAGTTGACCTTTGACAGAGTCCAGCATGAGAAACTAACTACATGTCTGGAAAACATAGGTATGGACAGTATAAATACAAGAATTCTCAATACCTATACTTGGAACAAACTGACACAAATATCTGGCAAACTCTACTGACCTTGTATAGATGCACAAATAAAGGCGTGTGACAAGGATGAGTACTGTCCCCTTCCCTGTTTAACATTTAACTCAGAGCATATTTGTCCACAGATGGAATATGTGTGACGGATCATTATCGATGAAGTATCAACATAGGACGACAGCGCAAGCATTCCACCAATCCCTATTTATTCCCACCTTCTTGAGTTCCATGCATGAGACACCAGTTGCCCTGGTTACTCTTTTACTGTTCTTCGACAGGAGTTCTCTACCAGCCACACTCTCATCTTTACATGGCGATTCTAAACCAGCGCTTGTGTGCATTTGTGTAAATGATAAAGTACGCATCCATCTTTGTTTATTTTTGTGTGCCTGTCTCGAGTGCAGGATATACTATCAAACATGTACCTGCCATGGTAAACAGCAAATAATGGCATAATTTAATATGAGTTTTGCTGTTTGATCCAAAACACTGCAACGAAAACATTTCAACATCGCCGTGTCGCCTCAACTTTCTTAAGTTATTGGGAAATGAAAATAGACTAGACGCTAATCCAATCACATATTTAACAAAACGTCATGTTTGCTGAGGTTGTACATTTTAAATGATAGCTTCTTTTATGTGTCCGAAGAAATAACCATAACGTAGTGTGTATGCCAAATTATTGGACCACGTGAGCAAACAAATAACACATCATTGGTACCTTCGGTAGATAAATACAGATAGAAAACGAAATAACTCAACAAACATGTACTACGTGTAAATATGGTGATTAAATCGGTCAAATTGCTGCATAAATGGAAAAAGAAGATTACAGCTGTTACAACAATAATAGCGATAAATGATAGTTACTGAGGACAGTCGTAACTATGTGAGCATGTTAAAAAATAAATATAGTACCTCATGTCGGCTATAATTTAACTGGCTAATTATATAATATAGTTGTAAGCAATATTGCGGTTACGGTTCAATATTTGTAATGCGCATATGAAAACATAGTACGAAATTCGTGTGTACATAAATATTGAACAAAATCTTTGAATAGTCATAGTTATATACGCTGTCCGGGGACGGCGTGGCCTAGTGGTTAAGTGGCACGGCTCACAACCAGAAGGTGCTGGGTTCGATCCCCATCACAGCACCGGCCGTTACCCCGGGGAAGCAAACCCTTAGAAAATGCAGGAGAAAGCAGGCCCTTACATAAAATGCATGCTGAAGTCGGATGCACTGGGCCGACAGGCGCAAAATAAAAACCACAGTGTAACGCACACACGCCTTGGGGAATAGATAAATAAGGCGAACGCAAAAAAAAAAAAAAATATACGCTGTTCCTTTTTTTTAGCCACGTATGCCTAACGCGATAAAGCTGCAAACATTAAGATTAACATTGCTACATCAATCCATCTTTTTCTTGATTTTTGACATGTAGTATATTTTGATGATTATGTACTCCAAAATGGATTTTTAAAACAACTAGTTCTGAATGGAATCGTTTTGGTACTTCTTAATCGATGGAAAATCAATGAATATTCTCAGAGATGCAGATAACAAAGTTCTACTGGCTGAAAGCAAACACGAATTACAACATTTGGTAATTCAACTAATGAGTGAAATTCAGATCTATAGGTTGAACATTTTTCTTTCCTCTTTTCGCTTAGCTTGTTATTTATTTCAGCCTTCGGTTATGAAGAGATCTCAAGATGAAACCCGTCTGTGTGATACCCGCACAGTAGCATTACCGCCTCTGATATTTCTGTAAGCCACCTTTTTCGTGGTCTGCTTTTGGCCTTGAATCAGCTGTATCTAAATCGCATTGCTTGTTGTGGGCGGGGTGGGGGCGGGGAGTAGGGTGCTGTGTGCTGGTAGTCTTGTCACGTGGCCAAACTATTTTAGTTTATGTCTTTTGATATAGTCTGATACTGGTGTTGTTCGCGCCAGTTTCCTGAAGTCATCGTTTCTGATCATGTCTCTCCTTGTTACACCCAATATTTTTCGTAGGCATTTAATTTCTGCGGATACGATGTGTCGTTTTTCATTTGATGTTAGTGTCTAGTTTTGACATTGATAGCACAGTGTCGGGACGACAAATCTAGTTGTATACAGCTCTTTTGTTAGTTATTGTCACGTGCTTGCATTTTAGTATTGGAGTTAATTGTTCAATGATCTGATTTGCCTTATTGCATCTTTGTTAGATTCTCGCTGTAATTCTTCCGTCTGCAGATAACGTGTTCCCTAAGTATGTGAAATCTTTCATCTGTTTGATTTGCTGTTTTTCAAGGACGATGTTGTTGTTTCCGGCTATTCTAGATATTTAATGACCCCAGTTTTGTCTACTTTGATTTTCAAGTTGTTTTCTTTCCATGGTGTGTTTAGTTTATCAAAATTGTAATAATAATAATTATGTTCGCTTAGGCGTTTGAGGACCGTTGCGTCGATCGACCACATCCATCACCCACAGATGTGGCGTGGTTCCAGGCCTCGTCCAGGCGGAGCAAAAGGTTGCTACTTGCTGGAGCCATACTTTTCGGGGACGGCCACTGATGCGCCTCCATCCGGTCGGGGAAGACTTTGGCGCTGAGGAACAACCTTATGTAGTATCTTGTGGTCAGGGGTTTCCTGGTCCAGACGCACAACATGACCAAACAAACAGGTTGTTTCAATTGTATTTCTGAACTTGCTATGACTGCTTGGTCGTTAGCGAAAAAAAGTTAATTTA
The DNA here is from genome assembly GCA_036924085.1 of Ariolimax columbianus. Classification (NCBI taxonomy): domain Eukaryota; kingdom Metazoa; phylum Mollusca; class Gastropoda; order Stylommatophora; family Arionidae; genus Ariolimax; species Ariolimax columbianus. Next base: position 24,737,641 of record JAVGWX010000004.1, on the reverse strand, counting down.
ATAGTTCATTAATGTTGCTACCTTTATTTGAGTTGGCTGTTTTACAAATGTGGTAAACACATGCAACGAACAACAAATGGACAGCATACAACCCTATCATTCTCCAGAATTCCTATGAAATTTTGCTCAGAGTCCAGTTATTGCTCAAACAGCACTGACTATCAATGTAAATACTTGTGCATAAGTTATTTAGGTGACCGTTTAATCACTCCATAGTGTGCCAATATTTTTCATAGATAGTGTTTATCTACCCAGTCAAAAGCTTTTCATGATCTACAAACGCAACTTACTGGTCCTGGTTGTATTCAATTGTTTTTTCCATCAATTGTTTGAGACTAAAAATTGCATCCATACAACTTCTGCTCTTTCTTAAGTCCGTTTGAGTATCGTTGAGCTGAAGTAAAAGGATGTAGTATAATCTTTTTTTTATTTGAGATTTTACCAAATATTTTGCCAGAGTGATTCAAGAGCGATATTAATTTGTATTGTGTGCAGTTTTTTTTACTATTCTTTTTCCACATTGAAATTATAATTGCATTTCTCAAATCTTTTGGCTCGACGTTAACACTGAGAAAACAGAAACTAAGGTAATTAGCAAAGTAGTCTCAAAATCTACTCTACAAATAAGCGGTCAGATGCTGGAATAGTCAAGAGGTTCTTGTAGTAAAATGATGAAATAGGACCTTCGCTACTTCTATCTCCAAAATATTCTAACTTAGGATGGAAGGTCCAAAATGGGAATCAGGAAGAGAATAAGGATGGCGAAATATGTTTTCACTAACATGAGTCATGAATTATTAATTGAGAACGAACAGGTATACTTGTCTTTACCAAATGGCCCACTTCCTTACTTCCCCTAGGCACTACGTCACACTTCATTCTTCCAATATTCAGCCATGTGTATTTCCCTGTCACTGGCACTCGGCAGGTCATCCATGCTACAAGTCTCCGGGAGGTTTGAGCAGATCATCAGATGGTCCTGGTCTTGTGTTACTCCACATTTTTATGTTTCATCCTCTTTTCAGGTTTTTCCTGCATCGTGATTCACCAGTTCGAAGTCTATTGAGTGACCTACACGTTGTGTAGGCGCAGGTTCCTCCCGTAACTCGATCAAGGGGACTTCTGTGGGCGGTTTCCAACTTTCGATGCGTCGGTTTCCTGGACTAGTCTGAAAGGGCTGGGTTGACAATAAGAAACTTCGTCTTGACTGTAGTCTTGTGCGCTGCACCTGAAGTCCGAACATAGAGGGACTTGGGTCATTTACCTGTTTCTCTCTTTCTATCTCTGACGCAACAGTTCTTCGTATCTATGGTGGCGCTATGCCGATTATGGGGTATATTTTTCAGTTGGTATAACTTTTAGGCATCCAGTAACTATACATATTTGACATGTGCAGAGTTCTTCCAGACTGGTGCGGCGGCGTACTCAGCTACAGAGAAACACAGAGCTATTGCCGATGTTCTGAGGATATTTGGCTTTGCTCCCCATGTTGTGCCAGTCAATTTTCGTGTGATACTATTTTTCGCATGAATTTTCTGTTCTGTCTCCTGACAATGTGCGGCATAGGATAGCGAGAGGTCCAACTTTACTTTCAAGTATTTGGGGGCCATGCTGTGTTCTAGATCCTGCCTTTGCCAATTGATCTGCAACTTTCTGTTCGCCTCTTTATTTCTGAGATGGTAGGAACTTACTTGAGTTTTTCTGCTGTTTTGTTTGAGGTGATTTTTTTGGGTAATATAGAGCAAGGGTATCAATTTCTGTTCGACTTCTTCAAAGCCCTTTCTCTGAGCAGCTACAGCTGTACCATCGGCATATATTAATTTTGTCACCTCTGTATCTATAAGTTGATCGTTAGTGTATATATTATACAGCATTGATGCCAGGACACCAAAGCGACGTAGAATCGCCTTTTGTGCAGGATACATTTCATGAGGTTTGTGAGACGCCAGTCTCTTGTCATAGAGTATAGCTTAGCAAACAGCTTCTGGTGGTTTATTGTGTCATATGCTGCGCTTAAGTCAATAAAAGTTACTCCTGCGATCTGTTTACGTTCGTACCGGTTCTCGATCAGTTGTGCCAGGTTCCGAAAATGACCGTAACATGATCTCCCTAGTCTGAAGCCTGCTTGCTCCTTGATGAGTTTCTTTTCTATGAGCGGGGCGATACGGTTCAGGATCATTCTTTCAAATACTTTATACAGTAGGTAAACCGCTCAGAAGTTCTTAGGTTCAGACGGGGTTTTTCCTGGATTTAGCAGAGCAACCACATGGGATTTTTTTTCCAGATTTTAGGAATTCGCATAGAACTGATGCAAGTGTTGAAAAGCTTCAGCAGTCATGTGATGGTTTCTGATCAAAAGTTTTAAATTTCCTCCGTCCTCAAGTCCTCTGCGGTAGCTGCTTTGTTGTTTTACATTTGGTGTATTGCATCATTTAGTTCTAGCAAGGAAAAGTATCGCCAATATGTCATTCTCTTGTTTACAATCTTGCTGGATATTGGTTTGCTCTACTTTTTGAGTGGTTTTCCCGTTCAGTAGTAATTGGTGGGCTATTTGTGTTATGCTTGCAGGAGCGCTTACTCAATTATTACTTAACTTATTAATAAATTTCCAAGCGTGTCTACTGTTTTGTTTCATATCAAGGTCTTTCACCAAGTGGCGCTATTTTTCTGTATTTGACTCTGCTATGGCATGTAGTAGGACTTCCCCAGTCTGGAGGGTTTCATCAGAGAGAGGGTCACTTTTAAATAGTGCTTAGTAGTGCTCATCGTTAAGGCCTGAAATATACTGAGTTCTGCAGCCTCCTCTTAGTATGTGGTGTCTAGAAATTCTTTTTACGAGTTTGACAAAGGGCTTATATGTTGCGGGGTTAGTTCTAATGTATGCACATCTTTGTCTAGGTCATAGGTGACTGGACCTCATTTGTCTCGTTGGAAGTTGAAGCGTCTGTTGAATGAGGCGCTTTCCGGCTTGCCGACTGTGTGACGGTGCATGATATGGACCTGTTTTGCGTCCGTGGTTGTTGTTATTTCGAATGTTCACAATGAATAGGTTTACTCTTTTTTTGCGCCCTGAAAAGGACGTTAAGGGACAGGTTTCAGTAGCTTTCCTCACATCCCTAGTGCAGATGAAGAGGGACCGGGGTCCTTGGTATTGGCTCTTCTACAAATTTTGCCACTTGGTGTATTATCCTGTCACTAACAAATATGTTGTCAGGATTACAACCGTTTCCCCATCTGCAGCTATTAAAAGATGGTGACAATTTTGAATCATGCAAGAGCTGCAGTCCATTCTGCTCTGCCCAATTCCCCAGCTCTTCTCCATTAGCATCTGATTCCTTGTAGAGCCATGCAGTGCGGTGACAGTAGAAGTCTCCCATGACTATTTTGTTGCTTTGTGATCTGAAGTCAGATTCTTCGAAAACATAGTTGTCATTCGGTGGCGTATATAATGATGTCACTGTACATGATTGGGTTCGGATTGTGAGGATCTCTGTGTTTCCTCTAGCGGTTTGGACTACTGAGCTTAAATCTAAGTTTGGTGTGACAAAATGAAGCTCCCATATAGCTTATGTGGTATCTCCGCAACAAGCGTCTTTCTGTCTATTTTTGGTCTTCTGTCAGCAATTGCGCGATGGGTCTCTTTGACCATTAGTTCATCACATTTGCGCTGAGTGCATATCTCAGACAGTAGTGTTTCTTTGATGGCGGAGAGTTCTTCGATTTTGATTGAAATAAACACAAGGCCTTTTTAACATTCCATGATATGATTAGTGTCTAGGTGTCTAGATTAGCCGGTTGAAAATCGTTTCCAGTGAACGCTCAACTGCCTTATTGGTTTTAAACACTTTTCTGAAAACAATACCGCCTGGAAAGTGGAGGACACGCGTGCTAAAGATAAACAATAACTATATAAGTTACAGGATAACATAAAGGGATGGACAGGAAGAAGCTTTGCATTTTATACCATCAAAGCAAGAAACAGAGGACGTCGGAGATCCACTGCAGTTGTGGTGGCGGTACTGGAACTGAACTAAACTCACGGAAATTAAGTAGCAAAGCTTTTCATTTGGCTTTTGTACATGTCATCATAATTTGAATGGCAGAGTATCAGGAGGGCTTGTCTCTTATCACAAAGATATCAAATTTGCTTCCCAATTACGCCACTTCCAAGTCTACTCAACTGTAAATTAAAACATGGCTTACAATTAGAAAAGGCCAGGTAAGGCAGCCAGACACACCACTGATCACCTCCACACCACAGACAGCTGAGATGTCGTAAAATGAATTCTCAATCCCTTTATCTCCAACAGCAGTATCTGACCTGTTATGTTGCTACACTTTAATGTCAGTTTAAGCTAACTCAATTCATCATGCAGATGAATAGTTCTACGACAATATTTAGGATCTCGATACGTAATGTGGAAAATTATGGTACAATTTATGTGATCTGAATACGTTCTATGAAAACATAGAACAGGTGGTAATTTGGGGAATATGAACACATCATGCGGAAACAGTACTGTCATAATTTATGTGATATAATCACATAACAGGGAAACTGATTTCTGTAGTTTACGCTCTGAACATATAATGTGGAAGTTTAGTTCCAAGACAGTTGAAGTGATCTCAACAAGTAATGTAGGAACTTAGTTATTGATGTGATATGAACAAACAAAGTGGACATTTATTTTTGGCCCATTTATGTGCTTTTAACATTTGAGTGAACACCTAATTTTTTGTTGTTGACAATTTATAACGTGGAAATCTATCCCTATCACAATTTGTGTGATCTGAACGAGCAATGTAAAAATTTAGTTCCGGAACAATATTTCCTTGGTCGCGTCACGTGTTGTGCTTTAGCTGTAACACGTAAACCCATGCATCCTACAGAACACAAGATCTGCCCGATGATATGTCTTACAGTTTGAGCGAACCAATTAAGGTTGTATGAATATTGATCAGCGATTCATGAAATGTAAAGTTGCTGGTGCCTGCCATGGTCGGTGTATGTTTGTTAACACCACGAACTGGGATATACATAAAAACATCAGCCGCAAAATAATGACGGCTGTTGCTATGACATTTATTAGGGAGAAAAGAAAGTTATGAAAAAGTAGGGAGGAAATTCGATAGAGAGAACGGGTAATTGTGAAAAGAGCAGAAAATGATATAGAATTGTGAAAGTGTTTCAGAAAATTACAAATAAAACTAGTTTTTATAAGTTTCCGTTTTTTTTAAATCATCTGGGGGGGGGGGGGGGGGGGGGGTTGGGGAGGTCGTAGTGTAAGTGTATGAGGAAGGCTAAGTCCTTAAAACATAAAGAACTCATAATACACAATGACAATTAAATCAGCTAAAAGGAAAAGGCTGGGCAATCACAACAAAGTTGAAGCTGCAAATACTAAGTATCCGTTGATCTAATTTGTGGAATATAGGATAGGCAATGGGCTATTTGAGAAAGTCAATGTGGCAGAATTGTGATACAATCTGCCCTAGGTTTGACCAGTGACCAACAGTTTATTGTGTTATCTGTTCTCCATTCCACCAATCAGATAACAGAGCCACTGTAAATGCAAATGGTTTCCAAATTTCATTGACAACACGTTCCGGAAATCGATCGTTTATGCTTATGATAAATTTAATCTAGGAAATAAGTTTATGTCGTTAGTGACGTTCTAACGGTGACATTTTTAACATCCTTGGACAGATAATTGATCTGAAGTATGTATACATACATACGTACCAACGTACATACATACATACATACATACAAATACGTACATACATACATACATACATACATACGTACGTACATACATACGTACATGCATACATACATACATACATACAATCGTACATACATATATACATACGTACGTACATACATACAAACGTACGTACATACATACATACGTACATACATACATACATACATACATACATACATACATACATACATACATACATACATACATACATACATACATACACATACATACATACATACATATGTACATACAAGCGTACATACATACATACATATATACATTCATACATACATACATACACACACATACATACATACATACATACATACATACATACATACATACATACATACATACATACGTAAATACATACATACATACATACATATATACATTCATACATACATAAATATATATACATATACACATATACATAGATATACACACATACATACATATACATACAGACACAGACACACACACAGACACAGACACAGGCACAGACACACAGACACACAGAGATACAGACACACAGAGACACAGCGACACAGACGCACACAGACACACACAGACACACACAGACACACATAGACACACACAGACACACACACAGACACACAGACAAACACACAGACACACACAGACACACACATAACACACACATAACACATACAGACACACACAGCCACATACAGCCACACACATTCACACACACATACACACACATACACACATACACATACATACACACACATAAAGACACATAAAGACACATACACATACATACAAACATACATACATACATGCATACATGCATACATACATACATACATACAGGTACATACACATAAATACATACACGTGCATACTAACATACCTACCTGCATACTAACATACCTACCTGCATACATTCACATTTACATACATTTTACCAAAGAATGCAGCTACTCGATGGAGAGGGCAAGAACGCGGGACTGGAGATGAATGTCTCGAAGACCAAAGTGTTACGCAATCACTTCGCCACTTGTCATCCAGTCTTCCTTAGGATGTGCGATTAGAGGGGGCAGCGAGTGCATCTATCTTGGGCGCCTTCTCAATACAGAGAATAACCTGGAACCTGAACTGACAAGACGCGGGCTGAGCAGCCTTCTCTTTTATTAACACGGTTCTTGACGGTTGCCATGACCAGGAACTACGAGCCTAGCTTTTAAATTCCACTGTTCTCCCCGCGATATGCTACGGTGCTGAGACGTGGAAACTAAAAAAATCAGTAGAGGACAGATTGAGAGTGACCCAGTCCTCACGTAGGAGACGCTTGGTCGGAATTACTCTCCGGAACCAACGTATGCAAGGTCTCCACAATTCTGACATAAGACGTTTGTCCCTGGTGAAGGATGCAGTAATCCATGCAGAGAAAGCAAAACATGAATGGGCAGGTCGCATGTTAAGTCGAAACTATGATAGATGAAGCACAACGACAGCAGTTTGGAGCCCCCGAGGTAAGAAGAAATCCAGGGAAGACCTCCCATGCGTTGGTCTGACTCCCTTGCAGTACCTTGCAACATCTGAGATGCCTCTAGAAATGCATTTACCACGCACTGTACTTCCGTGGCCCAAGACAGGCATGCTGGAGTAGAAGTTGGGACCCGCAGCTAAGCTGAGGAAGGGTCATCAAGATCAAGATATATATGTATATGAAGGATAGACTGAGAGCTTGAGTAAAACAGAGTGAAGGGGAAATATACTGGTCTTCATTGGCCAGGAAACGTCAAATATTGGCAATTATTTTCTCTCCCTCTATGTCTAATGACCAGTATTAACTAAAGATGGTCTGCACTAAACCGCCATTAACATACCATGACCATACAGTACTTCGCTTTTACTGTTTCATAAGGGTGGGTTCATAGACCGGATTACCACTTTCCCTAACCACTACCACTACCAACAACATAACAGCCACAACAACACTTTGACTACTCTGGCAAGTCCAAATTCAATTGGCTGGCCGTTTCAGTGTTGACTGGAAATTTTAGTGACCATAATGCATTGCTATTACTGGTCGAACACTTAGCTTGCGACCGGAAATGTGTGGCAATGCCGGAGATAACCAAAGAATGGCTGGTCAGACAGATAGATCAAAAGTGTAAGATGATAGTATGCACGAGTAGCTATACTTACGGCTCCCAACGGATGTCTGTGTACCCTGTCTTAACAACCCACTTCAGAGACATAGGTTACAAACCGGCTGTTTGACAGTTATAAGGGGGCAGACACATACATCAACTGTCCAACTTATTGTCTCGACGATCAGATAGATGGACGGTCTAACCGATTATTTAATTGGACACACGTGCACGCACGCACACACACGCCTTCTAGAAATGACCATTGATTGTTTTCCAGATAAGCCATGTATAAATAACAGACGAGCATTATACAGGTAAATTGATATAGACAACGCTTATTTATTAAAGAATCAGACACATATATAAATAACCACTTATTTAATATACAGGCTGCTGACATTGACATAAATTAACAGTTCATTAATTATAAAGGCTAAAAATTAAAGTAAAGTAACCCATAGCATAAATTCCGTAGTGATGTGAGGTCGCACATTTCAAAGGCTCGGCTATGTGAGGGCGGTAGCCATCTCCTCTCTCTCTCGCTGCTTTTTCCCGGGCTGAACCAGTACCCATTTAAGGCTGGGTCGACCTGGGAGTCGTTGCGGTCTGAAAATAAAATTTCTGCCTCAACTGGGGAATGAAACCAGGACCACTTAGATGCGAAGCCAGCTCCCTAACCATCACGCTACGCAATTATATATATATGTTTACACATGTATAAACACAACTTATATATTATACAGCTAGACACAACACAACTTATATAGTATACAGGTAAACACAGATATAAGCACAACTTATTTATTATTCAGGTAGACACAGATATGCATAAACCACTATGTATTAGACTGGTACACAGGAAGAAAGACTAACCTCTGGTCAGACATAATATGCTTATAAGGAATGTTAGTCAGGGTCAGGAAATATATACTGACCTAGACCCTCACCTGGGCTTCTTCGTAGGCCTCGCTGAAAGAGGCTGTTTTCATGGCAGCCTGGCTAACGAGGAGAGAGGTCGACATGATCCCGTAGTAGTTAGCAACACGCAGATGAAGTCAAGGATAGCACCACCGCCTGGCGGACTCAGGTCTACCTTCATCATCACGCTCGGGATGTGAGGAAGGATACGTCAACCAGTCCCTTAACGTCCTTTTCATGGCCACAAAAGAGTGGGCATTCGAAATAACAATAACATAGACTGATACACACATGTATAACTACAACTTATTTAGTGTGACAGCTAGACACACATATAAATACACAAATGATGTATTATAACCCTATTATAGATAGGTGGGGCTGACCAAGACCATCCTTTAAGGCACTGTGCCTGGGTAGCTTGGGAGACGGAGACGAAAAAAGAGATGGGAGGACAATATAAAAGTGGACGGAAAGGTCTATAGCTGAAACGAATCGAGATGTATGGCATGAAGTGGTTCGACAATCTGCTTCAATGACCTTCAAGGTTACGGGACTGAAAATAGATAGGTGAACATACATGTACACACAATGTATTAGACATGTTGACATGCATACATATATAAGAGCTTTCTCCACCTCCCCATGGTGATCCTGGATAACAGGCTGCAACAAGGCAGACTGGCTAAGGAGAAGGAATCGAAAAGGAAAGGCTAACTCGGTACCAAAAAATATAATGCTAAAGTCGGATGTGTTGGACCAAAAGGTGCAGTGAAGCTGTAAACTACGAGACAAGGCATTCCGTTCTCCGGACTTCATCCTGCTACTTGGAAAGCTCTTTTCATGTCTTAGTAGGGGGAGTTTGAGAATGAACGGCGAAGAAGAAGAAACAAAATATAAACAATACCTATTTATGAAATAGGCAGACCTATATAAATAGCCTCATATCTATTAGACACGTGGGAACGCGTTGTGAAGGGGTATAAATCGAGCGCACGTTTGGTTTGCAATTCCACAATTTTAGGTTCGAAATCACTTTTATGTCCAGTTTGACGAGAGATTTCAGGGATTTTTCTCAATGTCACCACTTCTCAGCGTGCAGAACTGAATGTCAAAACTACTGTACTGCAAAGACTTTCATAGCGGAACACATTACAAACAGATACATCTTACACACCTATGGTCAATATGTCCACACTACAAACCCATACATCTTACACACCTCTGGTCAATATGTCCACCTTACAAACAGATACATCTTACACACCTCTGATCAATATGTCCACTTTACAAACAGCTGGTCAATATGTCCACACTACAAACAGGTACATCTTACATAACTCTGGTCAATATGTCCACACAACAAACAGATACATCTTACACAGCTCTGGTCAATATGTCCACACTACAAACAGATACACACACGCATTAATTCGCTGGTCAATATGTCCTAATTTAAGACCGCTCTGGGGTTAAAAAGGTCGTACCTACGTCAGTATTGTCCATTAAGGCTAACCTTTAAACAAACAAAGACATTTTAAAACTGATTGATAGCCTTTTTTTCGTAAAAATGAAAAACGTAAGGTAAAGTCAGCACTGATACTGACGGAGGTAAAGTCAGCACTGATACTGACGGAGGTAAAGTCAGCACTGATACTGACGGAGGTAAAGTCAGCACTGATACTGACGGAGGTAAAGTCAGCACGGATGCTGACCGAGGTAAAGTCAGCACTGATACTGACCGAGGTAAAGTCAGCACGGATACTGACCGAGGTAAAGTTACCACGGATACTGACCGAGGTAAAGTCAGCACGGATACAGACGGAGGTAAAGTTACCTCGGATACTGACGGAGGTACAGTCAGCTCGGATACAGACGGAGGTAAAGCTACCTCGGATACTGACGGAGGTAAAGTCAGCACGGATACTGCCTGGGGTTGCGATCAGTGTTTGTCTGGGGTAACGATCAGTTACCATGTCGGCCTACTTACAGTGTCTGTCTGGGGTAACGATCAGTGACCATGTCGGCCTACTTACAGTGTCTGTCTGGGGTAACGATCAGTGACCATGTTGGCCTACTTACAGTGTCTGTCTGGGGTAACGATCAGTGACCATGTCGGCCTACGTACAGTGTCTGTCTGGGGTAACGAGCAGTGCCCATGTCGGCCTATTTACAGTGTCTGTCTGGGGTAACGATCAGTGACCATGTCGGCCTACGTACAGTGTCTGTCTGGGGTAACGATCAGTGACCATATCGGCCTACGTACAGTGTCTGTCTGGGGTAACGACCAGTGCCCATGTCGGCCTACTTACAGTGTCTGTCTGGGGTAACGACCAGTGCCCATGTCGGCCTACTTACAGTGTCTGTCTGGGGTAACGACCAGTGCCCATGTCGGCCTACTTACAGTGTCTGTCTGTGGTAACGACCAGTGACCATGTCGGCCTACTTACAGTATCTGTCTGGGGTAACGACCAGTGCCCATGTCGGCCTACTTACAGTGTCTGTCTGTGGTAACGACCAGTGACCATGTCGGCCTACTTACAGTATCTGTCTGGGGTAACGACCAGTGCCCATGTCGGCCTACTTACAGTGTCTGTCTGGCGTAACGATCAGTGACCATGTCGGCCTACGAACAGTGTCTGTTTGGGGTAACGATCAGTGCCCATGTCGGCCTACTTACAGTGTCTGTTTGGGGTAACGATCAGTGCCCATGTCGGCCTACTTACAGTGTCTGTTTGGGGTAACGACCAGTGCCCATGTCGGCCTACTTACAGTGTCTGTTTGGGGAAACGATCAGTGCCCATGTCGGCCTACTTACAGTGTCTGTTTGGGGTAACGATCAGTGCCCATGTCGGCCTACTTACAGTGTCTGTTTGGGGTAACGACCAGTGCCCATGTCGGCCTACTTACAGTGTCTGTTTGGGGTAACGATCAGTGCCCATGTCGGCCTACTTACAGTATCTGTTTGGGGTAACGACCAGTGCCCATGTCGGCCTACTTACAGTGTCTGTTTGGGGTAACGATCAGTGCCCATGTCGGCCTACTTACAGTGTCTGTTTGGGGTAACGACCAATGCCCATGTCGGCCTACTTACAGTGTATGTCTGGGGTAACGATTAGTTACCATGTCGGCCTACTTACAGTGTCTGTTTGGGGTAACGATCAGTGCCCATGTCGGCCTACTTACAGTGTCTGTTTGGGGTAACGATCAGTGCCCATGTCGGCCTACTTACAGTGTCTGTTTGGGGTAGTGATCAGTGCCCATGTCGGCCTACTTACAGTGTCTGTCTGGGGTAGCGACCAGTGACCATGTCGGCCAATGGACAGTGGCTGGGGTAGCGATCATTGACAATATCGGACATAGGGTGTTTAAGGGTAACACATTTACTTTACTTAATGGGTCTACATCCATCTTATGTACGGTGCTGTAGCTCTAAATCATGATCTTGATTTCGACTATTATGGTTCTTAGACTTCTTGGTTTTCTTAGCTTGTCCTACTCTTTGCCTTTCCTCTTGGGTACATAAGAAGGTGGATTTATTGATAATGTACAGTTCTCTTCTATGAAAATAACCTATCAATTTCATCATTGACCAGCTAAGACAGTGTGTATATCTTCTTAACTGGTCAGAGCAAGCAGTTATTGATTGGTTGGGGATGGTATTCCCCCAGAAAATGCGATGAGCTTTGTCATTATGTGTCATGGCGTTAATTTTTTTAAATCGTGAGAAACAACAATACAACAAATAACATCCTTACGCATTCCGTCCTTCTTTCTTCCATATTCTCAATCCACATCAATAACACTCCTTCCTTTGATTTCAAGCACTCAGTTGATGCGCATGTTGTTCGTCACGTGAACGCATCCAATTTCATTTGTACATAGACGATATCTTATTTAAACACTGCACTTTGATTTATCAGGTCTCTGCTGCCGTCTTACAAATGTCTATTATTTTTTATTTAATATTTGATATCCTTCATTTTCTTGTATCTTTTCCTTCTAACATCCATCACTTCTACAATTTGGACAGTCATCTATTTCTTCTTCGCAGCTTTTTTTTCTTGCATTATTTTTTTCAGACAGTTGATGTATCGATTCCTAGATCATAGTTCAATACATACGTGTATTTTTATTCATGATCTCTGCTATTTGATCATTTCTGGACAAAGATGTTACGGATAATATTTTAGTCAGATGGATATTTGGGATACCTTTATTTTTTTAGTGAACTAGACCAGTGCTCTTGAAACTGAACTCAACCGTCGACTACTGGGAGATTTCATATGGTCGCTAGCAGAGGAATTACATGCTGTATTAAAAACATCAAAAATACAAATTCGGGGGTCAATCGCGGAATTTTCTTAAATTTAGATTTTGTGAGCGAGAACGTAAATTTATACTCACGATAGTTTTAAAAGTGGGCGGGAACGTAAATTTACAATCACAATAGTTATAGAAGGGGGCGCGAACGTAAATTTACGCTCACTAAAGTTATAAAAGTTGGCGAGAAATATGAAAAGGTTGAAGAGCACTGATTTAGACGAAGAAAACGTGAAAGGTGAACATTGAGGTACTACAATAGGGACGTGCAAAGATATAATCGTCCACAATGAAACAGATTTAAGTTATTTGATAAGAGATGAGATAACAAATTATCACCATATAAACAGCACGACTTAAAGAATTAATATTACCTTTACAACAGAATTCCATTAGAAATATACATACAATAAAACATTAATTTAACAAACATATACTAATAACGGAGTTGTACATGGCCTATTTCAAACGAGGTGAATGAACCTTAATTAAATAATTAATATAGAAGCTATACTAACTTTTTGTTCTTTTATTTTTGTTTTAGAAGTTACTTACTTAAACTTAAATTTAACGTCTTTATACTGGTTTAGAACACTTTGCAGAGTCGGTCTACAACAGTTACTTTTACATGTCCTTGAACTAAAAACTTTGCTCATTCAATCTATTGTTAAATGCATTAATTGGGATCAAGACGCTGAGCAGCGCGTGAGCTGCAGCGGTCAGTGACCCATAGCTGACTGCTAGCGTCAGGGCCAGCGAACCAGAGCTGCCAAGACCCTTCTACACCTCCACGCGGTGATCCTAGATAACAGGCTGCAGTAGTGCAGACTGGCTAAGGAGAAGGGATCGAAGAGGGAATGCTAACCCGGTACTCAAAAATGCTTGCTGAAGTCGGATGTGTTGGACCGAAAGGTGCAAATATCGCAGCCAAGCTGTAAACTACAACACAACGCATTCCGTTTTCTGGACTACATTCTGCTACTTACCCTTTCAGGGTTTGGTAGTGGGAGAATGAGAACTAAGAAGAAGAAGAAGAAGAAGAAAAAGAAGAAGAATAAATCCGGGGGCTTACTGAAAAAGTGGACACGTGTCCCTCTCGCTGTTGTACAAAGCTTCATAACAGAATGACCACTTTGAGTATCACATTTCCTACCTCATTTCCCAGGCTGCAGTAACAAAGTCTTTCTGTAGGTACACAACCAGAACGTGGGGCGGAGGATTCTGTCATTATGTTGCTTCTGGTCATCATGTTAGTCTTGGCACGCAGTAATATTAATTTAATTTTAATTTAATATAAAACACATTCTCAGCAATTGATTGACCTATATGTATGCCATTAACGATAACTCATAATGGAAGTCATATACAGCCTGGAGCCACGAAGCGCAGTGGTTAGCGCTCTGGCTTCGCATCTGAGTGGTCCTGGGTTTATTCCCCAGTTGAGGCGGTAATGTTTTTTCAGATCGGAATGGCTTCCGAGTCGACCCAGGTTAAATGGGTACCGGTTCAGTCCGGGAAGTAAAAGCAGCGAGGGAGAGGAGATGGCTACCGCCCTCATATAGCCGAGTCTTTGAAATGTGAGATCGCTAGCAGGTCTCTAATTTCAAACAGCAATTTTGAATAACTACTATCCTGACCTGGACATTTATTCACTTTCAACGCCATTATTTTTTTAAGAACCATTTCTCCGTAATGCAAATTGTTCAAATGCAAATTGAAATGTGAGATTGCTAACACCTCACACCCCTACGGCAGTAATGGGCTACTTTACTTTACTTAACTATACAGCCTGGGCAACAGTAGTTGAAGAAACCGCTACAAAGGGATCTCATCAGCAGACCTAAATAAGACAGCTAGAATTAGAAATGTGGCAGCTGTAGATGATTCACTGGGAGAGAGTAGAATGGGTCGGAACAAAGATAAGACAAAAGGCGTGATAAAACTATAAGATTTGTTGCAAAAGATGTACATACACATGTATGTTGAATATCTACTCATTTCAGGAAAACAAGTCAGTATATTTATATTATATCGTTTCTTTATATATTTTTATCTGTCTCTCAATGCTCAATTGCTCAAAGACCAGAGATGGTAGTAGAAAGAATTGGTCGTTAGCCCAACTCGGCACGACACTTGCCTATGGTGATAATAAACCATGTTTTTCTGTTTCACAAAAGCTATTTTTCATGAAATTCGCCTGGAAATTTGTGAAAATTGACAGTGCTTCTTTGAGACCAAATGTTATGCTTTTTTTTAGGACTTTGCAAATCTTAGAAGAAGAGTATATATACTAGATAGTAAACTGAACTTCTATATTCGACATCTAAATGTATAAAATGTATAAATTATCATCATCTTTAGTCCCATAACCTAGAAGGTAGTTGAGGAACCGTTATTGCAGTTTGTAGTACCAGCTCCAGTCATACAACAACGGTGTGGATTGTGCCGCAACACACCTGATAGAGCCCATTTCTCTCCTGGTGGCAGTTCATTATAGTTGTGTCTAAATTTCATACAACGAAGCTCAGACTGTCTTCAGCTAGGGCGAAAGGCGCCGCTCTTGTGAAGTTCAGCTTTGTGAACTAGACCGTGAAATGTGACACATGTTTAAGCGTAGTGATATTCATAAAGCCGATGTCCATTTCAGGATAATCGGACGGAAGAAAACACACAAAATGGACCAATCAACCAGTCCAAATAGAAAACAACAACACGCATCCGTGAAGTGTAAGTCGTCGACTCGTGTGAATTTCCGGCAAATCGATGGTCTGGCGGCATCTATAATGAGCTAAAACAGAAAAGCAATGTAGACCCTCAGCCGTTATGGCGCCATCTTTGCTGCTCTTCGTATAAATGATACTTAGTTGATATAATAAATTCGAAAAGTAACATTAAAAATATAAAAAATACATACGCAATCACAAAAATTAATTCCCTTATTGGCAGACAAAGGGGAGTCAATATTACCATATTTCCACTCTTCGCAAAGGACCCTGAATTTAAGGGAACATTATTAAGTTACAAAGAAGTCTACATCCATTACTTTTCTTTTGTAATTCATATACTGCATGAGCTACAGCATCAACTAGTAGACTCTGGACAACCATTTAGAGTAAAATAAATGCGCCTTAATTGAAATAAAAGAAAGCTCAGACCATAAGTGGTTAACACGATGTATACGCCACTGTGCTATCAACAAAACATCTTGGTAAGGTATATAAAAGGGCTGAACCCTTATTTGTATTCCTTTTTCTACAAATTTTTCATTTTAAAATTGGAGTGCCTCCTTGACGATGAAAATTTCATATATTATCATGCATATCGTCAAGAGTACCTAACTTAAGTGTAAACGACATTAACAACAACATTCACATAGGATATGAATGTAAAAGGATTGTATGTCAGCGTAAAATTAAAAGCTCCTGCATTCTTTCTCCCGTTTCCAAAAACAATAGAGGCAATACACTGAAACAATCCTGTGAAGAACACAAGTCTGCCAAATGGTACTCAAACTAAAAAAATGAGTCAAATACACGCAGAGGTGCCCGTGGACAAGGATGTGAATATTATTGATTTAATAATAATCAAGACCATGCCATTAATTATTGTTCAGAAAGTGCAGCAGACCGATTACTAACTATAAAATGACTGTTAGTGCTTAGCGATATCGAATACACACAAGGACGACCAAATAAGAATGCCGGAAATAATGAATAACATAACAAAGTGAAGGAAAAGATAACTGTGTTATTGAACTTATAACATGATTACAGAAGGTAATTGACACAAAGCATGAAACAATACAAAGCGAATTGAAAGTAAAGGTTCTAAAGTAGTCGAATAATCGAACTGATTACAAATAAAATAAACAAGGTAAGGTGTTCGCCTCGGTGCTGGAGGTCGCGGGTTCAAATCATGAAGGAGACCGGGTTTTTTTCACGTGGGGCATCCGGTAAATATTTCCCCTGATTTCTGAGTAGTGAGATCAGACACTCGTGCGCAGTGGCGCGCACGTTAAAAATACATTAGCAGTTGGAAATCGAAAAGAGTAGGCCCAACGGCCGCTGATCGGACAAAATTCAAGTTAAAAATTAAAGGGATTTTCGCCCCACAGAGAATATGTCGCAAAAACAGGACTGTGGGGATATAACTCTAGGTCCTTGGTTGTGTGGATAGCGGAGCGGCTTAGATGGCGCCTGAGAGGCTGCGAGTCTACCTTGCTCTAATTTACGCTTCCGCCTCCACCAGTCTCAAAAATAGACGATCGTATATTCCAGGGGCTAACAGATGCTGGGATTGAACTGGCAAGTCACCAGTCGATTTTCTCCTGCCGAAAAAATTTGAAACAAAGGAGGTCACACCTCCCCACGACGTCTAACGACACAAGTGGACTGAAGATAGATAGAATGTAAAGTCATTACACACACACACAGAGAGAGAGAGAGAGAGAGAGAGAGAGAAAAGAAGAGAGAGATAAGGAGGAGGATGGAGAGAGAGTTTGAAAGAGTAGAGTATATTATAGAGACTTATTGTAACCATCTTTCGATGTGATAACAACACTTTAAACAATAGAAAAACAGGCTGACCTAACGAAACAATAGCAAAACAAGCTGACCTAACGAAACAATAGAAAACAGGCTGACCTAACGACGAATGTCTTCAGAGAAATAATATGAATCTGGAATTCACAAACAATTCAAACAATGTATGTGTTTGTTGTTCCAGTTTTACTTAGACAACAAACACTTAGTTTCTGGTTCCAGTTCATACATGTGTTCCATTTCGATGTTTTTAAGGATTTCAAAAACGCAGTATCAATCAGTGCAGAAAAACAAGCAAGGCCAGAATATAGCTTACTCAATAACAGGTCCAGACGTTTATTGACGTTACGACCAATATAGGTCTTTATCGATAAAATTACAAACATTACAAAACACACATACAAACACACACACACACACACACACAGATGATCGAAAATAGATGAAACAAACCGCAATGGAATGACGCGTAGAAGTGACCGAGTCAAAATGCCAGTACTTTCTTGGGTTTGCAGAAATGTGTCTGCATGAATCATAAAGTGACTTTCGGAGATTTCTTTGTTCATTCACAATTCGAGACTTAATGATTTCTGCCTTTTTATGTTACTTGATTTTTTCATTTGAAGGATGTCAATAATTACTATTTTTGCTGTTCCGGTTATTCTGCATGTCTTTACTTCTGCATTTTGTTTTCAAACTGGTGCTGAACATTGTGGAAGTGATCTGAGATGTACGTATACCTACTACAGAACTCTGACATGAACTAGGAACTATATATCTCGGCGCAAACATCGAAAGCAAATCACACATAATTTCGCGCGAGAGTCTGTTGATCTTTTACCGCAAGCAAGTATTTAAACGCCCACATCCGGCCCTGTCCAACATACGGGTACTATTGCAGCTTCTGCACTCACGAAAAGCCAATTCGTGTTCCTTGTAAGAGCTTTCGGAAGTGAAGTTCAAGATCGGCTTGAACCGGATCGCCGGACGTGCATTTTAGTCGACTAACAACGCGTTCAGTTCAATACGCTGACCATTAGAGCTCCTATCGGTTTCCAGGAAGAGACGCTTCAAGACATTACTTGGTTTCTTGTAGATCGGCTCCATGCTCCAATATGCTTCCTCGTCTTTCTTTAAGTGGGAACAAATCGTTGTTCACATATTCGTCATCACAGTATACCGTTTATGTTGCTGGCAGTAAAGTGTTTTGTACGTTTAGCAGGGAAAACATGTCCCTAATCATTTAGTCAAATGTTGGTTAACTTAGCAGGTGCAAAATAAAATTGATTATTTTTGGGTATAGTAATGGCAAAGGATTATTTTGTAAAACATGTTAATATAATTGTTCTGATTTGTTCACAACTGTTGTAGCTTGAATTATACAGATGTTTAATTAACAGATGGAAAGTGACTTTACATATACACATTAAAATACGTTTTTTCAAATTATTATTCATGGTGTATTTCACTGTCTCTTCCTTTCTATTTTGTGTTTTAATGAAAATGACGAAGATAGGAATTTGTCACTACTTGTGAATATTGAAAACAAATTGACAATCCAGTGTGAATTGTAAAGTCATTTTATAGCAAAATACTATACAGAAAACACGAAATCAATATGAATAAGACCACTAAGGAATACAAGAACTGTATACTTATAACATATGCAATATCAAATATTCACTAAAGGCATACCTGCTGGATTGAAGCCCGAGTATATAACCTATTGTAATTATAATAAAGTGGATCGGGTGGCCGAATGTTTTCTATGCCCGCATACTGGAAAGGAGAGCAGCGGATCGAATCCTCGGTTAAGGCACATGTTGTTTTTATGTTGGAAGTTAAATAAACGGCAGTGGCAAAGCGGCCTGCAGTATTAAAAAAGGTCTCGACTACACCAGCATTGGGAATAAAGTCGTGCGACAGTAGGTAAATAAAAGTGTAAAATTAAATAGCATGGCTTGGGCAGAGTGGATGCACACGGGTAGTCAAACTGTATAAATCATTAGTTAGACCTAGATTGGTGTACTGTGTACAGTTGTGGAGTCCTTTTCATAGAGGGAATGTAAACATGCTGGAAAGAATACAAACAAGAGCGACACCGCTGATAGTGGGGTTCCAGAATTACAGTTATGAGGAAAAACCAGCCTACAGTGTCTAGAAGAGATAAGAATTCGAGGTGACTTAATATAGGTTTATAAGATGATTAGAGGAACGGATAAATTCGACTTAAACAAGTTTTTTTTAAAATGCAGCCAAGCACAAGAACAAGAGGGCATACCTACAGATTAACTAAAGAGAGGTCCAAATTAATTATTAGGAAATATTTTTTTAGTCCGAGAGTGGTGAATGCTTGGAATGCATTGCCACGCGAGGTAGTGGAGGCAGGGACAGTTAATGCATTTAATAATAAATTGGATGCCCATAGCTTTTAGAGCAAGGCAGAGTCGTCTAACCCAGTATAAAGTTAAGTTAAGTGTGTCCCGTAACCTGACACAGTCATGGCAGTCGTAACCTTTTAGTTGTCTCTGTCGTCATGGTAACCATTCAGTTGTATCTATCGTCATGGTAACCGTTCAGTTGTCTCTATCGTCATGGTAACCGTTGAGTTGTTTCTATCGTCATGGTAACCGTTGAGTTGTCTCTCCAACAGGAAGAGCATAGGATTACTGCAGAAGTTGATCGCCTTGCCAGAAACCTGCGCCCTAGTATGAATGTAATCTTGCAGTTGTGATGTATATGTAGTAGCTTAAATGACATGATGATGTCAGTACCGTGCACAACACTGCTTCCTTGCAATAAACGACATGAATGGCATAGTCATCAGAGTGGTATCCGTTCTGGAAGGAACAAAAACACTGAAACCTTCCCAGTTTATCCTACAATTTGTTCTAAAGAGGGACATACATGTCCTTATCAGCCTTGTTGTGTAATACCATTGCTCTTCAAACAAAGACTTCATGTGTTCAGTACAAGCCTCCTTGTAGTGCTTCCTCTATTAATCATGGAACATAACATAGAAATGTTGTAGCATGGAGAAGTTATTCTATGGCTTTTTTCATTTAATATGTTTTGTGAACCATCCCAGTGACAGATACGATGTCAGATGAACCACACAGATCAGGGTTGTGAGGTCTAGTGATTCACTCAGGTAAGAAATAAGAGGTCAGGTCTTCCACCCAGGTGAGAGATAAAAGGTCATGTGATCCATCAAGGTGAGTGATGAGGTCCTGTGAACCACCCAAGTGAGAGATATGTCTTGTGATCCATTCAGATGAGCGATCAGATGTCATAAGAACCACCAAGGTGACAGAGAGGAGGTCTTGTGAAACACACACTTGAGAGATAAGAGGGCATGTGAACTAACCAGGTGAGAAATAAGAGAACATGTGGTCCCTCCAGGTGAGAGATAAGAGGTCCTGGGTTCCATCCAGGTGAGAGATAAGAGGTCATGTGAACCACCAAGATGACAGATAGGAGGTCTTGTGAACCACCCAGGTGAGATATATGTCTTGTGATCCATCAAGTTGAGAAAAAAAAGTTCATGTCAACCACCTAGATGAGAGATAAGAGGTATTGAGATCCACCCAGATTAGAGAAATAAGATCTAGCTATCTATCCATGGGAAAAGACAAGATATACTTGAAAGGGGGTGGGGGGGGGGGCGTTGTGTAATAATTAGTGGCACGGCTCACCAACCACTTTCATTACTTCGGATTCGTGAACCAGCAAGGTCGTAACCCTATGGAACTGTACCCTTTAAAAATTTGCACTGAAATCGGATGCACTGTGACATAAGTTGTAAAACACAGTAGATCGGTCTTCACCTTTGGAAACTAGAGACACGAGATAGAAAAATATCGAAACAAGTGTTTTAAAGGTGGGAATTGTCCCTGTAATTTCTGCTCTGTTTTACTTTCTCAGAAAATCAAAACCATTGATACATTGTCTATGCTCTCAAAATATACCGCTGGCAACAGTATGGAAGATTAACAGTTCTTACAATCATGAACTTCATAGACGCATACTATGAATATTGAGAAGAAAAGATGAAAGCTTTCATTCAGTTCAAACAAATAGACAAATACACTTACGTCAATCGCATCAGTTGTTCAGGAAAACACAAATTGAATGATCAGTTGTTCAGAATCAGACAAACCTAACAATCAATTGTCCAGAAACATACACACAGATCGATCAATTGTCAAAAAACATACATACAGAACGATCAGATGTTCAGAAACATACATATAGAACAATCAATTGTCCAAAAAACTAAATACAGAACGATCAGATGTCCAGACACATACATACAGAACAATCAATAGTCCAGAAACCTACATACAGAACGATCAATTGTCCAAAAACCTACATACAGAACTATCAGATGTCCAGAAACATACATACATAACAATCAGTTGTCCAAAAAACCTAAATACAGAACGATCAATTGTCCAAAAACCTACACACTGAACGATCGGATGTCCAGAAACATACATACATAACAATCAATTGTCCAAAAACCTACAAACCTAACGATCAGTTGTCCATAAACCTACATACAGAACGATCAGATGTCCAGAAACCTATAAACCTAACGATCATATGTCCAGCAACCTTCATACAGAACGATCAGATGTCCAGAAACCTACATTCAGAACGATCAGATGTCCAGAAACTTACATTCAGGACGATCAGATGTCCTGAAACCTACATTCAGAGCCCTGTTTACACAGCTACTTGGACACATTTATAACTATTTTGTATCAGCCATTGTCCAGGCCAACTGCCGAGCCCTTGTTTTTGCACGTCTACATTGGGATACAGAACTTTTCCATTTCTTGTCCTTGTGGCTTCTAGTTTCTTCAGTATGAGCTAGCCGGATTCACGCTTATACCTCCTCAGTCGACTGTAACAACACGCTTTGCAGGTTTCAATGTCGTTATTATTTGCTCATCTTTCGCCACAAACCAAAACCCGAAAAAGTGTATTGGCTGCTAAAGAAAACATCAAACCAAAAACTATCTTCCCTCAAACAAAACACACAAAAACGATAACTTAAAAATGCTACAGAGCCCACAAAAATCAGCTGTTTTAAATATCCCAAGAAAAAGAAAAGACGTGGCCATGAAAGACGAGCTCTACGAAAGTGGCTCAGAAGATCACAGACTAAGCAAACATCTTGATGCACTTTAATATTATTTTCAGAAACAATAAATAAGCAGGCAGTTATATAGTTTCTTGAAAATTGTATTACCAGGATAATAATGGATTAGTGTGCAATGACTTATCTAACTTTAACAAAGACTATGAAGTTATTTTTACATACACAATACATATTGGGACCTCTTATTCTACATACTCATGTATTTCTATTAATAGCATCTATGCTAGAGAGAGGGAAACCGATACATGACACATCACATAACATATTTATGTTTTATATGTGTATCTTTACAAGCTAGGTAAGAATCATAATGTTCGGTTTTCCTTTGTCAAAGTTACATTAAGCACGTTACATAAATTGTGTAGTAGAATAAATGAATGATATTTAAATGTAATGTAACAGACAAGACTATTTAGTTCACTACATTAACACGTGTATAATCTTGTAATCTGAGGTTGGTATTGACAACACAAACACGTGCATAATCTTTCAATCTGCGGCTGGTGTGGACAACACAAACACGTGCATAATCTTGTAATCTGAGGCTGATGTGGACAACACAAACACGTGCATAATCTTGTAATCTGAGGCTGGTATTGACAACACAAACACGTGCATAATCTTGTAATCTGAGGCTGATGTGGACAACACAAACACGTGCATAATCTTGTAATCTAAGGCTGGTGGGAACAACACTAACATGTGCATAATCTTACAATCTGAGGCTGGTGTTGATTTTAATCAAGCTTACTGGACTTTCCACTTGTGGATCCAGTGACATCACAATGAAAAAATGGTAGGGCCACTGCACATCTATGTATGTTGTACAGAGTGACTAAATAAAGATGTGCATAGGACTAGCACGTCACATTGTTCAATACAGGGATACAGGAACAAAAAATGCAAGAGACACACATTATTTTAGTGCAGGCTTCCTGCATGAGGTATCTATAATGGTGTCCCTTTGCTTAATAGGGGACGAAATTAAAACGAAGAAGTAGAGGACGAAATACTTATGAAGAAGAAGCAATGTTAAACGCAGAAGACGAAGAAGAAGAAGAAGAAGAAGACGAAGAAGAAGAAGAAGAAGAAGAAGAAGAAGAAGAAGAAGAAGAAAAAGGAACCTGAATGTGTATTCGATAATAAAAGGCCATTTGCTATACCAGATATTAATTGATGACATGTCACTGAAGACTTCTGAAACCACATCAACCACACTGATGACATGTCACTGAAGACTTCTGATACCACATCAACCACACTGATGACATGTCACTGAAGACTTCTGAAACCACATCAACCACACTGATGACATGTCACTGAAGACTTCTGAAACCACATCAACCACACTGATGACATGTCACTGAATACTTCTGAAACCACATCAACCACACTGATGGCATGTCACTGAAGACTTCTGAAAACACATCAACCACACTGATGACTCCTGATAAGACATGAACCGCACCAATGACACCTGATAACACATGAAATGCACTGATGACTTCTGATAACATAACAACCACACAGATGCCATAACACTGGTGACTATTTATACCACATCAACCACACTGATGACTCCTGATAACACAACAACCACACTGATGACTCATGATAACATAGCAACCTCGATAATGACATGTAAATAATTACTCCTGATACCAAATCAACCTCACTGTTGACTCTTTATAACATACCAACCACACTGATAACATCACTGATGAATCCTGATAACACGTCAAGTACACTGATGAATCCTGATAACACGTCAAATACACTGATGAATCCTGATAACACATCAAAACCTTTCAATTTTTTTCTGTCTGCAGCAATGGAACTAAGCATGAGGCTGTTGTTTCGCCACTTGGTATCTATATTGTGACTTACTTCTCCAATTCTGTCCATCATTATTTGATATCTTCCGACTATAGTTGTTCTCGGTGCTTCCTTTACATGTCACAATCCTTTTCGCTCCTTTTCTAACATAAATCTCAATGTCTATGTAGGTTTCTTCCCTAGTCTCTTTCTTTGCACCAATTAACCTGCTTCTGTTAAAAACGTATAAATCGTTACAAATTACGGCTGCCACTTTTAACGATTACTTAATCGATTAAATGTTAAAAATGTTAATCGATAAAGAAAAAATTAATGAATTTTTTTTTATTTATTTTTTTTTGGGTGGTAAAAATTCCGGCTACATTTGTGCTAAGAATGTCCGAAAATGTGAATGGCAACATTCAATTTTAAGCCAATTTCAGAAAAAGATAAGAGCATTTTGCGTTGGAAATAGCTCGATGTAGCATTACATAGCACATATTACTAAGTCGCTAAACAAACTATAATATTTAAAACTAATTTGAAAACGATAATGTAACTTCACGCATGTACAATGAAAAACTATTTGAACTCAACGATAGTGTGCGGAATGTAGCTGTAATTTCCTGACTTAAGACGTGTGCACGGCATTGAAGAATAAATCTTACTGCAGTATCACTTGTCATGGATTGATTCTGAACGGAATCTGATGCCAGCAACGCTATGTGTACATGAACGTTTCTGGCGTACATGACAACTTGCTAAAGATTCGAAAATTGCTGAGAAAATCAATTATGCATGTAACATGGTGACTGGAGTCGACCTAACCAGGGACACTTTATACCACATCTAGCACGCGGTTTTTCGTGTCACGACACGCACCGACTGATGGTATAAAACACATATTTAGGTCTATTACAAACATCTTGCGGGAAAATTCAAATGTATTTATGCAAACACAAAAGAGTTAAATAGCTGCTAAACAGGCGTTTTAAAATATGACAATTTTTCTATATATTACAAACAAAATATTCAAGAAGACAGAACATTATGTTGGTAATACTGGCATGACTGTTGGAGGTGAAAAAATCCCTCCTGCATTATCACATCACGTGATTCGTATTGACACTAACACGACGCTGTCTGATGTGAGCTAGGCAAGTACATGTCTGTTTGGAGTGTTCTGACAGATGGATTTAAATTTCTTGGCCTTGGAAGGTGTGTATTATGCAGTTCTGCTATTCTTAAATTTCGGACAAAGCAAGTGCAAGTTCATGATAGCGACCCAATTCACATTGCACCTTTCAAATGAACGGCGCTAGATGATCTCTCTGAAACAATTCAAGATTTTAATGCTTACCAATTTAGCAAATCGTTTCTGCTTTAAAACCACGTTATAAGAAGATTAAGTATTTTACTAAATATTTACTGATAGGTAGATAATTTACAGACGTTACAGGTAAATAAAAAGGCGGACAACATTGTCAGTGCTTGCATGGAACAGCGTGTTGAAATGAAGTTTCTTGTAAAAGAAGGCATGAAACCTGCGGAAATTTACAGAATACTGCAATCACATAACGGTGATGAGACACTGAGCTGCATTAAGATTTTTGAATGGTGTAAACGTTTTAGAGAAGGCCGTACATCCGTGAGATTGATCACGATATGCTCCTGCAAGATAACGCTCGAAGTAATACTGCTCACCACACTACGTGCCATCTGAAGAAATTTGGCTGAGACGCATTTCCAGATCCACCTTACAGTCCAGACCACGCTCTAAACGATTTCCCCTTATTTGGACCCCTAAAAGAATTCCTCGGAGGTCAGCATTTCAGAACTGATTACGAAGGGAAACATTCTGTCCTGGATTAGTTCAGACATACTGACAAATTTTTCTACTCTGAAGCATTTCAAGCATTACTTAAACGTTGGGATAAGTGCATAAACATTGCAGAAGGTTATATCGAACAATAAATGGCACTTTACTACTTGGAAAAAAGGTCGAGGTTGGACTTAAACGCCCCACGTATGTGCTGCCCAAAAATAGGACTTGCGAGAATGGTTGAGATACAAGAGGCTCAGCAGGTTACTTTGTACAATATTTCTGTTAAGTCAGAATTTAAAATTGTACATTATAAATCTTCTATAATAATTTAGTAAACGTGTACATCTTTTGATAATGTATTGTGAGTTAAAAGTGTAAAGAAACTCTTGCTTTTAAATGTTACAAGTTAATTAGTTAATTAGTTTCTGACATAGTTGCTCCTCTGCTAACATGGAGGGGTGGGGGGGGGGAGGAGATCTTTTTGTATATATTTGTAAACAAGTGTACAGACAACAAGAAGTTTGGTTTGTTGTGCCACTGAATTATGGAGAATGTCTAATGCTGGCCTATATGTTGGCGACAATTTGGTAGGAATTGTGTTACCTTCATAATTGTTGCCCGGACAGAGTCTTACAGCTTGATCCTTTCTATGTTCAACTGCCAAAGAACTCTTTCACACGCATGTCGTGTACATCAGACCTCCGAGTTTATTGAAAGTCTCTGATAGGACTTAGCTGTCCCATTTCACTTCACTTGAGACTAGGGGGACGCTTGAAACGTCCTGGATTCGAACGCTTACTTTTTGTTTTCGTTGGTTTGCTTCTTGGAGAGCGAGCGTTTCACTTCTAGATGTAGCGAGCCCATTCAAGGTATTACCATTTCTAATTATTTGTACCGAAAAGAATTGTTCGAATTTAATTGATTAATTAATAATTAAATGGTCCGAGTGATTGATCAAAATTTTCTTATTCAGTGTCATCGCTATTACAAATGTATTATGCACGTGCAATACTTTTGTTTTTATTAATCAGCTTCCTGAGAGATTAGCTCTTGGCGATTCTAGAAAATAGTGATGTTGGACGCGTGGCTTTCCTCCCCCTCCCCCACCCACGCCAACCACCATCCCATGGGCAGAAACCAGAAATGTATCTGGCTCCCTCACGACCGTCGGGGGTGGGGGAGAAGGAGAGAGAAGTATTCTCGCACGCACAATACAGAGGTGTATAAATCACCGAATCAATTCACGTACACCGTTTTTTAGTGCCGAGAAAATGCACTCTTATTCGTAATGATATTTCAGGGCTGATTTGAAGACCTTGCATGGTTTTGTAACACCAACTATCTATTATTGTCTTGATTGTTCTATTAATGTACTGAAGCCCTGCTGTCTCGCATTATAGACTCGTGCAGCTTAAGAGGTTTAAACTTAATCTACTCATGTTTAATTAGCATTGGCGTCTGAGTCTCTATAAGCCTTGACGGTGATGCCCTGTGAGTTTTGTCCAGCTCCATCTCCTGTATTTCGACAGTCTACTATGGCTGTAAAGGCCGATTCGCGAATGACAATCCCTGCTACAGACCGCGCAACCATGCTGAGAAGGCCGGCTTGCCTGGGTGTCCCTGCCACAGACCCTCGCAACCATGCTGAGGTGACTGGCTTGCCTGGGTGTCCCTGCCACAGACCGCGCAACCATTTTGAGGTGACTGGCTTGCCTGGGTGTCCCTGCCACAGACCGCGCAACCATGCTGAGGTGACTGGCTTGCCTGGGTGTCCCTGCCACAGACCGCGCAACCATGCTGAGGAGGTTGGCTTTCCGGTGTGTCCCCCAATCTCTTCATTCTTGTTCTTTTCTCTGTAGCCAGATGGCGTCTTTGAGCGTCGGCAACCATGATAGCTTTTCCACCTGACTCTCCCCAAACAACTCAAATCTGAGCAATCGTTTTCCAGCTTCCGGATGGCATGTCGTATGAATTAGTGTCCCTCTTTCATACGTCTTTGAACGCTGTATGGAACGAACGATTCTTCTAGTCCCAATGACCAGCAGTTCATAGAGTATATTCTTTGGCAGCCTCTCATCTTCCGTACTGTAAACATGCCTCAACATGTGTTCGTGTATATATATATATATATATATATATATATATACACACACACCATGCATAATCTAGTACTTACTGCATGTCCACCTTCATCAGCGAACTATAAATGTGATGAAATCTACTGCATTTAACTTCCTTTTCTCGGGGCAATCAACAACAACACCACCAATGTTGGATTTCCTCGTTTCGGTCTTTTTTAGAGATCCTGGCGTCTCTTTGAAGTATTTCATTTCACACGTCGCTATCTTACGTTGTCATACAGTAGTCAACCCATGCCTGATACTGCCAACATAGAGTTGGTAGGAACATACAATTGATCATTTACTTGTTCTATTTCAGTAGAGATAAATAATTATACATAACTGCTGGTGGATGAACCACTGGCAGCTTAACGTAAGTAATGTATGAGTGACGTAGTTCAATACCTTAGATGAATCCCTATCAACTCCTAACCCTGAATGTGACAACCTGATTTTTAGTCTACGTAAGTTACTTCTTCACATGACCTGCGTGATAATTGGTAAGTAACTACTTCACATGACCTGCATGATAATTGGTAAGTGACTACTTTACATGACCTGCATGATAATTGGTAAGTGATTACTTCATATGACCTGCATGATAATTGGTAAGTGACTACTTCACATGACCTGCATGATAATTGGTAAGTTACTACTTTACATGACCTGCATGATAATTGGTAAGTGATTACTTCATATGACCTGCATGATAATTTGTAAGTGACTACTTCACATGACCTGCATGATAATTGGTAAGTGACTACTTCACATGACCCGCATGATAACTGGTAAGTGACTACTTCTCATGACCTGCATGATAATTGGAAGATATTTGTTCTGGTTTCATGATGATTCTGATTAAAATTCATAAATTTGTATGTTAATTTCTGAAATGTTGCGATTAACGAGCACAATTTATGCACCGGAGGCTTTCAACACATGCCTTTGCTTGTGTAATTGTCCTCGTAAACACAGAAAACATCTAATTTCTTCTTTCTCTTTTAACTTCCGCCTCTGTTACTTCTCAATATTTTTTTAAGTCCAAGCTCATAACAACGTTTCGTGCAATCTTTCTTCAAAACTCTCCAATTCTGTTGAATATAGAATGGATTCTTCCTTCATAACTCTCCAATTCTGTTGAATATAGTAATGGATTCTTCCTTCATAACTCTCCAATTCAGTTGAAAATAGTAATGGATTCTTCCTTCATAACTCTCCAATTCTGTTGAATATAGAAATGGATTCTTCCTTCATAACTCTCCACTCTTATTGGTTGTATATTAATTAAGTCTTCTTCGTAACTCTCCAATCCTATTGAATTATTAATGTATTAATGTACACTTCTGCTTCCTGAGTATGCAGGGCTGCCGTTACGCTATAATTTCACGTTCTTGATGCATTATCCCTTGGTCAATCAACGTCCATGCACTTTGTAGAATCGTCGTCACTGTATCAGTTGTTATTATAAGTGGGTGGTCGAACAGCTTGGTTGTTGATCTCATGATTAAGAGCACACGTATTCAAATCTCCGTAAAATGTTGAGTAAAATAAAGGTTGTAAGTGTACACTGTTCGGCAACGTCTCAGACAAGTCACGTTTATTTCTCGCTCTAAAAATATCTCACGGAAACTCCAAAAAGGGGGTACTTTAGGAAACACCAGGGTCTGGTAAGTAATACTGATCAAGACCACATCTCTAGTCCCCGTCGTGCTTCTGGAAACAAACTGTTTCATAATAGTCTGGCCTAAAAGGTGAGAATCAATACTGTGATACTTACAGACATGAACATATTGAAGAACCTCATACTGCACTACAGCCAGGAGAACCTAGTTAAACCTTCGCATATGCCTATCGGAAAATAAGAAGAGTCACTGTAACCCACCATTAACGAAACGTCAAATCTAACTCAGGACGTCTCGCTTCGAATAATAACTACTCCATAAACGGGGCGGCTATAATCCTTTTTACAATCGTATGTGTTTGTTTTTCGTTTTTTATTCTACCTATCCATGTTAACCCTAGCCATTTCCAAAACTCGCCCTCATGTTTGTCGTGTGTTCAATTTGCTCGTTAAAGATCAAAGAGCTGCCATTGCAGTTGGCTCAACATACATTAATGTAGAGTTTCAGCAGTCGTGTGCTTCTGTAGCCATACTTTCTGTAGCCATGCTTTCTGTAGCCATACCTTCTGTAGCCATACTTTCTGTAGCCATGGTTTCTGGGACCATACCTTATGTAGCCATGCTTTCTGTAGCCATACCTTCTGTAGCCATACCTTCTGTAGCTATACCTTCTGTAGACATACCTTCTGTAGTCATACCTTCTGTAGCCATGCTTTCTGTAGCCATACCTTCTGTAGACATACCTTCTGTAGCCATACCTTCTGTAGCCATGCTTTTTTGTAGCCATACCTTATGTAGCTATACCTTCTGTAGACATACTTTATGTAACCATACCTTCTGTAGCCATATTTTATGTAGCCAGACCTTCTGTAGCCATACTTTCTGTAGCCATCCTTCATGTAGCCATACTTTATGTAGCCATAGCTTCTGTAGCTATACTTTCTGTTGCCATACCTTCTGTAGCTATACCTTCTGTAGCCATACTTTCTGTAGCCATACCTTCTGTAGCCATACTTTCTATAGCCATACCTTCAGTAGCCATACTTTCTGTAGCCATACTTTATGTAGCCATGCTTTCTGTAGCCATACCTTCTGTAGCCATGCTTTCTGTAGTCATACCTTCTGAAGCCATACCTTCTGTAGCCATGCTTTCTGTAGGCATACCTTCTGTAGTCATACCTTCTGTAGCCATGCTTTCTCTAGCCATACCTTCTGTAGCCATACCTTCTGTAGACATACTTTATGTAGCCATACCTTCTGTAGCCATGCCTTCTGTAGCCATACTTTCTGTAGCCATACCTTCTGTAGCCATACTTTCTGTAGCCATACCTTCTGTAGCCATTGTTTTATGTAATAAAGTTGCTATCCCCTATGCACAACCCTTATTAGCAGCTTTTACGTCGTGCTTGGAAGGTTACAGTGGTCCATTTTTGTGAAATATATAAAATTGACACAACATTTAGAGCCCTTTCAACTCCAACAAAGCTAATTGTCTGATGTCAGTACAATTCTATTTGCCACGTTGTATATACACCACCTGACTAGGTCCTAGCACAATATATTACCTTACACATCGTCTTCAATATCTGCTATGGAACATCTTCTTTAATTTAGTACATCAGACGATATGTTATCGCCATATCGGCTGCATTGGATCTCCAACGCTTTGTATCCCTTGTCTTGGTGGCCAAGAAGTCAAATAGTCCTCCTAGACAACCAGGAACCACCGTGGTGACTATCATGTTAATAGCAGTCTCAGGTGGCAATGCAGGACAGAGAGGGAGGAAACTATGTGTCTCATCCAAGTGTTACGCTTTTGGCATTGAAGACGACTTCATGGTATGTGTGAACTCTTCCCACCTGTGATTTCTATGGAGCGCTGTAAAAAATGAAGGGCCAGGACGTCTTGAGAGAGACGGGCTACATGGCTAAAGAAGGAGAGGCGGTCTCGATCCAGCATTAAAGAAACTCTCGAGTTGTGATCAGCGGGAGACCTCAATGTTGACGGCCAGGTCATTCCAGCGGACTCTAAAAGATACGTAGTTGGGCTTCAATTCGCTCCTTATCTCTCTTTAATACCATGTAAGTTTAGAAGCTGTACGGCAGGCTTGGGATGACACAAGATTTGTAGAAAAGTAGCTTTGTCTCCAGAGAAAGCATTTGTTGGGTTAAGACTCTGTGCTGGGAGTTAATGGCAGCAAGGCCGATTTTTCGAGTAATGTCTGGGTTACTACGTGTCTCAGAGGTATGTCTGCTGCCCAGATAGATGAGGTCTTCGGTGGGATTGCTATGATTACCGATGATAAAGATTTCCACTGCAGACGGACCAATGTTGATGCTCTGAATTGTGGTATTTGACAAGATAGGTGTCGATATTAATAGCGTAATTTGACATACTTTTCACTTTCCTGTTATCTGTATCCTGTATTGAGTATTTGTTCTCCACTATTACGTTTGCCGCCTTCTTTTCCATACAGATCAGTTATTAGCAAACTAATATATATATTGATATGTTAGAACTATCCCATCGAAGAGGGGGGGGGGGGAGAATAGGGGCAATGTAAACTGCTAGGCATGGATTTATTAGATGACTAACGAGGGTTGGAAATGTGACTGGCTTCCCCACCCTGCAGAAACTTAAACCACAAACACGTCGACAGATATAGACATGTCAACATTTGTTGACTTCGTATGTATTTGTTGAGACCTACGTTCTACAGGGAGCTGAAAAAGTTTTGATTAATTGAAACTGTTTTGACTATTTGGCTCAAATTTCCTTAATTAATTCTCGTTCTATCCCATCTTTACAAATCTTTTCGTTTTTGTTTTATATTTTTTCCACAGCTTATTTTTAACAACTTAAATCTTTCCTATTATCTCACTTATTTCTACATAGCATTCATATTCCTACGCTATTATTTTTCAATCTAGCAGCTTTTGTTGTTAGCTAGGTGTATTTACCTTAGCGTTACAGACCGATTTCAACTACAGGCCAAGTCGTTTTGGTCTGGTCAGGGCGAGTAGACCGCGTCGATTGTGTAACCGCTGGTCTGAGATAAGCCCTTGTCAGGGGTAAATAATTGTCTACTATAGTATACCTGACAGAATATTACAGTGTACCTGACAGAACATTATAGTGTACCTGACAGAACATTATAGTGTACCTTATGGTGACACAGCAGTCGTTGTAAAAATAAATAGATTTGACGAAGCTGAACGGAAACTGACAATTGCTCTTGATGCTCTTGCTGAAAATTGTTCGAAAAATCAACTCAAAGCAAACCACAACAAAACCTAAGTATTTGTTTTCTACGTCAGAAACAACGCGCACAAATAAAACTACAGATCAAATTGCAAGGAACGGAGCTCGAACACTGTACGGCTCCCATATAACTGGGTGCAAAGATGTATAATTCGCTGTCCTATGTGATACAATGCCTGTACACAAAATTAAAGCTCCATGCGAGAAAAAATATCATCCAAAAATTGATTGGCATAACGTGTGTGTCCGTAGCTTAAAACGCTGCACCAATTTGGAAAAACTGTGCACGTGTTAAAATCACTGACATCACAGTACATGTCTGGGCAAAATTTCGAAAGAGGGACTTTTTAATCAACTTTAGAACAATGGAAGGGTCGATATGATGTAAAAATGAATAAAACATACTTGTATTTTTTAAAAGCCAGAGTACAACTTAATGACGACACAAGTGAGAAAGGTGAACTGCGTCACGGTGTGCCTCAAGGAGTTTCTTCCCCCACACGTTTCATAGTTTATATCAATGACCTGATTGCAGAACTTCCACAAGAAATAACAAGTGACAATGTACGCGGACGATTTGGTGTACAAATCAGCATGTAACAGTTGCCATCAAAACGCTGCAAAGAGCAATTGATGCTTTACCCTCATAGGCAAATAGATGGTATGTTAGCATTAACGCAGAAAAAATTTGTTTTTCACTCCATCCCCCATAATTTTAAAAAAATGCAGTTATCAATATAAATGGAGAGCTCCTCGGAGAAGATAAACAACCCCCCCCCCCCTATATTAGAGTTACTAAACATGTCATGATGATATGAAGGCTACACGTTAACATGGCAATCAAAAAAGCCATAAAAAAATTAGCCATTCTAAGAAAATTAAGGTGAATAACATGGGGAACTAATGGAAAAATTTTCAACATTTTATAAACAGGGTATACCACCACATCTGGAATATGAGTCAATAGCGTGGTACCAAGCAGCAAACACTGCCCCGAAAGAGGTTGATAATGTGCAAAACCAGGCGCTTAGAGTCATTAAGGGATCAATGAAATCAACATCTACAGTTGAGATGGAGAAAATGGGGAGGATACAAACACTACGAGAACACAGTCACGAAGTTTCTAACACAGGCAGAAAAGTTGCTCTGCATGCCGAGCCATGCAATGAAGGACAGATTCCAAAGTTTAACAATGGGAAGACTGAAATGAAGCAGTTTTATGCACCAGGCCAAACGACTTCGTAGAATAACTACAAATCTACCTGAAGTTAACATGTCCCTAAAGTATATGCCAGAAAGAATCCATCGGAGAGAGGAGCATGGACTACCAGTCTGCCTCCAAACAATAGCGAAAGGAATACTAAACAAGGATTAACAAAACAGTGTACAACGTAGGGTAGCTACTCTCAGTTTTCTAAATGAAGAATACCCACAAGACCTCTGGAACCGAGTGTACCACATTTGGCTAGCTCAGAGTGCAGTATAGAATAGAGCAGCGGGAGTGTACATAGAAGACTCAAACAACTTTAGGGATACGGTCAGAGTATCAACCCAGAAATTATGTCATATTTGTGTTGCAGAAATCCAGACAATGAAGGTGGAAACTGGGAAACTGTTGGACACTAATCTCGATTCATAACCTGTAGTGTTTCTGACAGGTTTCACAACCTAAAACTGTGCACAATTACCTCACATTTGCGATAATAAGCCACGCTAGCAAGATCCTCTTGCGGATAATATTGCAGAGGAAAGAAAGAAAATTTGAATGCAAAATTCTTGGTGCAAAGAGGCTTCAGGAATTACAGAGGGACCACAGATCACATATTTAATATGCGGAACATCTATGAAAAATGTAAAGAGTATAACGTAGATATATATACATGATTTTATCGATTACATAAAGGTCTTCGACTGCGTAAAACATCAGAAAATTGAGAATATCATGATTGATGTGGGATTTCCAGTACATCTAATCCAACTAATCGAATCATTATATCACAGCACCAAGTTGCTGTCAGAGTATCTGGTGAAACATCGGAAACAGTTTGAAATACAAATGGGAGTAAGTAAGAAACGCAAAGTAAAGATCTCGTCATTCCATGCGGCGCAAAGGAAATATGGTGTTAGGCCCATATTATTTGTTAACCCACGGCACTTAGTGGATGATGTGGTCAGCATCACGCCGGCTGCCTTTACTTTCCGAACTGAACCGGTACCGATTTAAGGCTGGGTCGACTCAAAAGCCATTTGCGCCTCAACTTGGAAATGAACCCAGGACCACTGAGATGCAAAGCCAAGGCGCTAACCACTGCGCTACGTGGCTCTCCAATGTGAGTAAGGCAGAGATGTATCCTCTCAACATATAATATCTATTTAACGTTTATGCAAATGGCATAAGGAGAAACGTTAGAGTAGATGAAAAGATCGAAAGTTATTCAAATTCATAATCGGCGGATACAAAATCCCAGAACTAAGATACGCAGACGATAGTGTATATAGTCAAACAGTGCAGAGGTATTAGAGCAACTAATTGCAACTGTAAGCAGATGCAACGAAGATCACCATTTTGTGAACCTGTGTTTTGTCCCGTGGCAGCAAACGGCTGCAAAACAAGGACAGTCACCAAAAGCTCAAGGAAGATAATCGGAAGGTCACCAAAATACCACGAACAAAAAAAAAAATGAATGCAGACATTGACAACAGTGTGGCATAGAGAACTCACAAATTTCATCATAAACAGAAAATTGAAATACTTTGGCCAAACCAAAAAACACAACGGTATTGAGAGAACGGTAATAGAATCTATAGTGCCGGACAGGAGCGGCAGAGACAGATCAACAAGGCGATGGTACCAAGATGGCAATACTTGGGCATGCCTCTGGAGCTAGCTGGAGATTTGACAAGAGCGAGTTTCTTTCTAACAGGATGTGATGGAAGCGACGTTCTGCAAAGGACATACTACATGATAATAATGCGGACAATTAGCACACCAAGCACTGACATCCTGATCGGTCTACGGGTTCTACTATCTGAAATGAGTAACTAGAGTAAGATTCTTATACAGTGAATACTTTTCATTGTGAAGTACCAGGAAACAATAGAGCAGATCCACTGGTAAAGGAGGATGCTGCAGACGAGCAACCGGATGTACCAATTACATATCAACAGAATAAATAGATGATCAATTCAATCAGAAAGCTACCAACATTAACACAAGACGGTCACCATAAAATAAGTAGACAAGAACAAACTGGTGTGCTGTGCCTTATAACAGTACACAGCCGACTCAGCAGTCACATGGACACAACATTGAAGATTGTCGACCCAGTAACGTACTTCAGACAGCAGAGAGCACATGCTACAGAATTGCCCCGAAAATGATATAGTTACAAACCCAACTGGCCCATTGAAAAAACCCTTGAATAGAAAGTTTATGGATCTAAATGTGAACTACAACAGACATTACATTTTTTACCATAGATAATATAGCAGATATAGACATTATATTAGTGTCAGGGGACCCAGATCAAGGTGTAGACGAAGACAGGAAAAAATCTGGAAAGGCATGACAAATTAACTGGGCAAACAGAAAACATATCTAGTGATGAAATGCTCATGAAACAGTAAGTCATTCAACGAATCAATTATCAAGTTCACTCGGAATGGCGATTTATGAAAATAAACTGATACTATTTTAAGATAATACCTTGTAAATAGGTGAGATTTTAGGCATCTAGGGAATTGATGTGCTATCGATCGGTAATCATGTTTGTTATGCTGAATTTCGCTGCACTTCATTGCCTGACTCAAAACCGTGGGAGACCAGTTCATGATGGAGTTCAACGTTCCGCTTAACTGCATTCAGTCCAGATTATCACTACTCAAGGACATTTCTGCTCTGACTGAAGCCAACTTCCTCCTGCCTGCCCCTCCCTCCAACAGAGGTTACACGATACCTCTCCCATCCTCGTATTCTCAGCACAGCAAGGGTCACGCTGAACAAGAGGTGGACACAATCAGAAACTACGACAGCAGGACACGTAAAAGCAGGGAGTTTGACACGGACAAACATGAAAAGCTTAACACAAACATTGGTCTAACACACTCCTCGCGGACCTCATCCCAAGGCTGCAGAGTACACGGCTCCACCTGGGGAGTCTTTACGGATTTCGTCGACACGTTACGCATGAACACAGCCTCAGCAGTTGGACATGGTAGAGGTCGATCGACGCAACGGGCCTTTGACGCCTACGCGAACATTATTATTATTATTAGGGATTTTATGGAAGCTCAAATTTTAAATAGGTGACAGAATATGTTGGCTAATGATAGACACTGTTAACAGTTTAAGACAAAGTCAAATAGTATATTTGTTTTACAAATTAAAGGGAAAATTTAGATAATTTGGATGAAATATTTTCACCAGTTGACAACGGCAGAACCAAAAAAATAATTTTAAAAATCAAACTGATTAAAAATTAAATAGTTAAAATAATAACTGCGAGTATACCTTATAGCGTTTCTATTTTTGTTTGACACGTTTTATTGATATTTGTGTATTTAATTTTTGTGATTGCGTGTAAGTTTTAAATGCATATCGACTCAAACGTACGACGTTAACCTTAAGATGGGAACGTTGCTTATCACTTTATTAATCAGGTCTCACCTCAATGGCAGTACCAGTTTTATTATAATATTCAACTAAGTGTTAAAACGGTTAGACAACTTGCCCATAACAGACAGTGTCATTGAAAAGATACCATCCCCAACCACTGCACGCTCTAGTCGACAAAGATATAAATTGATACTTGATTATTAGAGTTAGCGAAGACTCAATGAACTGAAGAAGGTAGCTGTTCACACTATTTCACAAAACCTGGGACCTCATACTATTAAGTCTAACACTTCATCTCCATTAGTTGGTATGTATCTGAGTTCACTTAAACGTGTATTTAATCTACACTACCTCCATTCCGTAAACGACATCAAGTGGTCAGGAATTGGACAATTTTATTAACAAATAGCGTTATTAGATAATACTTGCGCATGAGCAAAAATAATTGTTTAAACATCTGACTTCATCTTCCGATTTGAAAGACTCCACTTAATGGATCATTTCCTCAGGATGTATCTCTCAGGTTTTGATTCTTAGTGAGTCGTGCAAAATAGCGCAATTTCAACAATAGCAGCGCAAATAGTCATTTATTTCAACACCATAATAACACTCAAGATAAAAAGTATTGAATATTTGATTTGAAATGAATAAATACTCGCATAATATTGAATATTTGATTTTGGATTTAAAATTATAATATACTTACTTAGTCGCTCCTCTACCCTGGGGTGTAAAGGTTTGCCAGAAAAAGTGCCAGACTATTCTATCTACTGTTTTTCTCTTGGACTCGTTCCGGTATAGTCCTCTGTCTCCTCTATTGACATCCCAGCGGATTCGCTTTCGAATTCTAAAATGTAATATTAAGTATTTAGCTGGGCGGCGTACCGAGGCGTGTAGTGGCACGGATCCAAACCTAAACTTTCTCTCCCCGGATTTAAGATACAGACAGATCGTACCCCATTAAATTCGAACTGAAGTCGGATGTTCTGGTCCGTTAATGCGCAAAATGCAGTGCAACACTGTGTCTTATGAAACAGTGTGAACAAGAAGAAGAGAAGATATTAAATATTTTATTTTAAAATTGAAATGTAATATTGAACAATATTTAAAATATCGTATTTAATAATTGATTTTGAAAAGTTAAAAAATATATTATTTCATTTTTAATTGTGGTACATAATATTGTATATTTGATTTTGAAATTTAAAATGTAATATTAAACAAGTGATGTTAAATTAGACAATAAAAAATGTTACATATTGTCTTTGAAATTTTACTATATAATATTATCCTCATGATTTTATGGATGACGTCGCTCTCATAACAGCATATCTGAACAACTCGATTTTTGGTTGGACAGCTCGATTCTGTCACTTTCATGATCAGAGCCGCTTTAATATCCGTTGTCTATCTTCTCTTCAGTGTGCTTCTGCCACGTTTGCCAGCTACTGTTTCCTCCAGTATAATTAGTTTTTTTTCTAGATCATTGTAGAGTTTATTGTGGCAAAAGTATTTTAGTTTCCTAGACGGAATATTGTTTTCTATCCAATTATGTTGTATGCCCACTTCCATGAGGATTGATGTGTTTTTCTTTCTTGCTACACGTGTTAATTTGAGCACTTTTCTGTAGCATTTTAGCAAGAATGATTCACTATTCTTCTTTAGTGTGTGTGTGTCTGTACGTGTGGTTGTCCATGTCTTAATCTGTACTTTTCAACTGCGAAAGTGCAAATATCCAGGATCTTTTACATTTTGTCATGTTGTTAGTGTTGTACCTTTATTTTTTATGTTAGTTAACTTCTGCAATATCATGGCCAATCATCTTCTGACTTCTTTTCGGTAATCTCCATTGTCGTTTAAAATCGAGCCGCGATATTCAAAACGTCTGACGCTCGTAACTTCTGTCCTCTGTTCTCTAGGATAACTGTAGGTCTGGTTTTTGCATTATCAATGCTCATTATCTTGGACTTGCTGATATTTTGGTAAATATTTTGTTCCCCGCTGTGCTGTTTAACCGACAAGATCATCGGTGCCAGTCCCTGAGCGTTCTTCGAACGGACAACTTTGTCATTTGAATATCTTAGAAGTGGTTATTTTATTTCCGACGATTGTGAACTGTTCCAACTTTTCATATTCTTTGTCATAATTGACTATTCTTATTATCTTTTCCGCATAAATGTTTTAAAAAAGATGGGTAGAATACTCATCTTTGTTTTACTCCCTTTTGTACCTCAAACTAGTAGAATGTCTCTTTATCTACTCTAACCTTTGAATGCTGTTCTGGATACAGTGTTCCTATCAGTTCAATAAGGTGCGTTCAAAACCTCCATGTCTTTCATGTCAAGATAATATTTAATTTGAAATATCTGTAAAAATTGAATATTTCTGTAAACAATTATTTTGTTAGTGAATTGGATATTTGATTTGGAATTTGAAAAGGAATGTATACAATTTAGAAATGATTAAATTAGTAAATATATTCCAACTGACTAAGAATAAAATTTATAAATGTTTAAATGTTAAAAAATATACAGTGATGATAGTAAGTGAAGATAATAATAGTAATTGGTGATATTTAACAAATTATTTAAAATAATGACAATTGGTGGTGAGACTTACGATAATGATGGTGGTGAGATTTACGATAATGATGAAGGTGAAGACGCAAAAAACATCAATATAACGGCCCAAGGACGTGAGATATAAATATGATGACCATGATCACAATAATAATTGTGGTTGTTGTCAGATTTCTGATAATAGGGATGAAGTTGTTACTATTGAATGCCACAATCAAAATACTACAGTAGAATGCGGAGGGAGTCATTAACAAAAAACCTCCCCTAACACATCACCTGCATGAAGGTAAGATTGACGTGGCATGTATCCAGGAAACGCACCTCAACAATAATCATAAATTCTCAATCAGAGGATACCAGACCTTCCGTCTAGATAGAGAAGGCCACAAAGGAGGGGTCCTGATACTGACCAGAAACTGCATACCGAGTAGCGCGGTATCTGTCAATCACACCGGACAAGCAGAAATTGTAGGAGTTGACATTATGGCTCAAGAGACGAAGCTCCGCATTTTCAATCTGTACGGACCACCAAATAGAGACCTATCGCTCTCGAGTATGGAGGTCAGAGACTCCAACTGCATAGTAGTTGGAGATTTCAACAGCCACTCGGAGAGATGGGGATACTCTGACACAGACAGCAGAGGTGACGAAGTGGAAGATTGGGATATAGATGCAAATCTCTCCCTAATCAATAGGCCGGAGGATAGCCCTAGCTTCTATTCAAGAACATGGCATACCACCTCGACTCCAGATTTGGCCTTCTCCACACAGGACATACACCATAAAATAGACCGCCAGGTGCTAAACCAACTGGCAGGTAGCGACCACAGGCCGATCAGGCTAACCATTGACATGGAAGTAGGCCCACAGGAAACAAAACCGCTCCCACTTTGGAATTACAAACGAGCCGACTGGGACAGATTTGAAATCCTGACAGATGGGCTGTGTGAAACCATCAACACACGAAACACCAAAATGAAGCCCATGGTAGAGAGCCTAAGCAAGGCAATAATGCAAGCCGCCACTGAAACCATCCCAAGACGAGCTAGGAAAAACTATAAGCCCTACTGGAATGATGAGTTGCAGAAAGTGGAAGATGCAGTAACAAATGCTAGGAACATGGCAGAGCGAGAAAAATCCATGGAGGCAAACATCGCCCTCAAAGCCGCCGCGGCGAAGTACAAACACACTCTCAAGCAAACAGCAAGAGAAAGCTGGAAAAATAAAACGGAAAGTCTAAACCTGGAAAAAGACGGGAACAAGCTTTGGAAGCTAGTCAGAGCCATGAACGTGAAACCCCGTCAAATAAACAAATTACTATAAAGCAGGGCGAGAACTTGATCACAGGTAAGAAAGCCGCAAACGCCTTTGTCGATCACTATGCCAGAGCAAACCACATCGAGGTCCCTGCAGATAAGCATACAGACATTAGCGAGGAGCTAAAGGGACACGAAAACATGAATACGGCTCCTGAAGAGCACATGATGGCCAAACTAACAATGCGCGAAATGGAAGAGGCTATGAGAACACTAAAGAAAAGGAAATCTCCCGGAAAAGACGGAATAACAAACGAAATGCTGATGGGGCTGGGCCAAACAGCGAAGAAGAAACTGCTATCGGTCCTTAACCAAAGCTGGAAAAGGGGAATTGTACCACAGGCATGGAAAGATGCAATACTGGTACCAGTACCAAAAACAGGAAAGGACAAAACAGATCCAAATGGATACAGGCCCATAAGCCTACTGAGCTGTGTCGGCAAGCTGATGGAACGGATGATAAACACCAGACTGATGTGGCATCTGGAAGAAAAACGAATACTAATTCCACAGCAAGCCGGCTTTAGACAGCACAGATCCACTGAGGACCAGGTCATCCTCATAGCCCAGGAGATAGAAGATGCCTACCAGGCACAGAAACACACAGTAGCTGTTTGGGTGGATCTGGAAAAGGCATTTGACAAAGTCTGGAAAGATGGACTTAGAGTCAAGCTAAGAAGAAGTGATGTCTGTGGGAAGATGTACAAGTGGATCAACCACTACCTCAAACAAAGTACAAGGGCAGATGAGCAAAAAGGTGACTCGAGCAGGGAGTACCCCAAGGGGGAGTATTGTCACCCACACTCTTCCTGGTATATATAAACGATATTACAGAGAATATACCAAGAAGAGTCCATAGCTCAATGTTTGCAGACGATCTGGCTATGTGGACCTCTGAAAAGAATCTCACCATAGCAAGAAATCGGATACAGCGGCCCTAACATCGCTGGAAGAGTGGGCGAATTCATGGCTGATTAAAATAAACGAGGAGAAAACCACATGCACAATATTCTCGCTATCATTAAAACCCCAAAGTACCAAATTAAGTCTCAATGGCAAAACCCTGCAGCCAAACGACAACCCAACCTATCTGGGAGTCACATTTGATCGGCGCATGACATGGAAAAGTCAGATTGAGAGAAACCGAATGA
The DNA here is from genome assembly GCA_036924085.1 of Ariolimax columbianus. Taxonomy (NCBI): domain Eukaryota; kingdom Metazoa; phylum Mollusca; class Gastropoda; order Stylommatophora; family Arionidae; genus Ariolimax; species Ariolimax columbianus. Next base: position 24,694,494 of record JAVGWX010000004.1, on the reverse strand, counting down.
AAGCCAGAGAAAGAATGGCAATCATGAGGAAACTTGCTGGCACAAGCTGGGGAGCAGACGAAGGCATACTAAAGAAACTGTATACTGGAAGAGTGAGACCAGTTCTCGAGTATGGCATTGCGGCATGGACAACAGCAGCGAAGGCGAACTTCGATAAAGTTAACAAACTTCAAAACCAAGCCATGAGAATTATAACAGGTGGCATGAAGTCAACGCCAATTGTAGAACTTGAAAAGATTACAAAACTGCAATCCATGACCGATAGAAGAGACTGCAGAGCCCAGCTGCAGTCAGAGAAACTCAGAAGACTGACGGACCATCCAATGTACCAGAGACTAAACAATTTGGGAAATGGGAAACTAAAGCGGAGAAACTTTGCAGAAATAGCCAAAGCAAAGATGCACGAAGATCCCATAAACGCACTAACAACACCAAAACCCGTCACTACTGTACGAAAACCTACCTGGAGGCAGGATATATTTCCAGAGGTGGTAGAAAATATACCAGGTATTGCAAACAAAAACTGCCAGACTGAAAAAGAAAGGAGAGATACTACCCTAAGCTTCATAACGAAAAGCTACCCAAGCATGGACTGGACCCATGCATACACCGACGGTTCTGTAACAAACACTACACAGAACGGAGGGGCAGGAGCATTCCTGAACCTACCAAATGGCAGAAAAATAACACTGTCATTCGCTACTGGTAAGTACACAAGCAATTTCAGAGCGGAGGCAGAGGCACTGAGGGCGGCAGTGGAAGAAATGGTGACACACAGTGAAAATGAGAGCCATATAGTCCTGCTGACAGATGCTCTCGCCGTAGTCACAGCGCTAAAAAGCCAGAAAAACACTGAGCTTAATGACTTAAGAGCAGCACTCTGCAAACTGTGCCAGCAGTCCGCACCAAAAAGGGTAGTGGTACAGTGGGTCCCATCACACTGCAACATCCAAGGCAACGAGGAGGTAGACAGACTGGCAAAAGAAGGTGCAAGACTACCACAAACAGATACCAGTATGACGTACGAAGAGTCAAAACGGCTTATCAAAGCCAGATACATGACCAAATGGGAAACCGAACATACTGGTTACACCAAAAACGATGCCTATTACCAGTTGAACCGAAGAGAGCAGGTCGTTGTCTTCAGACTTCGCACTGGCCACAATAGACTGAGGTACCACCTATTCAACAAATTGAAGATAGGGTGTACCGACGAATGCCCGTGCGGTACTGGTAAAATGACCACTGAACATCTGCTGCAGAACTGCCCGACATACGAGGATCAGAGAGAGCAGATGTGGCCATTACCAGTGGAACTGCAATACAAGCTCTATGGCAGTGGCGACAGCCTCAGGATGACCGCCGCTTTTTTAGAAAAAATAATGGTTACTGTCTGACTGCGTACGCAGAAGAAGAAGAAGAAGAAGAAGAATGCCACAATGAGTATGTTTACTCTTATGAGTCCCCTGATAAGGGCGATAGCTGGCCGGTTGTGATAGCTTTTCTCTCACCCCGAGCGATATGTGATGTGCTTAGCTGCATCTGCATGACGCTCACTACTACTAATCACGTTGATCCATTTCTTGTTAGTCAGACTGCCTTGAAAATAGCCTGTTTCCAGGAAACGGTACATGGAAGGATGATTTTGGTCTTAGTCAGTATTTTGTGTCTGACCCTGACGCGACCCTGTACGTTGGGTCTGAACGAACTATCGTCTCAGTTCATGGGGAGGCAATTAAAGTTGTTAATGTGATTGTGCTGAATGCAATCACATCTATAGTTAAAATATGGCAAGTTACATTATCAACTTCGATCAAGTTATACCATTTATTTTTGTAATACGATAAAAGTTAAACAACAGTGAGCGAACGTGCCAGATGTCCCACGGACTCGTGTTAGCTCTCATGCCTCTACGCATCTCTTGCTAGTACTTCTTTGAACTATTATGGTTATTCATCTCAGCCCTATGCTACAGGGTCAAGTAGCGTTACTGTTTGTAGTCTTTATTATCTTTCTCCGTCAAGTTAGATTGGTATAACAGATTGATCTATCCATCTCACAAACTATTAGTTGACCTACCTTTGCAAACATTAATATTTGTTAACGTAAAACTTATCCACGATAATCATGACACGCTTTCCAAAAACAGATGGATTTGTGATATTTGTAGGTCATCGCGTCATGAAAGAAGAAATCATTGTTGTGTTCAGTACCAAAGAAATGGGAATAATGGCTTTAAAACATGATGGCTAGTTTAAGATCCTAGGAAAAGTAATTGGGAGCAATTCAGAGTGAACTGAAATTGGGTATACACATCAGAACAAATTATATATATATCATACAGGTGGGTGAAATATGAACATAAATTGTCTGACGACAATAGAGGTGACAAGTTAGTATCATTTAATAATAGCAGTCCCAGAATTCTCAAATCAGAGGTAGAGAGAGCAATACAAAATATGAGCAAGGGGAAGCAACAGTTATGACACAATAGCTATATCAACGCAAGAGGTTCTAGCGGAATTTGGTGTGGATAAAATCAACCATCTTTGTAATGACATTTACAATACTGGATCTATACCGAGCGACCTGATTACATCTGGCTTTATATGGCGGTCCAAGAAGACTCGTGAAACCAAATGTTCAGATTTGAGAACAATCAGCCTAATGAGCCGCATTATTAACATATCGCTGAAAATCACACAGGAGAGAACAGATGAGGAAGAGTAGACAACGAAGTTCTGGGAGAACAATTAAACAGAACACCCGAACAATATATGATATATTCTTTAAACGGACACGAGCGGAAAAATCTATAAAGTTAAAAAAAATCATTAATTGTGCTTTATAGACTACAAAAAGGCCTTTGACAGTCCAGCATGAAAAAATTAACTACATGTCTGGAAAACATAGGTATGGATTGAAAAGACACACGCATATTAAAAAACTGAAGCTGGGAGCAAAATACCACTGTGGGATCTGACAGGTCTTACTAACTATGTCAAACAAACCGAGTGCGCGAATGGTGGATGCTGTTTCTGTGTACGTTTAACATTTACTCTCAACGCATTCGTCGATGGATACCGGAAATGACAGGACTCATCGTCCATGGAGTATCAATAAATAATCTCTGATTCGCGGATGGCACTTCTGCTATTTGAAAACGAACAAAAACTACAGGAAATGGTGACTGAAGTCAAGAAAAAAAGTCAAGCATACGGATTGTGTAGTAACACTGGAAAAAACAAACTAAAATAACTAATAAAGTATACTTGAATCTACTTTATAGAAAACAAAAGACGATTGACAACTGGAACTGGTAACACGTTCCTCTTGTCCTAGAAATATAATAACCAAATATGGTAGATGCTAATTGGAAATCAAGATGATAAATGGGAAAGAGAAATCTTTTTCACTAATGTGAGTCATATATTGACATTCAAACTGTAATTAAGTAAGTAAGTAATTAAGTAAATGAGTAAGAATGAAAGTAAGTAGCCCCTTCAAGTAACACCTGCTTATTAATCTATTAATCAACACTGATACCCCACCGATACAATACTATCCTGGTGCAGTTACAGATCTCTACTCGTGGCAAAATGACAAAGTCATCGTAGTTCTTCACTGCCTGAGAAGAGTGTACATGATTGGGAGACTGGTACTAGGATGCACCTTCGCGTGTCGTGCTGTTCCTCCATGAAACACCTAGGATGAATAGAAGACTCTATAGATGGAAGGTGTTACGCCTTTGCTTTTGTTTAGCATAGGTTTAAACACCATATAGGAGCATGGTGATTACGCATGCGTCGTATTCGGTTGCCTTAATCTGGGTTGTAAGTTTGAAGTGTTCCCAAATACGCATAACAAGGCGTCCAAACAAATGACGTACACATTCAAAATGTGTGGTGTAGAAGCCTGGACAATGAACACAGAGACGGAGTGAACATTTTATGACTTTGAAATGTGGATAGATAGAAGAATGAGACACATCTAGTGAAAGAAAAAAGAACAAATAAGGAAGTCTTGAAGAAATTAGAAGTGCAATTAGAATTATTGAACAAAAGCAGTCATGCAGGTAAGATATTTTCGTTCAATAAAAGATAGTGTCGTTGTTCATCCATCTCAACTGACGATGGCCATTCTCTTTGTCCATTCATTAGGAACATGCTCTGTCAGTCTATGGGTTAGAACGTACATGCGGAACTGATATGGATCTGGAAAGATCTTATACAGTGTAAGTAGTGAATGCACGCCTGATGTTTAGGATTCACATCGTGGGCTCGCAAAGCCTGTCTGCGTCATCAGTTGTCTTTATGGATGCCTCGCATAACGTTGCACCTTCACGAGGAGATGTGTGCCAAGGGGATCGGTTCCGCCACTATCACGAGAAGATGTGCGCCAAGGGGATCGGTTCCGCCACCTTCACGAGAAGATGTGCGCCAAGAGGATCGGTTCCGCCACCTTCACGAAAAGATGTGCGCCAAGGGGATCGGTTCCGCCACCTTCACGAGAAGATGTGCGCCAAGGGGATCGGTTCCGCCACCTTCACGAGGAGATGTGCGCCAAGGGGATCGGTTCCGCCACCTTCACGAGAAGATGTGCGCCAAGGGGATCGGTTCCGCCACCTTCACGAGGAGATGTGCGCCAAGGGGATCGGTTCCGCCACCTTCACGAGGAGATGTGCGCCAAGGGGATCGGTTCCGCCACATTCACGAGAAGATGTGCGCCAAGGAAATCGGTTCCGCCACCTTCACGAGAAGATGTGCGCCAAGGGGATCGATTCCGCCACCTTCACGAGGAGATGTGCGCCAATGGGATCGATCTCGCCACTTTCACGAGGAGATGTGCGCCAAGGGGATCGGGGAAGCTTGACAGCCCTCCAGGTGGCGGGTATTATGCCAAAAGCTTTTAGTGAAGCCTTAAGCGTGTCTTTGATGCGCTGACTCTTCGCATGTGACGCCAACATAGTATTTTTGGCAGCCAATGGTCTGGCGTAAGAACTACATGAACTGTTCAGCGGATCTGTGATTGCATAAGAATAGTCTTGATGCTAGGGATATCCAAACTGAGTAATAGATGAGTTGGGGATATAGTGACATGACGGTAAATTTTCTTACAATAAGGAAGAGTCGTGCAGTTCGTTGATCATAGTCTTTCGACTGAGTTCAACCGAAACAAGTGTCAAGACGAGACAACTGGAGGTAAAATAAGGTGTAGGGGATGACGCAGATTTACCGCGTGTGTCGCCGTGCTCCATACTCTCCAAAGAACGTTGATGACATTCAGATTCATGCCGGTTGTAGCAGTAAATGGTTTCCAGCGTGCATTCAATCGAATTCAGTCTTCACGTGTTTGGGTGGTCTGACTCGGGCTGGTCGAAGGTAAATATCTATTCACCTACCCTCATCTGGTGTAGCCAGCCTGTCAAGGACGTTGCCCATGTGATGGCCACTGACGAATGAAGACAGCTACGAAAAGCCACAGGTGAGAGCTGGATATAAAATTTAGACCAAAAGTGGGAAAACTGTCCTGAAAAGAGCATGACAGCTCAGCCATCATAGGCACAATAATAATATCTGGTCTACCAAATCAATTATTAACCAAGCCACTGAAGAAGTACTGGCAAACACGTGTCATAGGTAAACAATTAAGTAGGAGGGTAACATTAAACGATGGGCAGTACAAAGTATGTCAGGTTGCACCATCAAGGAAAGCAACAGAGAAGATCCAGCTAATCGTTGATATGGATATGTCACTTTAAACTGATATGAATAATTGTATTACTTTTATTTGTTGTATCTTTGAATATTAATATGTTTCCGATGTTGTTTGTATTTTTGTTTACTCCTATGCAATCTATTCTTGACTACATATTTACATCTAACATAATTGTATTAGTATGTGTGTAAGATATAAGTATATGCCTATTAATCCAGTATCCATTCATCTCTTGTTACGTTTACTGTTTATTTATGTTAAAATTAGTATGCCTTATTGTCTAGCCTTGAGCTATTGCCTGTTAACAAAAACGTAAGAAATTAACGGCAGAGGATTGCAAGGAAAAAACCAAAATATACCTTGCTATGGTAGTTATTTATTTCCTAGGTTATTTAAAGCAGCACTAATTCAGATCAGATCATGTAGCATCTGCAAATACAATAATTTCTAAAATGTCCATCTCAAATTGTTCAGTTCAAGTGTCATTTAGCATCGAAGCTCGATTGTAATGAATCTACAGCGAACTCTCTCTTGCCATAATGATGCAATCTGGCAGTCTTTTTTCAGTCCATCTCCTGATGTTATCCACCCACTTAAAACGTTGTCTTCTACCCTACCCTCTAATATGATCTTCCACAAGGAGGTATGTCTTGTTATGTGACCAAAATAATTTAACCGTCTAACCCTGATTTCTGTCATTAATTCTCTTTTCATCCCCAATTGTTTCAATACGTCCACATTTGTTTTCTTCTCTTTCCAAGAAATGCGACCCGATTTTGTATATACCCACATCTCAAAGGCATCAATATTCGAGTCCATATATACACGCAAATTGCAGTTTTAAACAAAATAATACTGGAATGTAATATTTAAAGCGTATAGTAATTGTCTGTTAGAAGCTGAATCTAACTACTATTCCATTTTCAATGGTAGCAATATTTGTATAACAAAGCGCTAAAATCAGCACCAATTAAGATCACATCACGTGGTGTATCACTAACCCACGCTTTATGTAATGGATCTCCAACGTTGTAATTACTAATTTCAATAACAAAATACTTATCATTCAAACTTACTTTGCAAAACTCAAAAGAAATTGCCTGTTGGTACTGAACAAGAGGAACGGAGAACAACTTTGGTTAAATATGAATCCAACAACGCAATTCTAACGAACGAAAAACACGCTTTGTACCTGCCACTTATCTCACCTTTTGAGATAGTTTTCACACGATATCGAACAGCATCTAACTATGGTTTCAGTGCTCCGTTATTTGCTTATATTCGCAAATTAGCTGTGACGGGATGGATTTTTTGCACTAGAACTTTCCAATTACTGGAAGATGTTTAATTGAATTAGAAATTGTCATAACTATTTAGTGTGAACATACGCTACAAAACGGGCGTGCCAGTTTGAGATGTTCGTTTAAATATGTTTCTGTTATGGCTTGTGTGCATTACCGAACTTCATATTTTAACATTGAATAAGAACATAAATATTGTTAATAGCACTATTACGTATATTTTGAAATACTTCTAAAAAATATTTTTGAACGATTTTCAGCAGGAAAAAAATAATAATAATGACGCAATAACAGTCAAACAATTTGTCTTCACAGTCAAATTAGAAAACACGAAGTCTGAACTAGTATAGTGGATAGACCTTTAATAAATGATGAACGAATAGCGTTCAATAATATTTGAAGGGAGACAACGAAATAAATGGTAAAGTGACTTTTCTAGGATAGGGAATGATCTAGTTTCTGAAGAGTAAGACTGTGGGTTTTTATCTCCCGTATATTTGATGTGTTAGATGACCAGAGATAACGGCAGACGCTGTTCTGTGGGAAAGAGCGCGACAGGAACCAATACAGTCAGAAATTGGGAAGAGAAAGTGGGGACGAACAAGATACACTCTCAGAAAGTGGGGACGAACAGGATACACTCTCAGAAAGTGGGGACGAACAGGATACACTCTCAGAAAGTGGGGACGAACAAGATACACTCTCAGAAAGAAGCTAGACGACACAACCATACACGCACTTGATTGTAATCCACAGTGTAAAAGTTGGATGAGAAGGTCAAGAAACAAATGACGACAAACAGCCAAGGAGGAAGTCAGTTCAATCTGAGTTTTGTGGGCGAAACACCAGAAGACAGCATATACAAGCAGCATATGGGGAGTATCTGGAGCGATAGGTTCCATAGGGGAACCTGACAGGTAAATGGTGATGATGGTGAGAATGATGGGGCTTAGGGGAGAGTAGGGTTTAGGGGACAGTGGGGTTTAGGGGAGAGTGGGGTTTAGGGGAGAGTGGGGTTTAGGGGAGAGTGGGGTTTAGGGGACAGTGGGGTTTAGGGGAGAGTGGGGTTTAGGGGACAGTGGGGTTTAGGGGAGAGTGGGGTTTAGGGAGAGTGGGGTTTAGGGGAGAGTTGGGTTTAGGGGAAAGTGGGGTTTAGGGGACAGTGGAGTTTAGGGGAGAGTGGGGTTTAGGGGAGAGTTGGGTTTAGGGGAGAGTGGGGTTTAGGGAGAGTGGGGTTTAGGAGAGAGTGGGGTTTAGGGGAAAGTGGGGTTTAGGGGACAGTGGGGTTTAGGGGAGAGTGGGGTTTAGGGGAGAGTGGGGTTTAGGGGAGAGTGGGGTTTAGGGGAGAGTGGGGTTTAGGGGAGAGTTGGGTATAGGGGAGAGTGGGGTTTAGGGAAAGTGGGGTTTAGGGAGAGTGGGGTTTAGGAGAGAGTGAATTTAAGGTTTATGAAAAAGAAAAATCGTGTGTGTCTAAAATAAAGAGAATTTGTGTTTTTGAGAAAAAGAGATCTTGTAATTTTGAAAAGAAGAAACAGACTTTGTATGTTAGGGAAGAGAGAGAGAGAGAGAGAGAGAGAGAGAGAGAGAGAAATAGTCAACGTATGGTATATGACAGAGAGAAAGACTTGATAGTTTTAGAATAAGAGAACTTGTTTTGTTTTTTTAGCGATAGAGAGGTACTATATAGAATTAAGGGGGAGAGAGTAACTGTGGTAAATGAGAGAGAGAAAGAGAGAGAGAAAGAGAGATAGCGATTTTAGTTTTGGTAGGAGAGGACGTGTGGCTTGTGAGAAAGAGTAAAATTGTATAGGTTAAGAAAAGAGAGAAAATTATGGTACCTAATATATATATATTTTACTTTGTAGATTTGGAAAGAGAGAATTTGTGTCTTGTGAGATAAAGAGTGTGGGAGATAGAGAAAATGGTGGATGAAGAGAAACAGAACATGAGTGATAAGCAAAGTGATCAGAAAATGCTTGACCTAGAGACTAAAAGACTCAGATAAATGGTGAAGACGAGGCCACAGGTAAGTCAAACTGTTGTCTTCTTGTACTCAATTGGCAGATGTTAATATCTCTATTCGGTTCATATCATTTCTTGACAATAATCTACTCTCAGATCATTATTCACAATAATCTACTCTCAGATCATTATTCACAATAATCTACTCTCAGATCATTATTCACAATAATCTACTCTCAGATCATTATTCACAATAATCTACTCTCAGATCATTATTCACAATAATCTACTCTCAGATCATTATTCACAATAATCTACTCTCAGATCATTATTCACAATAATCTACTCTCAGATCATTATTCACAATAATCTACTCTCAGATCATTATTCACAATAATCTACTCTCAGATCATTATTCACAATAATCTACTCTCAGATCATTATTCACAATAATCTACTCTCAGATCATTATTCACAATAATCTACTCTCAGATCTTTATTCACAATAATCTACTCTCAGATCATTATTCACAATAATCTACTCTCAGATCATTATTCACAATAATCTACTCTAAGATCATTATTCACAATAATCTACTCTCAGATCATTATTCACAATAATCTACTCTCAGACCATTACTCACAATAATCTACTCTCAGATCATTACTCACAATAATCTACTCTCAGATCATTATTCACAATAATCTACTCTCAGATCATTATTCACAATAATCTACTCTCAGATCATTATTCACAATAATCTACACTCAGATCATTATTCACAATAATCTACTCTCAGATCATTATTCACAATAATCTACTCTCAGATCATTATTCACAATAATCTACTCTCAGATCATTATTCACAATAATCTACTCTCAGATCATTTCTTCACAATGATCTACTCTCAAATCATTTCTTTGCAATAATCTAATCTCAAATCATTTTTTCACAATGATGTACTCTCAAATTATTGCTTCACAATAATCTAATCTCAAATCATTTTTTCACAATCATCTAATCTCAGACAATTTCAGCTGTGTTGTTTAATTTGCTGCCAGTTGGTTATAATTATAAAGAAAATTGAAAATCCAATGGTACAGCTTCAGGCACAAAGTTGGAAACGTATCCTTTTAATAAAGATAGACTGTTTACCTAGATCAAACGGATATTAAATTATCACACTTGCAATTAGTTATTAAAAATAATCTTTTAAAAAGTCTGGTGAGTTTTAGCTCAGCTCTATCAGCTTGGGAAGAGACAATTCTGAAAACAAACAACTGCTGCCATGCAATTAGAATGGAGACGAACAAACCTAGGGAGGCAGTCCCAAGGTAAAGAATGCTGAAGACGAATTCACTTCGTTCCCTGCGGCAGAACAGAGTGCAATCCAACCCGCTTCATAAAGACAGCCACAGTCGCGAGTTTGTTATAGCCATTGATGTCTGTGTCTGATGGTGAATAACGCAACCCGCTTCATAAAGACAGCCACAGTCGCGAGTTTGTTATAGCCATTGATGTCTCTGTCTGATGGTGAATAACGCAACCTGCTACACAAGTACCGCAACCACTGAGATTGCGTTTGTGAAGGGTATCAATTGTCTTTCTGTGTTTTCGTCTATCATTACAGTGTCTGCAGCAGTTTTCAGGGCATCAGCCTCCGCTCTGAAGTTACTTGAAAATGTTCCGGTAGCCACCGTTAGTTTAAGGCAATCGGTTTGACGCAAACAAGAGAAAGAAGTATTTATTGTTTCTCTTGCAGACAGTAATTGTGTCGGTACCAGTTGGGTAATGATTCTCTAATTTTCTTCACTTACCTCGTTTGGCCATACTTTACATGTAGCCTAGAAAAAGATATTCTTACACTAGCAGCTAATGTTGAATATAAATGGCTTGACTCGTCATTGCGTTAGAGCCATGTCGTTTAATAAGGTAAGATAGTTAATGCACCTGCGTGTATTTTGTCCCTTGCCTAACAGTAAGACATGTGCCAATTTTCAGTTTGGTAGAACGGAGCGCGTCGATAAGTGGTATTTATTTATCTAGACTTTGCAAAGGCCTTTGATAGAGTACCTCATCAAAGATTATTTCGAAAGTTAAAATCACATGGAATAGGTGGGGAAGTTGCCAAATGTATTGAAAATTGGTTAACGGGAAGAAGGCAGAGGGTGGGCATAAATAAGGAGTACTCTGAGTGGTGTGAAGTGAAAAGTGGTGTGCCACAGGGCTCGGTTTTGAGACCAATTTTGTTCTTGATATATATAAATGATTTGGACATTGATATGGGATCCATGATTGCCAAATTTCCTGATGACACAACACTATGCAGTAGTGTCTCATCTAAAGCGGAAGTGGATATATTGATGTCGGATTTAGATAAAATTCGAGAATGGTCTGTAAGCTGGCAAATGGAGTTTAATGTACATAAATGTACAGTCATCCACATGGGTAGATCCAATATGGGACATAATTACAGAATAGGAGAAAACAATATTAGAAAGATAGATAAGGAAAGGGACCTAGGGGTTATAATAGATCATACAGGAAAGGTGAGTGAGCAAGTTAAGGTGGCAGTGAAAAAGGCAAATGCAATGTTAGGTATGATAAAAAGAAATATTAAACATAGGAGCAAGGAAGTGATCGTCAAACTGTATAAAGCTTTAGTTAGACCTAGATTGGAGTACTGTTTACAGGTGTAGAGTCCTTATCATAGAGGGGATATAAACATGCTGCAAAGAATACAAAAAAGAGCGACAAAGATGATAGTGGGATTCCAGAATTACAGTTATGAGGAACGACTCAGAAAAACCGGCCTACGGTGTCTCGAAGAGAGAAGAATTCGTGGTGACTTAATACAGGTTTATAAGATGATCAGAGGAATCGATAAATTAGACTGTAACAGGTTTTTTTAAAATACAGCTACCCACAAAAACATAGCTACAAGCTGACTAAAGAGAGGTCCAGATTAGATATTAGGAAATATTTTTTTAGTCAGAGAGTGGTGTCTGCTTGGAATGCATTGCCAGGGGAGGTAGTGGAAGCAGGGACAGTTAATGCATTTAAGAATAAACTAGATGCGCATAGCTTTTAGAGCAAGGTGATGTAAATGTAACTGGTTGTATACAGACTCTGCAGGGTCTTCTAAACCAGTATAAAGACGTTAAGTTAAGTAAAAGTAGTTTGCAGTTCTATTCTAGCTTCACGACACAGATGAAGTCCAAATTACCGAAGGCCACTCTTTCAGGAAATTTAGTCAAACTTATGCAATGCGTGATACAAAACAAGGCAATATGATCATAACAAGCCAGATTGTCAAACTAATAACGGATAAATACAGGACACTGTAATGTCAAATGGTTGTCAATAAAGCAGAGCAGCAACACAAGGATTTCACAATAATGCTTGTATCTGAACGTCATAAAAATAAAGAGGAAAGCAATTAAATATTTTTTTTTAAACTTTCCAGCTCCTCGGAAAGTACTCCTGTCTTGAACTGTCCTCTCTGTCTTGAACTGTACTCTCTGTCTTGAACTGTCCTCTCTGTCTTGAACTGTCCTCTCTGTCTTGAGTTGTTATATTCTTTTGATTAACTTTTTCAATATTTGTTGACGTTTTTCTGGTTTAAAGTTTCTACAGTTCCAAGTAGCCATCTCGGCGTCAACCCTCCGTAGTTGACTCTTGGAAGTGTTTGCAGTATTACAACGTTTTGCTTAATTTTTAGGATGACTCACCAGTCAGTCAAAAACTGTACCAGCCAGCATAGTCGGACAACAGTCATGCAGTTTATGTTAACAAATCTAAACTAGACACTAATTTACTTTTATTTTTACAAAACAATGCGTAACAAATCAAAATATATTGTATTACTTAAACAGCATTAGCCTATTTCTTCTTAAGAAACAATACACTGCTGTCATAGGCATGACGTTTTTGTTCTTGAACATGCTTGGTAGTTTTAGCAATGAAGTTCCATTTATCGATGGCTTTAGTAGGTTTAAATTGTGGTAGCGCAGATACATTTAGAATCACCATCACAAGCTAGTTTATGTACAATCTTTTCTAGCCGTAATATCATTAATAATCGCGTGAGAGTAGTTATGTGATAAAGATTAAAACGTAATTAACGATTAATAACGTATTCTTTTTATTCGACAAGCTAAATGTTTTACTCGTCACAGAGCGCTTTTTTCAAGCCCTGTATATTACCATATGTGTACATTTGTTCGAGTATACATACATATATATATATCCAGGCTGAACAAGCACGTGTATTTTTAGAGAAAGGTGAATTACGATGATCAGATTTGCAGAAGCTATACAATTGTAAATACTGCAAGTAAAGGCGATCATCCCATTCGCTTGCAAAATGCAACCAAAAACGAAAAGTTTTGATGTGATATTAAATTATTCAATATTCGCAATGTTTACATTATGTTTTTTTTAAATATGCTAGCTCGGATGACTTAGTAAATTTGTATAATATTAACATTCACGGAACTTAAAAAATGTAAAATAGTGGTAATGGAAACAATAAACAGACATACTGTAAACATTCTCTTCACGTTATATTTTATTTTCAGTATTAAAAGGCTGTACTCACGAGCTTTGACTGTTTGACTAAAGTGACACCAGAACAATGCTGAATGTTCTTACTCTGTACTGGGTCTCTGTGAATTCCAAAACGCGGTATCTTATTAATGTACGCTTTTGTTTGCCATTTTTTTCTGTGGCCAAACGAAAAGAGCGCAGCTTTATTTCGCTGTAAATGTTGGCCGCACATACACAAACAGGTGATTGAAGCTCAATTTGTCTGCGACAACAAGTCTCAGCGGCTCCACCGAATACTGAACCCGTCATTTGATTCAATACTGTCGCAACACGCGCTCACAAAAGCTGGTTTTGCTAACATCGGTCACCGTAATTGTAACTTTCAGCTTGGACACAAAATTCAGAAAAATATCTAGCGAGAAGACAGATCTGTGTATTTAGCTGTTCACACAAGTCTTCTTTGTTAAAATTGAGCACTCACTGCTACTCTGAAGGGAAATGTCACAACACTTAATGGGAATTGATTTCTGTAATCAAGAGATAATTGTCACATTGTGGCGGATGTGATACACAGCACTGAAACAATGTTTGGATAGCAATTAGATATGTCTACATATATATGTAGAGCCGTGTCGACAACTTTCCGACTGAGGTCTAACCCTCGAGTATAATATACAGACCACCTGATGAGTGCTCATTTATTGTTATCCTGTTATGTGCAATGTCTGAGTAGGGAAGTAGTAGAAATATGGCTTTTACAGACGAAGGTATGGGGGTTATATTTATGTTACCAGCACGCTCCAGATGACCTAGCTGTAAATGGGCACCTGATTTACAGTAAGGGAAGGAAAGACGGTGAACAGAGGAATTGATTAACCCAGATCACAAACAAGCTGTGGTCTCGTACATGAAGACTAAACGTGAGATCCCCGAAAGCTTTGCTAACCTTCACCTTCATATTGCAGAAACTGAGATTTCTTCATCATCTGCAAGTTATTACGCAGTATATGATATTATGTCATTTCGGCAGGCTAATCTATTGACCATCAATGGATACATTTCTTTAAAACATTCAGGGACGACGTATTTTTATCATCTATTCACTTCCATCAAATAACGGGCCGACCAAAGAAACTGTCTTAAAGGACATACAAAACCTCTAGTAATAATAGTTTTTCTGTAGCAGTTGGTTTTTGCATGATGATGTTGCAAACTACTCGTTTTTATTCTCCATTTATCTCGTGCGTCAGTCTAGAAAGGTCTTACTATTTACTTCCCGTGTATCACTCGGGAGGTATAACCAAATAATATAAGTTTTATTTTCTTTAGTATATGAAAATTGTAATGGCACAGTTTCTTGACAATATTCTTCTTCGGCAGCTTTCAGTTCGCAGAACATCAGTTCCATTTGTTATGCTCAGTTCGTAGGTCATCAGTTCCATTGGTCATGCTCAGTTCGTAGGTCATCAGTTCCATTGGTTATGCTCAGTTCACAGGTCATCAGATCCGTCGTTATGCTCAGTTCACAGGTCATCAGATCCGTTGTTATGCTCAGTTCACAGGTCATCAGAATCTTTGTTATGCTCAGGTCGCAGGTCATCAGATTCGTTGTTATGTTCGATTTGCAGGCTGATAGTAATTACAATTTCCACAGTCTTTTCCATTGAAGAGTGAAATCAAGTATCTAGTTTAATACTGTAACAAACGAAATAGTTCTAACTAAGCACTATCATCTTTATAAAAGTTCTAACTAAATACTGCCAACTTTACAAAAGTTATAACTAAATACTACCAATTTTGGAATAGTTCTAATTGAACATTACAAACTTTACATCAGTTCTAACAAAACACTACAAACTTTACATTAGTTCTAACAAAATACTACAAACATTACATTAGTTCTAATTGAACATTACAAACATTACATTAGTTCTAACTAAAGACTACAAACGTTACATTAGTTCTAACTAAATACTACAAACTTTACAATAGTTCTAACTAAGTACTACCAACTTCACAAAAGTTCTAACTAAATACTACCAACTTTTCAAAAGTTCTAATTAAACACTACAAACTTTACATTAGTTGTAACTAAAGACTACACACTTTACATTAGTTCTAACTAAAGACTACAAACTTTACATTAGTTATAACTAAACATTACTAACTTTAGATTAGTTCTAACTAAACACTACAAACGTTACATTAGTTCTAACAAAACACTACCAACTTTACGATAGTTCTAGCTAGACGCTACAAACTTTACAATAGTTGTTCTAACTAAATACTACCAAGTTTACAAAAGTTCTAACTAAATACTATCAACTTTTCAATAGCTCTAACTAAACACTAACAACTTTACAATAGCTCTAACTAAATGCTACCAATTTTACTCTACGCATAAAATTCTTTCTATCGTATCGGACAATCACAAATTACACAAACCACTAGCAGACTAGGTAAAAACAAGAATTTCAACAATAATCCGCTGCGCCAAATGGAAACGACATTCAGCTAGCTATAGATAGATGTGCAATACAAATACCCATCTTTTTTAAACAAAAACAATTAATATAAAATACATGAATATCAATCAACCAATCATAACCTTTTCAGATGCCAGTGGAGCATAGGTCTTCAACAAATACACACCACGTCAACAAATGAATCTATTGACGTTTTGTGTGGATCAACGCTTTTACCTGATTGTGTAGTCAGTGCTATGCCCAATTCTTCTTAGTCGCCTCCTATTGCATACCTGGCCGGTAACACTGTTACTGTTATTGGTTTCTTTCTCAGACCTCGGTAGTAGAACGGAACATAAAAGCTATCAATGACGTAGATAATGAAAAGCTAACTTAAACTATAACAATGATTAAATATGTTAAATCTACTTGTGTCCTGAAAACAAAATGATGTGACATCAGTCTGATGCTGTTCACAGCGGAGTGAATAAAACGGGAGCGGATGATTAAGTGGCTATAGAAGCTCATTGTATGATAAATATTCAATACAATACGATAATGTAGCTAGCCAGTTTTCATTGACGTCTTGGTGAGTTTTTTAATTGTTGTAGATGATCATATTCACCGATAAGAAGAGCATTTTCTCTGTCAAAATATACATTACAAAAGACATTTTTTGTGTCTGAATGTAATGCGTACTTTAACGTCCAATTGACTGATACTGTTAGTCTTCACCACCAGAGTAGTTATAGGAGGGATATATATATATACATGACAGAGAGGGGACAAGGATAACTGCAACACTTAGGAACGATTAAATTAACAACGAGGTATAACCTTGCAAGTTGAGCTCCGGTAACGTGGTACTTACTTATTTTCTGTGTCCCCTTCATCAGGTAAGACATTATAGGTGTCACGTCAGACATTATATGTGTAAGGTCAGGCATTATAGGTGTCACGTCTGACATTATAGGCGTCGCGTCTGACATTATCACTCCACTGTCCTGAACACCACGTCAGACATCACCATTCTAATGTCCTGTTCATCACATCAGACATTATAGGCGCCACGGCAGACATTATCACTCCACTGTCCTGAACACCACGTTAGACATTATACGCTTGAACTGTCCTGAACACCACTTCAGATATCACCATTCCAATGTCCTGGTCATCACGTCAGACATAATAGGCGCCACGGCAGACATCATCATTCCAATGTCCTGAGCACCCCATTATCAGACATCACCTCTAGTTCAAAGTTTCTAATTTACTCTGTCCTCAAATCATCAACGCCAAATGATTGTTGTTTTACATTTACTGTATTTGCATGATTTAATTCCTCTGTGGAGACTGGTGTCGCCATTAAGTCATTCTCATTTGTACAATCCCACTGGATCTTGATATGCTGTTTTAGTGGTTATCAGTAATTGGTGACCTATTGAAGAAGGTAAGTTTGAGTATGTCTGCAGTAGCCCTCGCTAGGTCATTACTTCTTTATATGTTTTCAGGCGTATCGACTGTTTTCTTTCCAGTCCAGGTCTTCCACAAGGTGGCGCCATTGTTATTTTTAAAGTAAAAGTGTCTTTTGAAAGGTTTAACAACTACAGTAACGCAGTACAAGATAGGCCTGTGTTGCATCCGTGGTATTGACCCTTTTTTCAGATTTCGTCGTCTTGTATATTATCCTATTGTTGACATATTTCTTGTCAGAATTATATTCACTTCGTCATCTGCAGCTATTACAAGATGGTGATAATTTTGAGTCATACACGAACTGTAGGCCCGCTCCGTTCTGCCGGTTCTCCAGCTCCTCCCCAATATCATGGTGATTAGAACACTCATTTATTAGCTGCGGGAAGTAGGTACAATCCCAGTTCTTAGTGGATCCTTTTTTAATCATCAGCGGCTCTCAGATCTCAGAAATGTGTACAAGAACAAGTATTGGATGTGAAGGTGGTCGGCGGTATGGTGACTATATCACCCTTAGTGAGACGCTGGTCGTGAAATTTTGGACCTAACACCATATTTCCAATATACCAAACCGCATGTAAACAGGATCTTTACTGAATGTTTCACGGAACCCTGTTAGGTTAGAAGACTTCAACTCATGTCATTGTACTTCCTGTAAAATTTGCAGCAACTAAAACTGTGTCCAGTGTGGTATATCCTTTTGAGATCGAAAGAAAGCTTTAATAAACAACACGAAAGTTTTATAGGGAACTCCTCTTTCGCCGTCAGACATCCAGATCACTGACCGCAATATAGTCTTTCTGTGGCTAACATTATGGGGTGGATTTGATTGGTTTTTTTTTAAATATTTGACTGGGGATCTAGTAAATACATCTTCGCAATGCATTTGTTTGAGGCTACTTCAAGCGTAATTGGCAGTTTCCATGTTACCTGCAAGGCAGCAGTTATTTGTTGTTATATTTGTGTCTCCTATGAATGCCATCTTATTTGAATATCAAACCTTTCCTACCAGGTGCATATTTATATAGAAATTGAACGGACCTGGTTCCCATAGAATAACAATGTCAATAACACATTGTACCGGGGATTTGAAACTGAAATTCCCAGAATGGCTCTTGACTGTATTGCCTCTGTCTATCAACTGTGCGTAGTCTTCAACACTTCGAAAGTTTTAGATTCTCACCCGAGTTAAGACTCGGTGGAACATGCAGCGATTGGTGGAAATCTTGGCTATTTGTGAACTGTGGTTATCTAAGATGAGGCACAGCGCAAATTATAGAAAATATGCCGTTTTTAAATGCACAATTTGAGGAAAACATGATAGCTGAAATAAAATTCAGCTTACTTGTAGATTCAGTGCTTTTATGTTTTCGGTTATTGTAATTGTTGTTATTTAAGTATTTTGTCTCATTTTGACGAGGTGTGCCCTTTAAACCAGTGACCCAGTCAGGTTGGCTACATCGTGACGTGTTGACAGTGTGAACTGCGTAGCTGTCAACCTTTGGTAGCCTTGCTACGGTCTGTGCTAATCTGTTATAGTTCGAACCGGTGCTAGACTATGTGGCGCTCTAGAAAAGGTTAAGTACTTGAAACTCAACCCCCCCCCCCCCTTTTCCCCTATACCTCTCTCCACGGACCCTCCGTCGCGCCGCCCTTTGCACTCCACCCCAAAAAACCTGATTTAAACTTCGATTTTCAAAAACAATTCTTGTATATTAATATTGAAGAGCACAAACTTAAAACTGCTAAGTTTTATCTTCAATTTCAAAAATAGGTAACACATAATTTATTTTAATGATCTCTCTTCAAAACACAAAATAAAACAAGTAGGCACAGAACAATTTTCCATCTAAACAGGAACACGGTATAGCGCATGCGTCCACCAAAGTCAATGCAATCCTCAACACGAACATAATACCGGTGTGCGTGCCTTTTCTGTTACTAATGTTGTGACTGATTCAATCAGATCAAACGATATTGGCTGTTCATGATTAATTGATACGGTTGCCAAGTCAACTAGTCCTTTTTGCAACATTCTAGAGCGCATGTAAGCTTTGAGTTTTGAGAAACTACGTTCATCCTTTGCCACCGATACTGGCATGTGAGAATAATCATTAGCGGAAGTGAACCATTATGAAAGTATATCTGACAAGAGTTGTTGCTGAATAAACTACCGAAGTTTTCGAGCTATTACGAGTCGTGTCAAATTAACCGGGCTAAACTGCAACAAGTGGACATACGTATGCTCATGATGACGTCACTGTTGGTGTAGACAGCACATATCAACCGTTAAGTTTGCAAAATGTTATTATCTTCCGACTCATAGTTTTCTCAGCAGACTGTTGAAAACATAGCGGGTGTGATACGGAATCCATCCAAAGTTGATCAGCGAACGGTGATTCGGTTTCTGACAGCCGATGGATGTCGACCAGTTTATATTCATCGCAAAATGCAGACAGTGTATGGCGACAAAAGTCTGTCGAAGACAACAGCGAAGAAGTGGACAACGATGTTTAAAAAAGGACGTGAGTTAACAAAAGATCTTCCGAGACCAGGTCAGGTACATATTGTTATTCTTTAAATATCGTTGTCCAGTTCTTCGCTGTTGTCTTCGACGCACTTTTGTCGCCATACACTGTCTGCATTTTGCGATGAATATCAACTGGTCGACATCCTTCGGCTGTTAGAAACCGAATCACCACTCGCTGATCAACTCTGGATGGATTTCGTATCATACCCGCAATGTTGTCAATGGTCTGCTGAGGAAAGTATGAGTCGGAGGATAATGAAATTTTGCAAACTAGACAGTTGACATGTGCTGTTTATACCATAAGTGACGTCCCCATGCGCATCGTACTAACGTTCACTTGTTGCAGTTTTGTGTAGTTTCATTTGAATACGTCAGGGACGATGAGGCTAACGTCTGTTCAGGCAAAACACACTGATCAGACAATGTTATCCGGGGTCAGACAAAACACACTGATCAGACAATGTTATCCAGGGTCAGACAAAACACACTGATCAGACAATGTTATCCAGGGTCAGACAAAACACACTGATCAGACAATGTTATCCAGGGTCAGACAAAACACACTGATCAGACAATGTTATCCAGGATCAGACAAAACACACTGATCAGACAATGTTATCCAGAGTCAGACAAAACACACTGATCAGACAATGTTATCCAGGGACTGAAGACATTTACTGGCTAAGACCCTCGCCTGACCGCCTCGTTTGTCGTCCTAGAAACGATGTTGTCGATGACAACAGTCTGGCTAACAAAGTGAGGTTCGGCGTGATCCCCGTAGTAGTGAGCGACACGCAGATGAAGCCAGCATAGCAAAACCGCCTGGAGGACCCAGGTCTACCTTCATCAGCACGGTAGGGATGTGAAGAAAGCTACGACAACCCGCCACTTAACGTCCTTTGTAGGGCGCACAAAAGAGTAAACAATTCAACAACATTTGAACACACCTCGTACTTTACGATCACACCATAGATCTTCAGCATTGATATCGTTACTTCCATTACGCAACAATGATATAGCGAACATTACAATCTTACTATATAGATTGTCTACGTTGAAATGTCACTTAACCATACCGGTATAAGTCTGTAAGTATGTCACAAATTGATGTGGGATAGCTGAAAGATGTAGTCAGCCGTTTCTAAAGATGCCATTGCGTGACAGCAACATCCAGTTTTGTGATTACTGTAGATAGCAGTCGCTAGTTATCGCATTGACGTAGGCAGCTTAGCTACAATAGGCCTCTGCGCTTACAGTGTACAATCAAAGAACAGCATGCTGTTGAGTGTGTTGTTTTTTTCGTTTGTTCATTTATTTATTTATTATTTTATTTTTAACATTTGTTTTTATATTTTATTTTATATTTTAATGTTTTTTTAATTTTTTGGAAATAAAATAATATTGATTTAAAAAATGTTTCCTGTCTACGGTGAGAAGTGTTTGTCTCGTAAACCAATGCATAACTGGTTCGATCCTCAAGAACCCTCAACAAATGTTTATGAAATCCAACTTGGTCGTTCTGTTCAAACTGCATTAGAATCATTTATGCGCGGGTGGGTAAGATGTTCCTGTTGACAGGCACGTAACGATAGACAGTGTGGCAACTACATTAGGATGCTCGCATGATTTAGCCTACAGCATAATGCATGCTATCACATAAGTGGGGATGGCGAAGAAGTTGAACATGAAGTCCAAATGTGGCTGATAGCAGATAAAGACACCTTTCCTCAGGTTGTGGTACACCTATAACGTGATGAGATAAGTGTGTCATTGTTCATATCAACCATTCTGAGAAATGATGGACAACCTTTCTCGTGTCGTTGGTTTCCATTTAAATAGTTGTATATGCCCTATTTCCTGCCATGAACTCGTTGTTGTTGTTCTTGTTGTTGTGTAATGTCCACAATGAGTAGGATTACGCTTTTGGGAGCCTGAAAAGGGCGTTAAGTGACGGGTTGCAGTCATTTTCCTCACATCCCGAGTGTGTTGATGAAGGGGTACCAGAGCCCTCTATGTGACTGTGCTATTCTTGATCTCATTTTGTGTCGCTCGATACTGGCGTGACCACGTCGATTCCACAACCTCTTCAACTACTTTGCCATGGAAACAGCCTATTTTCAAGTAGACCTCAGCGAAGGTGAGGGGGGTGAGTGGGAGGAGCTCTTGGCCTGCATATTTTGTCTGACCCTCACCAACATGTTCGATCACTATATTTTACCTGACCCTGACTAACATGTTCGATAACTATATTTTACCTGACCATGACTAACATGTTCGATAACTATATTTTACCTGACATTGACTAACATATCCGATAACTATATTTTACCTGACCCTGACTAACATATCCGATAACTATATTTTACCTGACCCTGACTAACATGTCCGATCACTATATTTTACCTGACCCTGACTAACATGTCTGATCACTATATTTTACCTGACCCAGACTAACATGTTCGATCACTATATTTTACCTGACCCTGACTAACGTATTATATCACTATATTTTACCTGACCCAGACTAACATGTTCGATCACTATATTTTATCTGACAATGACTAACATACCCGATGACTATATTTTACCTGACGCAGACTAACATGTTCGATGACTATATTTTATCTGACACTGAATAACATACCCGATGACTATATTTTATCTGACGCAGACTAACATGTTCGATGACTATATTTTATCTGACACTGACTAACATATCCGATGACTATATTTTACCTGACCCAGACTAACATGTTCGATCACTATATTTTATCTGACACTGACTAACATATCCGATGACTAAATTTTACCTGACCCAGACTAACATGTTCGATCACTATATTTTACCTGACCCTGACTAACATATCCGATAACTATATTTTACATGACCCTGACTAATATATCCGTTTACCTGACCCTGACTTCCATACTCAATAACTATATTTTACCTGACCATGACTAACATGTTCGATCACTATATTTCATGTGACCCTGACTAACATGTTCGATCATTATATTTTACCTGACCCTGACTAACATGTTCGATCAGTATTGTATGCTTGACCAGACGCTAGTCTCCTCTCCCTGACATGCCCTAGTATAAACATACTACACATACTAAGCTATTGAAGTGAAGTGAGTAGCATGGCCTTTGCAGAACATCGTTTCTTACAACCGACAAGTTATTTGGCTTCACAAGTTTCTTGACAGATGTACAATATGATAGTTTGCCATTAATTTCCGAACGTGCAAAGAACACCTTATCTGCCAAACATAGTGCACTAGGATTGTGAAACGGGTGCCCCTCTCCAAAGCCCAGCCTCACAGTTGTTGTGTACCAATATTTTGTTATTTGGACTTCCCAAAAAAAATGTAACACAAAATTTGCAAATATTCATTTCCACTTTTCAAATGTCTGTATTATTTTGTATTCAGCTTTTAATTCTCAACAGTTTTATGTTATTGTTTATGTTGACATCAATGAATTAGTTTGTTTCTCATATTTCTACTCATTGGGTTGGTTTCTCTCACTATTTACGCATTGACACACTACACTTTGCCCTCTCTGAGGTCGGCTGCTACCCAGTTGGGTTAATGATATCAATGGCCATGCTGCCCAGTTAGGTTAATGATATCAATGGCCCTGCTACCCAGTTAGGTTAATCATATCAATGGCCCTGCTGACCAGTTAGGTTAATGATATCAATGGCCCTTCTGACCAGTTAGGTTAATAATATCAATGGCCATGCTGACCAGTTAGGTTAATGATATCAATGGATCTGCTGTCTAGTCGGATGAATGATATCAATACATCTGCTGTCTAGTCGGATGAATTATATCAATACATCTGCTGTCTAGTCGGATGAATTATATCAATACATCTGCTGTCTAGTCGGATGAATGATATCAATGGATCTACTGTCTAGTCGGATGAATGATATCAATACATCTGCTGTCTAGTCGGATGAATTATATCAATACATCTGCTGTCTAGTCGGATGAATGATATCAATGGATCTGCTGTCTAGTCGGATGAATGATATCAATACATCTGCTGTCTAGTCGGATGAATTATATCAATACATCTGCTGTCTAGTCGGATGAATGATATCAATGGATCTGCTGTCTAGTCGGATGAATGATATCAATACATCTGCTGTCTAGTCAGATGAATGATATCAATACATCTGCTGTCTAGTCGGATGAATTATATCAATACATCTGCTGTCTAGTCGGATGAATGATATCAATACATCTGCTGTCTAGTCGGATGAATTATATCAATACATCTGCTGTCTAGTCGGATGAATGATATCAATGGATCTGCTGTCTAGTCGGATGAATGATATCAATGGCACTGGTGTCTCACGCTATTTACCTCGTTCACACTTACTTTGTATTCCACGAGTATACAAACCACCATACACCAGAACTATGACAGTTTCCTATACGTACCACTTGAACTGAAATACTTAAATTAAGTCATGTTTGTTATTGATTGATAGTTGGATTGATCGATCTATTGATTCAACATTTCGCTCTACATGTTGCGTGTAACCTAATTACAGCAAGTCCCTTCTCATGAAGCTTGTATTCAAACATTTGCGGTGTCGGTTACAATAGCAATAGTTTTACCTGATAGGGTTACTAGACAGCCCTTTTTAGTCGCCTTTTATGATATGCTTGAAATGTTACAGTGGTATTTTCTCTTCAACCTGACACCACTCGCGTGTGTAAAACTTGTAGGTTTAGCATATGAATATGACTTTGTTCTATGTATATTTTAGATGTTTTAAAATCAATAAATAATTGTCAGCCATATTACCAGTGGGAATGTGAAATAGATATTCAGAAAATAATCATTTTAGAAACCAAATATCAAGATAAGTATGTAGGCGTTGTTCAGATTATCACCGTTTGAGAAAGAGTGAAAACATAAATATCAGTGTGAAAGAAAGATAAAAGCAGGAATTCTGCTGGGTGCTAATGAGACATTCACCGATTGTGCAACTGGTAATAACAATTGCTCTAATTGTGAAATCAAACATTTTCCGATTCGCACTAATTGTGTTCAGATTACCCCTCTTTCTAATGGCAGCTTTTAAAATATGCTCGGTCTGTGAATCAATTACTTTACAGAATGTAAAAGTCGGAGTTCAGTTTTGCTAGTCTTCATTTATGTCAAGGTTCATTTCATGATTTCCTAACGGAGAAGCACTGCTTGAACTCATGGACGACTGGTCTCTGCTATACCACAAGATCAACTAATTCTGCTAGTAATTTATGCCGTCATGTCAAATAGCCTCACACATTTCTCTAACAACGGCCTCTCCTATCGTTATGACAGACATTACATAATGTTGCATGAAAACATATTAAACTGAAGACTCCTCAAGGTAATGTCGGTTTATGAAGGCACCGAGACTGCAACTTGAATAAACCTCTTTCTGTTCTACGCACAAACGAACTACTCCAATCACAAGTAATTTTTTTTCTAACATAACGAAGAAACACAACGCAGTAACTATGCAACCATAGAACGGAGACTACTTGATTCTACACAAGAAGCAAAACAACAAAATAAAAACACAAAGTATAAACACAGTCAGGGGAAAGATGCCACATAGTCAAGAACAACAATAATACCACATAAAACACAACAGAAGTACACACCTTTAAAAAATAGAATAGAAAGCTGGGGCATATATTAGCAAACATGAAAAGTACGATATAAATCGTTCAATTGAAGGAAGTGTACCTAAATGTTAGAAAATACAGAAAACACTCCTTGTTAAATGACATAAAAACATACTTTAGTAGACTGGTATTATCATGATATGATATCATGGAATGTCCGCACGCTACTAGACAACACCAAAGATAACAGACCCGAACGACGAACAGCTCTGATCGCCAGGAAACTGGCTAGATACAACATATGTATAGCTGCCCTGAGCGAGACACGACTGGCAGAGGAAGGGCAGATCACAGAAGAAGGCGCTGGTTATACTTTCTTCTGGAGCGGCCGCAGCAAAGAAGAACACCGTGAAGCTGGAGTTGGCTTTGCCATCAAGACCAACATGGTCGACAAGCTCACAAGCATGCCCAGATGAATTAATGACCGCCTGATTACACTGCGTCTCCCCCTAATAGGAGGGCGCCATGCAACACTTATCAGTGCATACGCACCCACAATGACAAATCCTCAGGAAACAAAAGATACGTTTTATGAGGACCTAGAGGCGCTCATTGCTGCAGTCCCCAAATCTGACAAACTAGTCATCCTCGGTGATTTTAACGCTAGGGTTGGCACAGACCATACAGCCTGGGAGGGGGCCATTGGCAGACATGGTATCGGAAAATGCAATAGTAACGGACTGCTCCTTCTGAGGACATGTGCCGCAAATAAACTACTCATTACAAACACAGCTTTCCGACTTCCTGTCCGAAATAGAACCACATGGATGCACCCAAGTTCCCGCCACTGGCACCTCATTGACTACATTATCATCAGACGTAGGGATCGAGCGGATGCTATGGTAACGAAGAGCATGTGTGGTGCAGAATGTTGGACCGACCATCGACTTGTCATTGCCAAGATAAACTTCAAGATCCAGCCCAAAATGCGCCCCCAGGGAAAGAAACCACTGAGGAGGCTAAATGTCTCTCAGCTGAAATACGAACCCACGAGAGGAGGCTTCCAGGAAGAGCTTGAGGGTAGACTATCTGAGCTTCGTTTTGAAAAGAACGACATCGAAGAGAACTGGGCATCATTGAGAAACACACTCTACGATACAGCTGTTAAACACATTGGCCCACTCACGCGCAAGCATAAGGACTGGTTTGATGAGAACGATCTGGAAATACAGGGCCTTCTCGATGCAAAACATAAAGCGCACAGAGAATACCAAAGGGACACACCATCTCCGGCAGCAAAAGCTGCCTTCAATACTGCTCGCAAAGCTGTCCAGACCAGGCTTAGAGAGATGCAAGACTCCTGGCTCAGCAAAAGAGCTGACGAAATTGATTTGTTCGCCGAGCGTCATGACACCAAACGGTTTTACGAGGCACTGAAAGCTCTCTACGGCCCGCAGCCCTATAGTAATACTCCAGTTCGTAGTGCGGATGGGGTACTGCTAACAGATAAGGTTCAGATTCTAGACAGATGGGCAGACCACTTCTGCAAAATACTAAACCACCCATCGTCCATAAATGAAAAGGCCATCCGGCGAATGCCGCAGGTGGAACTGAACCTGGCGTTGGATGAAGTCATTACTGAGGAGGAAGTCGACAGGGCAATCAGTTCACTATCTATAGGAAAAGCTCCAGCAGCTGATGCAATACCAGCAGAGGTATATAAGACAGCTGGCCCATCCCTCACCAGAAGGATCACTGAACTCTTCTGTCACATGTAGGCTGAAGGAAAAATTCCGCAGGAGCTAAAGGACGCCTCAATCGTTCACCTGTACAAAAGAAAAGGCAACCGTCAGGAATGCGACAATTATGTGGAATATCGCTACTCTCCGTAGCAGGCAAGATCCTAGCTCGCTTACTGCTAAACAGGCTCAACAAACACCTTGAACAAAGCCATCACCTCCCAGAAAGCCAATGTGGATTCAGAGCCGGAAGAGGAAGAGTGGACATGATTTTTGCCGCTCGTCAAGTACAAGAGAAGTGTCGAGAACAAAATCAGGCCTTGTACACCACATTTATTGATTTGACAAAGGCATTTGATACAGTTAACAGAGGAGGGCTGTGGATGATAATGTCTAAGTTTGGCTGCCCCAACAAGTTTATAACAATGGTAAAACAGCTACACGAAGGCATTTGTGCTCGTGTACTGGACAGCGGTGCAATCTCTAAAACGTTTCTAGTATCAAATGGAGTAAAACAAGGATGTGTACTCGCCCCGACTTTGTTCAGCATGATGTTCGCGACCACGATGACAGACGCCTTCAGATCATTGGAGCTTGGAATATCCATAAAGTACCGCACAGATGGCAAATTACTCAATTCCTGAAGAATGAAGGCCAAAACCAAAGTGGCTGGCGACATAATCAGGGAACTTGTATTTGCTGACGACTGCGCTCTAATGAGCAGCTCAGAACTGAACATGCAGGTTGGAATAGATCAGTTCTGTGCCGCATGCAACAATTTTGGCCTGACCATAAATGCAAAAAAAACAGAGGTCATGTACCAACCAGCACCAGGCATGCCGTACACAAAACCAGAGACTACAGTCAGCGGGCAGACGTTGAATGCCGTAGACAAATTCACATATCTGGGCAGCACGCTGTCGAGATCTGTCAGCCTAGACGATGAGGTGGCAAGCAGAATAGCAAAGGCCAGCACAGCCTTTGGTAGAATGCTCTCGATGGTCTGGGCACGTCGTGGCATCAGCGTCAAGACCAAACTCAAAGTCTACCGTGCAACCATCATTCCAACC
Source organism: Ariolimax columbianus (assembly GCA_036924085.1). Classification (NCBI taxonomy): domain Eukaryota; kingdom Metazoa; phylum Mollusca; class Gastropoda; order Stylommatophora; family Arionidae; genus Ariolimax; species Ariolimax columbianus. The sequence continues at coordinate 24,666,049 of JAVGWX010000004.1, read as the reverse complement.
CTACTATACGCTTGCGAAAGCTGGACTGTATACTCTGGACATGCAAGGAGGTTTAACCACTTCCACACAGGTTGCTGAGGCGAATATTCCACATCCGATGGCAAGATCGTGTCACTGACATCGAGGTTTTCTCGAGGGCTAACATGCCCAGCATCCATGCACTACTAGAAAAAGCACGACTAGGATGGGCCGGACACCCTGTCCGTATGTCAGACGAGCGGCTCCCAAAGAAGCTTCTCTACGGCGAGCTGAGAGAGGGATGGCGCGAGAGAGGGCGCCCAAATAAACGTTTTAAAGACGGTCTGAAGGACTCACTAAAAAGTTGCCAGATAGACATCGACACCTGGGAATGTCTTGCGCAAAACAGATCTGACTGGAGAAGCGCAGTCAAATCGGGTGTAGCTGCCGGTGAAGACGACCGTGTTGTGAAAGCCCAGAGCAGCCGCGAGACGCGGAAATCCCAAGCAGCGGGAACACCATCCCCTTCTACAAACCTCGTGTGCCCGATATGTAGCAGATGTTTTCGTGCTCGCATTGGCCTGTTCAGCCACATGCGCACCCACACCCAACAGGGAAATCTGTGACAAGGATGATGTCGGCGGGCCTCATCGACAACGATGGACAGCTATTATTATTATTATATATTATCATGATATTAGTATTTGTTTTATCATTATATTTTATTTGTTGTTCTATTACGCATTATTAATATGTAAAACTATTTCTTAGAGACGTAGTCCATTACCGCTGATGGCGATACTTTTTCTTCTTTCCAAACTCCCACTACTAAGCCCGGAAAAGGGCTTTGCAAGTAAGAGGATGTAAGACTGCAGAACGGAATGTTATGTCGTAGTTTACACCCTGACAGCGCCTTTTGCACCTTTCGGTCCGACATATCCGACTTCAGCAAAGCATTTTTAGTGGATACAGCGTTAGCCTTCCATTTATGATCCCTTCTTCTTCGCAAGTCTGCCCTGTTGCAATAGGATCACTACGTAGAGTTGAAAATGATATTGACAGCTCTAAGAAGCTGGTTCTGACGCTAACAGTCAGTTTTTGGTCGCTGACCCTTACGCATCATGCACGGCTCACCATCTTGATCTCTTTAACTATTCGCAACTCACATCATTGTGAAGCATTTCCTTTACAGAATGTCGCTCTTAACAGAGCTGCCACATAGGACTTTCAATTTGTATCAAGTTATCCTACCCCGTCATATTCATCTTCAAAACATATTGGATATTATGTGTTCATCTATACCTCGGTCTGCATCCGTCTCGTTTTCCAGGTACTGTAGCTTTTTTTCAGACATAAATGTAATACTGTTGACCAGCTAGTTTTAATCTGTCGCAGCTGTTTTAGGACGTCCGTGTTTTCCTTTTATTTTGAACTATGTTCTAGAATGGTGCTCTATATTTTCCGTTGTCTCGAACTTCGTTTCTGTTTTGATCTTCGTCAAGTATAAATTATTGTCTCTCATTCACTTCCCCTCTAGGTCGCATTCCAACACTTGTCTAGTTATAATGGCGTATTGCTGCCAGATTGCGTATTTGCACGCATTGTTGCATTGATCGTGTCCGCAAGATTGTGTTTTTTCATACACCTGGCCATCTAAGTACGCAACAGTGATATGACACCTGAGCTCACGGTAGAAGTTGCGCAGTCTGAAGTCCCAGTCTTGGCGAAAGGACACATTTTTCAACCATAGAACAGGTCAAATCTTTTGTTTCTATAGGTCAGCCTAATCAATTCTTACTTCGGGAATGTTGCTGCGTGTCATATAAGACAGAATTTAAAGGAAATCTCAAGGAATGTTTCTTGCGTGTCATATTAGACAGAGTTTGATGGAAATATCAAAGACTATTGCTTGCGTGTCATATTAGACACAATATAAAGGAAATCTCAAGGAATGCTTCTTGCTTGTCATATTAGACGGAAATTAAAGGAAATCTGAATTTGTTGATCTGGACATAGTTGGTTGCTCCTTTATCTTTCTTGTTTTGTTTCTTCCCTAAAAAGTAAAAACTGCATTTTTTTACTTTTATGGCCAGTGAAGCTGTTTGAAGTTTTTGTGTTGTTTTCTAATCTGATAGTTATGATCATTTCTTATGTTGTGATAAATAGCAGCGGGGTCATGTTATTGCTCCAAAAAATTATATCTAATGCTATTCGGCTGAACTGTCATTTAAGAAAAACTACTTATCCAGCTAACCGAATAGTTAAAAAAAAGACAGTTTGTGTTCATTGTGACGACAAGTCTCTGGACTTCCTGTTCCACTTGCACTATCATCAAAGCGTATGACCACCATTATTATTTGCCTCTTCAATGAAGCTTGCGGAATCCACTTTGTGTGCTCTAACTGGTAGTTTCTGTAGGAATTTGTTTTGCAAGTTTAAGTCGCTAACCCCATACACAACTCGCTTTAGTCGCTTTTCACGGCATGTATGAAGGTGCACTAGGCATATTCTTGTCTCCATATTAAGGTTCCTCGGGACTAACATGGAATAGATCTTCTTTAATGAATGCAAATTGCAACGGTCGCACAGTATGGCCATCATTATCAGCATGTCTCCTTTCGCATTTCGAATAGAATTGTTTGTCTGCGACAAAGAATTTATGTATTTGGGTGGGGGTGGGGGGCGGAATGATTTCTGGGACATATTGTCTCACATATTTATATGCCAGTATCATGTACGACCCTTCTCTTACGGCATACATGTCGGTTAGCAATGATCTGATTCATTCCCCTCAAATAAGCGACCCCCCCCCCCCCCCCCCAGAATCCATAAGGACAATAATTTCAGTGCCCAGATAGGTTTCCCTGAAAATTATGAAGCAATGCGCACCATGTAAGAAATTGATATGAAATTAATCTAAAATAAGGTAGTGGGATTCAGATGTAAACAAGACTGGGCAAAACCATACACATTAGAACACTAGCAGAACACTAACTGCGAACAATAATTGCAGAGAACAGTTTTACGAGAATATTCCTTGCCAGTTGAATGATTTCTAAGCTGTAAACTTAGCTGGGGGCTTGACGGATATAAATTACGCAATATACAAGGGAGGAAACTCGACTCCGGTTAAGCAAATGAGATCGCTGCGTTATTCTAACACATTTTGTCAAAAATGAAGAAAGATTGGATATCTTGTAGCACATTTAGCCCCAGGGACGTTCCCTAAATTTATGACCTATAAAAGGTGGTATATTGCGATTCTAGTGCTTTGTGGGGATGTTTTATGATCATATTAGATAGATATACCATGGCTTTCAACATACGATCCTCTAGCCCTGAGCTCTTGACGTCCAGCTTGGATAAGACGTCTACTCAGCATAACGTTCGTGTTAAACAACAAAATTATGAAATTAGCATCCCCCGTAGCTCCAATTGTTGAAGCATAGGACCAACACTGCATCCAATTTCCTTAACCAGCTTTTAGAAAAAGTTTGATTCCAGTGATTTCCAAAACGGTTTTATATCAATTGTTTGCATGTGATGAGGTTGGCAGATCCATGCACAACTATCTTTAGTCCCTTCTTGCAATGTAAACGGAAGGAACCAGTCGTTTTAGTCTTCCCCAGAACGACTCATGTGTACACAATTATTACTTTAGCATAAATAAGTCACAGTCTGGAAAGTTGTTCTAAAAATGGCATGATGACATCACTTTCGGTTATTTAAAGCAGTGTTTCCCAACCTTTTCAATCCTGTGGATTGGGTTAAGTAGCAAACATTTTTTCACAGAAGGTGAAATAGGAATCATCTTTACCGGATTGGGAAAAAGGAACAAATTTTCCCGGACCAGTGAGAAAGAATTTGCAAGTTTTGTAGGTCTCTTAACGTCATTTGACATACTTTCGGAACATACTAAACACAGATTAAAATAAAAGATCTACTACTTTAACAGGTACAGAGTGTCTCCTATCTAGGTCATATAATAACAAAAAAAGGTAAGAAAGAGAATAGGAATAGCCATAGATGGTATTCGACAACATGCAACATATACTGACATCTAAACAGATAAATCAGAATTTGAAAATGAGAATTGTCAGGTGTTATGAATACCCATCATTACTTTATGGCACAGAAACTTGGACAATGAATAACAAGTTGGAAAAGAGTATTGAAGCCTTCGAAATGTGGGTATATAGAAGAGTCGGTCGCATTTCTTGGAAAGAGGAAAACAAATTAGGAGATATTGGAAAAATTGAAGATGAAAAGAGAATTAATGATCGAAATCAGGATTAGACAGTTACGTTATTTTGGTCATATAACAAGACATACCTCCTTGTTGAAGATCATACTGGAGGGTAGGTTGGAAGGCAGACGTTCAAGAGGCAGACAACGCTTTAAGTGGGTGGATAACATCAGGAGATGGACTGGGAAAAAAGCCTCTCAGATTGCACCATTACGGCAAGATATAGAGTACCCTGAGATCCATTGCAGGCGACATTCGATGCGGAGATGGCACCTAAACTGAACTGAAACACAGAGGCCATTCACTGCAAGGTGCAATTGTGAAACCAAGCTTGAAATACTCCTTATTGTAATGCATAACACAGTTTAAATTTGAAGTACTTGTCCCTGATCTGTAATTCCCAAGTCAAGCTAGGGAAAAGGTCTCGGGGCCTGTCACTACTTCGGTACAAGGATGTATGCAAGCGGGATATGAAAGACGCAGACATCGATTTGGAATCATGGGAACAGGACGCCATGGATCGTGTTACATGGAGGTGCATGATTAAACATGGAATACAGACAAAGGAGATGCTGACTGCTGATAGGCTAAAGACTCAGAGTTTGAGAAGACACGCCACACCATGCGATGCCGCAAACGGTCCTGATTTATCTTGTACACACTGTGGAAAAGCTTCTCTGTCCGGATTGGTCTAACAAGTCACATTCGTTACCGTCATGGAATGTAGTTGCATACCTTTTCTAAGCACAATTACTATCGTCTGACAAGACGGAAAGAGCTAATGACGTCCTTGACCTACTTTCGGTGTTATCACAACGTGTCCCATTCCTATTGTTCTTACTTTTAAAGCAGGCTGAAAGGTTTTACTGTTTAACTTTCGTGTTGTCTCCATTTTGTAGGGACTCAAAATGTAATAACACTATCAAAAACTTGCCTTCCAAAATACCACAACACAGTAATAGCAGATAAACTTACCTCTAAAACGTGTCTATTAATTTGCGAATGACCTATTTTTCGTTTCGCGATATAAAAATATAACACAAGATCTTAAGAAAAAAAACCTCATATAAATATACATGCAAAATATAGGTGAGCTCTAGTGTTCGAAAAGTACTAATACTTGTGTAGCTGACATTATTTGATATTATAAATTATCAAATCAGAGCTTAGACCACCTCAAGGCGAACTCAGATGTTAATGTATTAAACCGCAATAACAATATCTGGGACTGGCAGAAAATTTATGTGGACATCTACCAGTCTATGGACCAACGGTTGAGAGACACTGCTTTAAAGTATGTATTTCTCAGATTTTACTTTTTCTAGCTCAATAGCTTCGCTTCATTTCAATTAATTTTTTCCTACAATCATTTTTGTTTTGGGTTAAACGAATTTGATAGTGATACTATTTGTTCGCGGCTTTCAAATGTGTGACTGTGACTGACATGACCAGAATGTCACAGCGCAGAAAACTTCCAATTAAACGAAAAATATTACGAAAAAAATTGAATACGTTATGTTTTCAATTATAAGAAAGGTTGATACACATAAAGAAAGAACAATATAGGTGAAATATGTAAAGCACCCATTACATTCCCTTTACGTTGATCACTGCTACATAATACTTTTTTTTAAATAAGACGAATCTGTGCCGCCACTACGGATTAACATGAAGTCTAAAATAAAACATAAAAAGGTTTTGTCAGATTTCGTGCTAAGACTAGACGATAACACAAACTAAATATAAGCTCTCTCGAAAATGGTCTTCGTCGGGGACAACAAGAACGCAAAATAATGTATTTTGTACTCTATGTGTTCGTATCGTTATTGTATGTATGCTTCCCTTCTCCTATGATTTGCTAGTTCATTAATTTTGTTGTGCGTTGTCTTTGATGAAGGTCATGTGGTCGTAACGTGCGTTTCGTTTGTATATTCGTCTTAGCGCGATATCTGACCATCCTTATTTATGTTGTTGTTGTTACATGAAACATAAAACAAGTCAATTGATAGACTACTCTGTTCGGACACATTGTCACTCTCAGTTTGCTTATCGTTCTTACTACATGCAGTCTGGGACTCAGCCACTCATCGTGCCCATGTACTATTGATACGACGGGCCCTGTCAACCCTACAGCAATAAGCCTGATGTGAAGTCTAGTATTTAATTACAGCCAGGAGTACCCTTGTTCACCTTCTTCAGTTCACTTTGAGATTTAGAAGCACCCTTGCAAACAGACTACCACAAACAATACGCCAACGAAAACAACAATTTAAATTGTTTCATCTTTTTTTTCCATAAAATGTTTATACAAATTATCTGAATCGGAACCTATTTCCGGCACGAGGCACTTTCAACTGATCCCTCACGTAGTCGATCGAACACATAGCTGGCCTGTGCGACCCTATCACTGGCTGGTGTAATGTGTGCTTCTTGTGACTCGTGCTCGAGTGGCGATTTACCGTCAAGAAAATAAAACAACGCAGTAATGAGCGTGTCTAGGTGGGCACACTCTGTTCGTGTCGTCTTGTCCTTCCCGTAACCAGAAGAGGTCGATGGGATATCACATCTCCCCACTGCTTATTGCTCACAATGTGAGTGGTGTGTTTTGGGCATGTTTCTAACCGGGTGGGTCCGAACCTTCCCCGGACACTTTGAAGTTTCAAAGTCCATTTCAGTTGTATGTGTCCATCTTTGTTGCATTCGTCAGTTCATCTAAGCTGAGTGGTTAACAAAACTTGGTATGGCAAAGAAATATTGTGTGTAGGTTGAATTTCTAACAAAGTATGTGTTCGGCTAAAAACCAGGTCGACTCCCTCGTCTCCTTGAAAATCACACTGTGAAAACGGCTTTGTGTTGGAAGCAAGTTTTAATCGTGTCGTGAATTGATCGGACAGAAAGAGGTGGTTGCGAGTATGTGCGCGCTTGCACAGATGGGCAAATGAAGCATCTGTCAGATCCTGTAAGATCCAGTCCATTGTCCAAAATTGCCTTAAAAAACATATGTTTCTGTATGTAGCAATTAAGTTTATCACTGAGCAGCAGCCTGAATGGTTGAAATTCACCTTCTACTATTGGCGTTATGTCATGCTAGCTACGTGTTGATTATAGCTTGTCAAATGTGGACTAATTCCGCGTCACTAACAGTTACGGATGCTTGTTGGAAGCGGTGAAATGATTTACTCATTGCTGCAGGCTCTTTCGACAATCAATGATGTGCCATACATGTCAAGATATGGGGCGCACGCAGAAGCTTAAGCGACCAAAGACACATTTCAAAGTGCCATTAAAAGTAGTTTAGTGACATGTATGTGGTTTAAGGGAAGATTCTGTGTTACAGAAACGCGAGTAGTGTTAGTGCTACGCTGGGAACATATCGCACGAGAAGATTGACATTGGAGTCTATCAGCTACAGGTTACAAGGGACTAATAGTGGCGTCTAACAGCCACAGTGGACATGGGACTAATAGTGGCGTCTAACAGCTACAGGGGACATGGGACTAATAGTGGCGTCTAACAGCTACAGTGGACATGGGACTAATAGTGGCGTCTATCAGCTACATGGGACATGGGACTAATAGTGGCGTCTATCAGCTACAGTGGACATTGGACTAATAGTGGCGTCTAACAGATACAATGGACATGGGACTAATAGTGGCGTCTAACAGATACAGGGGACATGGGACTAATAGTGGCGTCTAACAGCCACAGTGGACATGGCACTAATAGTGGCGTCTAACAGCTACAGGGTAGAGGCGACTAGCGGTGGGGTCTAGAAGCAATTGGGGACATGGAATTGACAGGGTCGTTTAACAGCTACAGTGGACATGGGACTAAAAGTGGCGTCTATCAGCTACAGTGGACATGGGACTAATAGTGGCGTCTATCAGTCCCTGTGGACATGGGACTAAAAGTGGCGTCTATCAGTCACAGTGGACATAGAACTACAGGGTCGTTTAACAGCTACAGTGGACATGGGACTAATAGTGGCGTCTATCAGCTACAGTGTACATGGGACTAATAGTGGCGTCTATCAGTCCCTGTGAACATGGGACTAAAAGTGGCATCTATCAGTCACAGTGGACATAGAACTACAAAGTCGTCTAACAGCTACAGGGGACATGGGACTAATAGTGGCGTTTAACAGCTACAGGAGACATGGGACTAATAGTGGCGTCTAACAGCTACAGGGGACATATGACTAATAGTGGCGTCTAACAGCTACAGGGGACATGGGACTAATAGTGGCGTCTAACAGCTACAGAGGACATGGTACTAATAGTGGCGTCTAACAGCTACAGGGGACATGGGACTAATAGTGGCGTCTAACAGCTACTGGGGACATAGGACTAGTAGTGGCGTCTAACAGCTACAGGTGACAGGGGACTAATAGTGGCGTCTAACAGCCACAGTGGACATGGGACTAATAGTAGCGTCTAACAGCTACAGGGGACATGGGACTAATAGTGGCGTCTAACAGCTGCAGGGGACATGGGACTAATAGTGGCGTCTAACAGCTACAGGGGACATGGGACTAATAGTGGCGTCTAACAGCTACAGGGGGCATGGGACTAAAAGTGGCGTCTAACAGCTACAGTGGACATGGGACTAACAGGGTCGTCTAACAGCTACAGGGGACATGGGACTAATAGTGGCGTCTAACAGCTGCAGGGGACATGGGATTAATAGTGGCGTCTATCAGCCACAGTGGACATGGGACTACAGAGTCGTCTAACAGCTACAGGGTAGAGGCGACTAGCAGTGGGGTCTAACAACTGCATGGAAGAGGTAAGGGGATTAGTCGTAATTGCTGGATAGCGAGTTAGAGAAAATTGTTCTCCTATTAGCTACAGGCTACATGAATAACATGGGGAAAACACGTTTTAGACTTGGATGTACAAAAGAAGAGGTGTTAACAGTACGTACTCGGCGAACATTCATTCACTACTGAGATAAGTTTCGTACATTGTAAGGACCTTTATATTGTCTTCTTTTACATGTTTGTTATGGCTGCGGTTGTTTTAGAGGATCTTAGTAGATGTAGCTGTGTATGTTCTAGTGTATGTAGTTGTGTATGTTATAGTGTATGTAGCTGTGTATGTTCTAGTTTATGTAGCTGTGTACAATCTGGTGTATGTAGCTGTGTATATTCTAGTGTATGTAGCTGTGTATGTTCTAGTGTATGTAGCTGTGTATAATCTGGTGCATGTAGCTGTGTATATTCTAGTGTATGTAGCTGTGTATGTTCTAGTGTATGTAGCTGTGTATGTTCTAGTGAGTGTAGTTGTGTCTGTTATAGTGTATGTAGCTGTTCATGTTATAGTGTATGTAGCTGTGCCTGTTCTAGTATATGTAGCTGTGTATGTTCTAGTGTATGTAGCTGTATATGTTATAGTGTATGTAGCTGTGTATGTTATAGTGTATTTAGCTGTGTATGTTCTAGTGTATGTAGCTGTGCATGTTCTAGTGTGGCGTAGTTATACATACACTAATGTCTGCGCATATTTATCTAGTAGTAGCTAGTGCTACTAACTGTTAGGACTAAGGAAATACCCTGACACCATTACAAAGTCTCAAATGACAAATATCCATAATGTCGACACTGCCATCAATGTACAAGCTCAGTGATCGAGTCAGTTCTTACATTTGAATAACAATTTGATGAGCAGTACATTTTCAACATAACCAAATAGTTTCTTGGCCATAAGTGTGAGACAAAGAAGTTCTTGGGTACAAATCATAACTGTGGAAGCAAATGCAAGAACTGTGTGACCACGTCAGTGTACGACCTACAGGAGCAATTAGACTTGAAAGCGCAGTTCACACCTGAAGCAATTAAAGCAATTAAATTGTAAATTTCTGAAGTGGTCCGATGCTAGAACAATAGTAAAAAGCAATGGGGCGTGAAGTAGTACATGTCAATAAATAAATGGCTCCATTCATTATCATCCAAAGCTGACATCACTGAAGAGACAACGATCTAGCGCAGATTGTGAGCCCTGGAAACATAAGTCAACAGGATGATGTCACTAGGTGGCCGTGACCCGGCTAGGGCCCAGTTGCTCCTAGAATGTCAAGTAGATGATAGGTTGAACCACTTTTTCTACGCAGATCTGATTCTGAATGACAGATTGGATCCTTGTGCATTGCGCTTTTTTTTGAAGAGTCCGCTATCGTTGTTTAGCTATTAACGCTGCTCGGCTGTGGTGCATGAAGCTATGTATAACATATTCTCACGGATACACACTTGTATATGCCTCATTAGTTTTCCAGAATGCTCAGAGTCTGCATTATTTTCAAAAATAATCGATTGTCAATAATCGATTCGGTGAAGACACTCGTAACACTACTAGTGAACACAAGAGACTGAACTTGACAAATACCATGTATTTTACCATTTCCTTCAGACAAATTCGAGATAGAAAATAGAGATGAAGCGGGAAAGAACGTGACATAAGGGAACGAGATAGGCATGGCAGTTACAGTTACAGAAAAAGGAGTTGGTGGATGAGAGAGGTAATTGTAGGACATCAGTCTTTGATAGTCAACTTTCCCGATGGAAAATGCACGTGAATGTTTCAATATCTCGTCAACACATGAACATTAAAACTACATTAAATGTCAATGAGTTTATTTCACATGTTTTTCACGTTGAACGCTTTGTATTATCTACCGTCCCTACACATCAAAATGTGAACATCATCGCCATTGAAGAATCCAAATTATATTTGTTGCTCTAATTTTAAAGGTTGTCTATTTCACACTTGATTTCGATTCTCGTGTTTTAGATTATATTCTTGTTTATCGTTTCTTCTACTTCGTGTTTGTTCGTCATCAGACAACCACACCAAGAGCTCCAACAAAGTCGTGTCTGTGATTGCTTTTAAATTGTGTACTATGTGATACGACTGGAGACTTACTGCAGGTCTTCCTTAGCCTCTGCCTGTTCCTAGCCTAATTGCAAAGTAGCAGGTGTTTGTTGTTAAGATTTGTCTGTCTTAAGAAAGTTATTTTACTGAATCACCTTGTCCGTCTTACCCGAGATTACCTCTCTACAATGGAACACATCCAGGTTTAGCCAGTCGGTTCTGCCTGTTACTGACGAATGACCGCTTTTACCTGTAGCTACTGGTAACCATACACTGGACCTGGCTGCTTGAAGCTGGATCTAGAGTCAGCTGATAATATAACTGTTCGACCGTTCTCTTTCATAGATTCTTCCATCCTTTGAAAGCCTGTATCTCCCTAGTCACCAATTTACTATCTACCTGCACATGTACTGAGTATGTCCAAGGTACTCTATTTTCCTTGTACAAACGGGTATTATAGTTGTGTTCAAAGATGTGAGAATGAAATGTGTGTATATATATATATATATGTTAAACAGACAGAAATGTTCTCGTATTTGTTACCATAGAAATATAAATAATTCAGTTCTAATACATTGTAATACTCATTGTTTTACATAGAGTTTATGCTTTTGTCTGCATTGTTTTTCAATTTTCTAGTGCTGTTATTATCAGCTGAAATTAATTTCATAGATACAAGTATGGATGTGCTTCTTCTTCAGACGACTGTTTTATCTTTACCTTTATTATTTTTGTTTCTCCTTTTTTTCTTTCTTCGCGCTCTTTGTAGTCTTCTTCATCACTTTTATCCAGCAAATTAATGACTATAAGAATAGATACTTCGGTTTGTTTCTCTTATTTACGAACAAAACAAGTTATTAGTATTCATGCGTCAAATGTTTTGCATCTTATTCACATCTTTGCTGCAGTATATTATACTCTTTATAGCTTCAATTATTTAAAAATGTCTACTTTACCAGAGCCAATGTAAAGATATTGGTCTGCACGGAAAATAATGGTCATGGCATTACGTGTCAAACGATCTATATCAAAGGTACTTTAAGCAATGTAATATGAAAAGTAATTTAAGCAATGTAATATGAAAGATAGTGTAAACAATGTAATATGAAAGGTAGTTTAAGCAATGTAATATGAAAGGTACTTTAAGCAATGTAATATGAAAGATAGTGTAAGCAATGTAATATGAAAGGTACTTTGAGCAATGTAATATGAAAGGTACTTTAAACAATGTAATATGAAAGGTACTTTAAACAATGTAATATGAAAGGTACTTTAAGCAATGTCATATGAAAGGCAGTTTAAACAATGTAACATGAAAGGTACTTTAAACAATGTAATATGAAAAGTACTTTAAACAATGTAATTTGAAAGGTAGTTTAAACAATGTAACATGAAAGGTAGTTTAAACAATGTAACACTGAAAATGAGGACATGTAATAGATGTGTTGAGCGTTGGCTTCCCGTGCGAAACGTGTAAGCGTCTTCTTCTGTTCCTGTCGTCCAACCATTTGGTAGAACATAGGTCCAACCTTCCATTTAGTTTACCCTAATCAGCTTAATGAATTCGGTCATTTATACTAGGGTTACATAGCAATGATTTTTTACATAAGGAAGTTGTAAGCTCCATGCTCAGCCCTTTTTAGTAGCCTCTTTGAAATTGCAACACAGAAAACATGTTATGTTCTGTTTTCTCCAGTCTACCCACCTGTATATAGTCACATGTATTACTATTAAAGAAGGAAGAGCTGCAATGAATAGAACTCCAGCACATAACAAAGGCTGAGGACTAGTTTCTAACACTCCATCCTTGACAACAATGAAGTCTCTAACACTCTATCCCTGACAACAACTAAGTCTCTAACACTCCCTCTCTGACAAGAACGAAGTCTCTAACACTCCATCCCTGACAACAACTAAGTCTCTGACACTCCATCCCTGACAACAACGAAGTCTCTAACACTCTATCCCTGACAACAACGAAGTTTCTAACACTCCTTCGCTGACAGTAACGAAGTCTCTAACATTCTATCCCTGACAACAACTAAGTCTCTAACACCCCATCCCTGACAAGAACGAAGTCTCTAACACTCCATCCATGACAACAACTAAGTCTCTAACACTCCTTCCCTGACAACAACATATGTTCTGTGATTATCTTGACTTTTTATGTATAACCTGAAGATAGGCAGCAAAACCTTCATTTTAACCTAATTTTTTGGGACTGAACTCCATGGGTTTCCAATTTTCTTGTCCTTCCTAGTCCACACTTGATTTGTCTCTTATCCATTCCTTCCTAGTCTAAACTTGATTTGTCTCATATCCATTCCTTCCTAGTCTACACTTGATTTGTCTCTTATCCATTCCTTCCTAGTCTAAACTTGATTTGTCTCTATCCATTCCTTCCTAGTCTAAACTTGATTTGTCTCATATCCATTCCTTCCTAGTCTACACTTGATTTGTCTCTATCCATTCCTTCCTAGTCTAAACTTGATTTGTCTCATATCCATTCCTTCCTAGTCTACACTTGATTTGTCTCTTATCCATTCCTGCGAGTTCTTTTAAAAGATCATGTTTGTGTATTCGTCATTGCTGTTTCTGTCTTCCTTCAATCGTCGGCGATGTCTGATCCTGAAGGTAGACAACAGTAAAACCGTACATTTCGTCAACTGCTACTGTTAGTTTTCTCATTAATATTCTCTTCTCAACTTGTATATTTCCGTTAACAGGTGTTTGCTATCATTATTCTACAAACAGTGGTTAATGTATTTGCGTTTGCTACATAATTGTCACAAAACAAACCACTGATCAAAGATGTATTCAGCGTAAACGTCACATGCACGTTTGCATAGTCATCCCTTCAATAACGACAAACTCAGAAATAGCAAAATTAATGTGATCAATTCATGTTAGATCTTCTGACAGCCCTTAGAGTTCAAAGCAACTCGTTAAAGAATGCGAACACTCGTGTTATTTTACAACATATTAATGATTGGCAGACAGTACATAAGAATGCATCTTCTCTCTCCTAGTGTATTAATTATAGACGAGTTGAATTCGTTGAATTGTGTTGGGTACAAATTATAGATAGACTCTGTCAGTTGAATATTGTCGAGTTCTGACTGAATAGCAGATGAGTTAGAGCCTCCCCACCGCCGGCACTATGTTTCCCATCCAGTTTGGACATATTGCAGTCTACCCAACGGTTACCGGTGTTCATGACTTATGGGTAAGATCAGACAGAGATGAATGGAACTGATAACCCCATCTCACAAACAACTGCGTCGTCGCATAATGTCTCTTGTACGTAATCCCCGATAGCAACGTTTACTATAGGCCTGCCATGACCATATTTACTATTTACAGATAAGTCATTTCAGTGGAATATAAATTAATAGATATTCCCTCTGTACAATATTTTACTTTTACAATTTCGTACATCTAATATGGGAAGAATAGTTTATTTTTTGTAAATGTGTAGATGTTCTATTGGTGAAATATGTTTTTGTTATAATTATGTTCTATCTGTGGAATATTCTTTCCAATTAATTGTTAGATGTCTACAGGTAGAATATTCTATCGTATTCATTTGTTATTACAATTAATGTATTGTATTATGTGTGCACATGTTCAATGGCTGGAATATTCTTATTATAAAAATAAGTATGTAAGGCTAAAATACTGATAATGAACAAGCAGTTTGTCTTTATGTGTTAGTGTGTATGTGTCTGTGTGTGAGTGTGTGTGTGTGTAAGGACTTGAGCAGCTCCCCACAACCTGCGTCCCCCACCCTCCACCCAAACGCCACTTCCTCTCATCCCACCCCACCCCGCGTAACTTGGGCAGACATGCAATAGAAATATAAAATAATGTAGAATTGTGGAAAATGAATGAACAATTCGAGAAAACTTGGCAAAACTTAGTGTGAAGATAGCAGTACCGGACAAGTTGTGAATTAGATAAATAAGATATTTGGAAATACATTTCACATTTTGTTGAAAAAAATACATTTCAATAAAAATTTAAGAAAGACAGTTTATGAACTTTAAAGAGATATCACGAGGTGGACAAGTTACGTCCTTCAGGACGTTCTATGAAGAAACATATAATGACAGCCTATACACATCAACGGAGATGACACTATCTGTCAATTTAACCACCAGCTTCAAATTCAGACAGTTGAACGAACATTTTGTGGTGAATATGTTGAGCTGTTTATGAGCTGCAGCGGTTAATGACCAATTGCTGACTGCTAGTATTAGAGCCAGAGAACCAGAGCTGCCAAGACTCACACTTCTACACCTCCATCCGCGCAGTGATCCTGGATAACCGTCTGCAACAGAGCAGACTGGGTAAGGAGAAGAAATCGAAGAGGCAAGGCTAACCCAGTGCTTTAAAATACCTGCTGAAGTCGGATGTGTCGGACCGAAAGGTGCTAATATCGCAGTCAAGCTGTAAACTACAACGCATTCCGATCTTCAGACAACATTCTGCTACTTGCGAAGCTCTTTTCGGGGCTTGATAGCGGGAGATTGAGAACGAGGGAAGAAAAAGAAGAAGAAACGAACATTTAAAAATTGATTAATATATGTTCGTTGGTTCTCTCGTTTTATATCAAGTCTATTGGAAACAAATGACAATACACTTAAAGACGTTCTATCAAGAGTTGACGTTGTGATCAGCATTTACAAAGGAGGAAAGATTAATCGATAGTATGACTAACCATATTATCCAAGAACGCCATTTAATATCCAAAGATTGTTACCAGCAGGTGAAAATATAATGGTAAAATAAAAATCGGTTAACAAATGCTTCTGTATCAGTTGTAACCAGAACAATTGATAAGTTTCAATGCTCAAATAAGATCTTCACGTGCGCATTCACGTTTCATGATTGTCCCAGTTTTTTTTAAAGTTTCGATATACCTCTAATCTGTTTGGGTTGGTTCCTTCAAACAGAATATGACAGATAGAATAAAAAAATTATAACTTGTAGACAAAGATCGAGATAATTCGTACATACAAGATATAATTTGAGCTGTCTGGCTAAGCTGTCAGCTAAAGATGTGAGCACAATTATCACATTTAAACAAGACGAAAAGCCAAATTTTAAAAAAGACAATGTGCAGCTACATTTGCACTTTTGCCTACACCATCCGGCGCCCGGCAGGGATGTGTCCCTCGTATAGCTTCGTGTGACCGACCTCGATTACGCAGATGACGTACTAATACCAGGCTCCCAACCACAGGCACTGGTAAGACCACTGGAGCACCTAGAGGACAGTACATCTAAGGTAGACCTACACACCTCATGAGCAAAAACAGAGCTGCAAAGCACTCCATTAAATATTTCATTTTCAGGGCAGTAAACAAATTTCTCACGCACGTAGCCACCCGGACATCATTCGAATAGTCCGTCTAGCTTCCGCCTATATGAACGTCCTGCGGCAAGTTTAGAACCAGAAGAAGCGGCTTTCATTGAAATTCAAGCTATGAGTTTACATAACCTGTGTTGCCCCCACCGTGATCTTTGGTTTGGAAACCTGGATTATTCTCCCGAACTATCGGAAGCACATTGAAACCATCTATATGTGCAGTCAAGAGGCGTATTCCTAGATCTTCGGATATAATAGGTTTAGGCGTATTCTTAGATCTTTGGATATAACAGGGTTTCAAACGACGCACCTGCCAAACAGATCTCGAGAGCACACTTACAATGCTGACCCTATTCAGACATGTGGCTCGCCTTGCCGAAGATGTTCTAGCCCACCAGCTCTTAAAGCAGTCCATAAATATCAAGGTCGGCAACAACCCTCCCTGTTATAGTCCCACGCTCACGGCCGTCCACTCACCGCCTGGTTACATCATCCTCATGTATGCGGCATGGGACCAGCTACTCAACGTGCTCATGGACAGCTGGCGTGACGGTTTTTGACGCCTAAGCGGTCTATCTTAAGACCTACATGAATGCAGGTTTACATCGTGAACTAAAGTAGCGATTTGTTTATGTGACGCATGGGTAAAATATCATGGGACGACACAATCTAAATATGTTGTGTAGCGAAACGCTCCGGCTTGAAATGAGAAAGAGACCCCTTGGATGCTACGTGGAACCAGTACTGACATATGGCAGTGAATCATGGACAATCAGCAAGCAAGCGCATGGATATTTTGAAGCAATGAAGATGTGGTTTTACAGAAAAATTCTGCTGATCCATGGACTACAAGGAAGACTAATGATGCAGTACTCGAAGAGGTTCAAACACAAAGACAAATCATTGCAAAGATCAGAACAAGGCAGCCAAATTTCTTTGGCCATGTTATGCGAAGAGGAGGTTTGGAGCACGTTGTGACAACTGGAAAGTTAGCAGGAAAGAGAGACAGAGGAAGACCGTGAGAGAGGATGTTGAACAGTCTGAGAGAATGGCACAGGCGACAACCAACAACAAAGTTGGTAAACGTCACACGTGATAAAAGCGGTTGGAGGTCCATGATTCCCAACGCCAACCGACAAGGCACCTGATGATCATGATGTGTAAAATATCACACAATAAGCAATCATGTATTTACAGTCCCATTATTATGCTTTCGTTATTTTCTAATCTTAAAGAAAATATGTTTTTCATGAAGTCCGACTGCCTTGCTTTGCAATTTATTTTAACGATAACAGAAAATGTAAAAACAAGCATATTATAGACGCTTGGAAAACATCTTGATTGGTCGGAGAAAAACTAGGTTATCAATGTCACCGTTCTGGGAATGTCTAGTTGGCCTAATATGCGATTGTCTTTCTTTGCAGTTCGGTGCATCCATCACATGGAGATCCATGTCTCGGATCCTTTGTCTGTTTTTTATTCTTTGTTTGTTCTAAAACGCTCGGTATCAAGCTCTGAACATAGCTTTGTAAGTAGAGGGATCTAGTCAGGAGAACGGAATGCTTGTGTTGTAGTTTACAGCTTGACTGCGATATTTGCACCTTTCAGTCCGACACTTTCTACTTCAGCATGCCATTTTACCGGGTTAACCTTCCCTCTTCAATCCCCTTTTTTTTAGCCAGTCTACCATGCTGCAGCCTGTTATCCAGGATCCCCACGTGGAAGTGGAGATGGGGGTCTTGGCAGTTCCCGTTCGCTTCTCAGCATCTTTGATCCCTGTCTCAGGACCGGACTGTCTATTACTTTATTTTCTTTCTGCTGTCTTGTGCATACGCTTTTTCAGTCATGACTGGCTCTAGTAGCCCTTATCAGTCATGACTGGCTGTAGTAGCCCCTTTCAGTCACGACTGACTGTAGCAGTCCCTTCCAGTCATGACTGATTATAGTCGCCCCTTCCAGTCATGACCGATTATAGTCGCCCCTTCCAGTCATGACTGACTATAGTAGCCCCTTCCAGTCACGACTTACTATAGTCGCCAATTTCAGTCACGACTGACTATAGTCGCCAATTTCAGTCACGACTGACGAAAGTTGTCAATTTCAGTCCCGACTGACTATAGTAGCCCCTTTCAGTCATGACTGACTATAGTAGCCCCTTTCAGTCACGACTGGCTATAGTAGCCCATTTCAGTCATGACTGACTATATGGTGATGCGACCTAGAAGGGGTAACTCTCTACAGTTTTTGGTTTTCTTTCTCCTTGCGGTGTTGTCGTTTCACTTCTCTTTGTTGCAAAAGCTTCTTTTCACCCAGTATCAAGATGCCCTTGATTGTACATCTTCACATGAATCAGTCTGTAGCTTTGTCTCTTCAGGATGTCAGACTTATTTCCAGTGCCTTTGTGTCACACTTACACACATCTTTGAACATCAGCTGTTCTTTTAACATCAGTCAACTGTCCATAGTGGATATTTTTTGTGAGTGTGGCGATCTTCCATGCGACGAACACAGCCAAGCCATCCTAGTATTTGCTGTATAGGGAGAGTGTTTATGCTTGAGAAACTGGTACGAGTATGCACCTCTGCATTTACCGCTCTGTCCGGCCATGTAATTCCAAGAATGGATACCAGGCCATCAGATGGAAGATGTTACGCCTGTGCTCTTGTTTGGCATATGTTGCACGAGTTTTTCTGTCATATAGGAGCGTGCTGGCGACACATGCATTGTAAACTGTGGCATAGGTTTTAATTGCAAGTTTCTGGTTTTTCTAAACACAGGTTATGAGCAAATATTGCAGCAGTTATGCCAATGCGACTGTCGATTTCTGACCTAGAGAGAACTTCTACCTACCACTCTACTATTCAGAGACTCTATCGCTCTACCTACCACTCTACTATTCAGAGACTCTATCGCTCTACCACTCTACTATCCAGAAACTATATCGCTCTTCCTACAACTCTGCTATCCAGAGACTCTATCCCTCTACCTACCACTCTACTACCCAGAGACTCTATCGCTCTACCTACCACTCTACTACCCAGAGACTATCACTTTACCTACCACTCTGCTTCCCAGAGACTCTATCCCTCTACCTACCTCTCTACTACCCAGAGACTATATCGCTCGCTCTACGTTCTCTTGTTCAATTAGGTACATCGTGTCTAATATTTCTTCTTTGTCCTAATCATCTGCTCTCCAGTAAAACTAGTTATATACTCTCTTTTTCGAATTATCTTTTAGGCGGTTTGTTTTCTATTCTTTTCAAACTATAAAAGTTACTCAACATTTACCTATGATTTGAAGAGTTTTTATTCTAAAGTATTTTGATTGCATTGCTAATAGCAATTTTACGAAATACTCAGTGTGGCAGTGGTTCTGTTTTTTTTGGGTCTTTGTAGCATAAACGGTTGTTCTGGAAACTACTGGGACAATTCTAGTATTTATAACATTACCAAAATAGCTAAGTTAATAATAACATCAACAAGTCTGGCACAGACATCGCGCTTGGACAGACACAAAACAAAAACTGCATTACAACAGTAAGACCTTCGTCCGGGGACGAAAAATACAACAAATGCAAACACCTAATAAATCGCAGCAAAAACTGTGAATATCTAACTTAAAACACAGCAATGACAGTAAAATAGGTGTACATACCTGTCTGAAATCTTTGGACTTACTACAAATTTGAACCAAAATGGTTAATTATCATTGATCATTATTTAGTTCTTGGTACAAAATGTATAAACTTCTTTTACAATGGAGACTATGTTATGCCAATCTAACTGACTAATCCAGTTAACTGTACCAAAGTTGCTTTACCTGCTTTCTGACTGTCCTTAAATACCTTCTGGAAGTCTTGCCAGTTCCGGTCAGGAAGGTCACGGACGTGTTGCTATTTTCTGATCTGCAAAATATTTTCCTAGACGTTTTTTTTTTATATTAACACCCCTCTACCCTGCTATTTCTCCTATTTATAATCCGTACACTTATTATTTCTGACTGGAAAAAAAATACCTACTGTCGCCCACAAGTCGATGATTGAAAACGTCAAAACTTGTCCGGAGTTAAGGGTTGGGTGTTGGAACTCAGTAGGAGGAGGGAACAATTTTGTTGCTGTCTGTTCCTTACGCTCGCGCTTACTCTGTCAAACAGCAGAGGTGAAAACGATGCATGCTGACCAACTTTTGAAACTGCTTGTGACGAAAACATCATTATCGCTTTGTTTTTTTTTTTAATAAATGCATTCGTTCATTCATTACTTTTGTCTTTTTACTGCAACTTGTGACATACAACCACCACTACAGTCGACCACCCCTAAGGTCAACCGCCAATCGACCACCTCTACAGTCGACCACCAGTCGATCACCCCTACAGTCAACCCCCAGTCGATCACCTCTACAGTCGATCACCCCTACAGTCGATCATCCCTAAAGTCGATCACCCCTACAGACGATCACCCCTACAGTCGGTCACCCTTGTAGTCGACCACCCCTACAGTCGACCACCCCTAGAGTCGATCACCCTTTCAGTGAACCACCCCTGCAGTCAACCACCCTTACAGTCGATCACCCCTACATTCAACCACCCCTACAGTCAACCACCCTACTGTCAACCACTCCTACAGTCGATCACCCCTTCAGTCTACCACTAGTCACCCCCCTAAAGTCAACCGCTCCTATAGTCAACCACCCATACAGTCGATCACCCCTACAGTCGACAACCCCTACAGTCAACCACCCTACAGTTAACCACCCCTACAATCGACCACCCTACAGTCTACCACCCCTACAGTCTACCACTAGTCACCCCCCCCCTAAAGTCAACCACCCCTACAGTCAACCACCCCTTCAGTCAACTACCCCTACAGTAACCACCCCTACAATCAGCCACCTTACAGTCAACCACCCCTACAGTTGACCACCCCTACAGTCTACCACTAGTCATTCCCCCCTTACAGTCAACCACCCCTATAGTCAACCACCCCTACAGTCAACCACCCTACAGTCAACCCCGCCTACAGTCGACCACCCCTACAGTCTACCATTAGTCACCTCCACCCCGCCTACCGTTAACCACCCCTACAGTCAACCACCCCTACAGTTAACCACCCCTACAGTCAACCACCCCTACAGTCAACCACCCCTACAGTTAACTACCCCTACAGTCAACCACCCCTTCAGTCGACTACCCCTACAGTCGACCACCCCTACAGTCTACCACTAGTCACCCCTCCCCCTACAGTCGACCACCCCTACAGTCAACCACCCTACAGTCAACCCCGCCTACAGTCGACCACCCCTACAGTCTACCATTAGTCACCTCCACCCCGCCTACCGTTAACCACCCCTACCGTCAACCACCCCTACAGTTAACCACCCCTACAGTCAACCACCCCTACAGTCGACTACCCCTACAGTCGACCACTAGTCACCCCTCCCCCTACAGTAGACCACCCCTACAGTGGACCACTAGTCACCCCTCCCCCTACAGTCTACCACCCCTACAGTCGACCACCCCTGCAGTCTACCACCCCTACAGTCGACCACCCCTACAGTCGACCACTAGTCACCCCTCCCCCTACAGTCTACCACCCCTACAGTCGACCACCCCTACAGTCGACCACTAGTCACCCCTCCCCCTACAGTCTACCACTCCTACAGTCGACCACCCCTACAGTCTACCACTAGTCACCCCTCCCCCTACAGTAGACCATCGCTACAGTCGACCACCTCAAGTGTAGACCTTTTATGAAGCCTGTTTCCAAGCATTTACAATCGCTGTTTCGAGAACAATGTTTCGACATGATGAGATTTCTAGTCCCATGCACAACCTTTTAATTAGTCTGCCTTTCAATTATTTCTAGATATTATTCTTTCTACCTGGGATACCACTCGAATAATAAAGGATGTATGTTAGTTCATTTAAAAAAAAAAAATATAACATGTCCATCTTCCTTGACCATCTTTACCTGTAATGTAAAAAAAGTAAAGTAAATTAACCCATAGCATAAATCCGTAGTGGTGTGAGATGTTAGCGAAATCGCATTTCAAAGGCTCGGCTATATGAGGTCAGAAGCCTCTCTCCCTCTCCGCTTTTACTTCCCGGACTGAACCGGTACCCATTTAAGGCTGGGTCGACCCGGGGTCTGAAAAAACATTTCCGCCTCAACTGGGGAATGAATCCATGACCACTCAGATGCGAAGTCAGCACGCTAACCACTGCGCACCCTGGCTCCGCGACTCAACTGGGACGGTTGATTCAACCATATTCTTGCGCACAATGAGTAACCTAAGCCACAAAAACGTTGTAATTGTGAATTTATTGTTGTAGCACCGTTGGATTTGCTGTTCCGTTTCAGTGTCCTTCTTCTTCTTCTTCTTCGTACGCAGTCAGAAAGTAACCATTATTTTTTCGAAAAAAGCGGCGGTCATCCTGAGGCTGTCGACACTGCCATAGAGCTTGTCTTGTGGTTCCACTGGTGATGGCCACATCTGCTCTCTCTGATCCTCGTATGTCGGGCAGTTCTGCAGCAGATGTTCAGCGGTCATTTTACCGGTACCACACGGGCATTCGTCGGTACCACCTATCTTCAATTTGTTGAATAGGTGGTACCTCAGTCTATTGTGGCCAGTGCGAAGTCTGAAGACAACGACCTGCTCTCTTCTGTTCAACTGGAAATAGACATCGTTTTTGGTGTAACCAGTATGTTCGGTTTCCCATTTGGTCATGTATCTGGCTTTGATAAGCCTTTTTGACTCTTCGTACGTCATACTAGTATCTGTTTGTGGTAGTCTTGCACCTTCTTTTGCCGTTTCAGTGTCCAACTAGAGGGGCCATCAAACGGTTTATTTCAAAACTCCTACTCTGCTAAACAATTAATAAACATTTACATTATTGTGTGATCTGAGTACGTGCCTGATGTCACCACCCAAAAAAACTAACTGCAACCGAATTTTCAGATTATAGAACAATCAGTCTGATTATCTATACAATAAAACTACTGGTCTGAATTAAACAGGGAAGAATAAGGTAAAAATAGGGCTGACATAGGGCTGAAATAGGGCCACTAGAGTCCCTACCACTAAAATGATTATGGTGGTATACATGTATTTCAAAGACAAGCAATACTAATTTCCCCAGTGGTCCGTCTGGGTCTTTGTGTATGAGAAGGTCAAGAATAGCACCACTGCCTTACAGAGAACATGTCGTAAGAGGAGACTCACAGCGTGACATGGCATAACACCGGCCATGGTTAGGTGGTTTGTTTAGAGCAGCATAGATGGCACCTAACAGGCTGCGGGTCTACCTTGTTCTAGTGTTTGGGCTTATTAAGATGGTCTTGTGTAAGCGCTTGTCCACACACAGCTGCATTCTGTGAATTGATGATTCAGCTATTGTGATGTCATAATCTAATGGTAGGTTATGCTTATACTTCAAATTGAGACTGCTCGTGCTAAAGAACTCAAAGAAAGCTTTCTCAGATTTAGGGTCGCTGCTTGCTTCTCCATTTTCCAACTGGATGTTGTTGTCTTGTATGCCAAACTCCGATGAGCAGCAACCTGATCTTTGACTTGTATCAGGGAAGCCCTTACTAGACATCATAGCACAGATATTTGGGTGTGTATGACCCATCACTTTCCTGAGTGTTATGTTATTATATATGACAAAGATGGCGCCATAACTGGCTGCGAGTCTACATTTCTCTACTGTTTTTTTTTGCATCATTATGGATGCCGCCAGACCACTGATTTGCCTGAAATTCACACTAGTCGACGACTAACACTTGTGTTTACGGAAACCTGGTGTTGTTTTCCGTCTGGACTTGTTATTTCGTTATTTTTTGGGATTTCTTCCATCCGTTTATCCTGGTCTGGACGCCGGCTGAATGGCACTACGCTTTTACATGTGTCATATTTCACGGGTTAGTTCTGCCGGTTCACCTTCACGAATTTGGCGTGTGTGAATTTTAGATGCTACTATGATGAGCTCAATACAGCTGGGTAGAGATGCCAGACTCACTCACACGCTGAGTGTTGTCCATACGACCTCTTGTGGTTATCGAAAAGGCACGACAAACTGCGTTAGACGCCATCCAACCTTTCTACCCTACGAGTTACATGTTTACGGAAAGGCTTCGGTGGTGGTAACCCTGAGGCAAAATCTGCATTCTATGCCATCTCCAGTCGTCTCGATGAATGTGTCTTGCCACTGGCAAAATGTAGCTTAGGCTCTGTGAGTGAGGTTGACAAAAGGCGCAGTTTCTTCCTCACTTTAATCCAAATCACGGCGCAAGTCACCCATTTCAGCGGACACAGCAAGAGATACGACTGCCCACACGGCTGAACAAAGAGAGTGGTCTTCATCACTTGTGATGAACAACTATTAATGTATTAGAAGGTTAACCTTGAGTTGTGCTTTCCGGTGACACTACTCTCTGCATTCACTGGTTAGGGTTATAATGACTGTGGTAATCTAGCATTCGCTTACCAGTGTGGACCCATTCTTCTCTCTTCACTATCGCATAAACTTTTGACACATGTTCAATTCTTCTCTCTGCCTGGGCCATCCATGGCATCCCTCACTTCACTCTTGATGCATAGATGTCTGGGGTATTCTTGTGTTGTGGACGACGTCTGTCTGGCAGGATTTACTTCTCATGTATGGATGTAAAGCGAGGTATGAGACCAACGTGCCGACAGTCCCCTTATCTGTTTACCATTTACACAGAAACGATTTTTTAACGTTTCGTGGAAATGCCAGGACTAAGTATCGGGGGAGTGACAATAAGTAATCTCAGATATGCTGAACACACAAGACATGTGTACTGAAAGTTTACTAAAAACCAAGAAGTAAATAAAAATGGACAAATCTGTTTTCCCCAACCTGAGACAAACACTGACACCCTAACATGTAACCAACAAATTACATAATTAGTCCCCGATTGTTTCGTATACTCGCAATATTGTTTTCAGCGTAGAAACAAGGACGGTGGAAAAAACAACGGATGGAGAAGAGAACTGAGGTCTTCTTTGAAATGTAGATATATAGAGAAAGTAATGCCTCCTATTTTATTATGATTACCCCCCCCCCCTCCTCCCCTCCCCCAACAGCCAGAAATTAGTTTTGACAGTAAGACAGTAAAGTATGAACCTCACCGCCATTATCTGTAAAATGTTGTTTCTATTAGAAAGGTGGCAGTGGAGTGGCAGTCTGACAAAACTACGTCTGTCATGGAAGTGCATTATAAACAGCGATGTGTTATTGAATTCCTCCATGAGAAAAAAAGTTGCACCATTTGACATTCATCGACGCTTGTTGAACGTTTAGGAAGACCGAACAGTGAGGCAGTGGGCTGTACCTTACAGCAGTGGCGAAATCCTCATGAAGGACAAGCCACGTTCCGAACGGCAATACACAGCTGTCACACCATACAATGAAGAACGTCTCTATCAGCCAACGCATCCACGCAAATGGGTGGATTACGACCAGGGAACTGTTTGTGTAGCTGGATTATGGCTTTAATGTGTTGAAAACTATGGTGACAATGTTGGAATATCATAAAGTTTGCACCAGTTAGACCAAACGAGTGCTCACACAAGAACAGAAAGAACATCCCATGTAAGTTGATAATGACCTCTTGAACCATTACGAGAATGAAGGTGACGGTTTCCTGGATCGCATCATCACTGATGAGACAGTGTGTCACCAACTATGATCCTGGGTCAAAAATGCAGTCAATGTAGCGGCGATATGTGAATTCTCCAAACAAGGAAAAGTTCAAGACGCAACCCTCAGCGGGTAAAGTGATGTGCAGTCTTCTAGGATAGGATTCAGGTTCATGATGTTGAATGCCCACAATGAGTAGGACTTATCTTTTGTGCGCCATAAAAAGGACGTTAAGTGGCAGTTTGCCGTTACTTTCCTCACATCTCGAGCGTGCTGATGAGGGTGGACCGAAGTCCTTCAGGCGGTTGTTCTTTGCTTGGCTTCATCAGTGTGTAGCTCACTACTACGAGGATCGCATCAATCTCTCACCACTTCGTTAGTCAGGCTGTCGTGAAAACAGACAGTTTTCAGGAAGGGCTGCGTCAAAGCCGAGGTGAGGGTATCGGCCAGTATATTTTGCCTGACCCTGACTAACATGTGTGATCAGTATGTTGTGTCTGACCAGACGTTATTCCTCCTCAGGAATGTGGTAATCGTTATTTATGTCCTGGAACCTGGACAACCCATCAACTCTGATCGTTACATAGGGAGGCTGACTTAGCTGAAGGCTCGAATTGAAGGATCAATTTTTTTCTCCGTTCGTTCATTGTCCAAGTTTCTGAGACGTACATTAAAGATGAGTATGCATACCATTTGATTCTACTCATCGTTAAATTGTGATTCGTGTGTTTCTAGATGTCCAAGTATGGCTCATGTTGGCAAAAACAGATTTGGTCATCCTTACCTCTTCCTGATTTTCATTTGGTACCTCCCATATTCCGTTATTATATTTCCGCTAGAAAAGGGAGGCATTGATTGATTTCTTGGATGATGACAATCTCAGAAATGTGTATTTAAATGTGACTGCAGTCCGATCCGACTTACTCACATTGGGCACATCGTTAGTATTTTGGTTTGTCTTACATTCTGTCATCTCGTTCTGTGCCGCTGAGATATGCATCTCTTCCCATTGATGAGAGCACCAAGTGTGATGCTGGTGCACCAGACTGAGCTATCAATTAGGAAACTAAAAATACTTTCAGAGATTCTTTGCATCGTTTCCTCTGTCCCTATGGAAAGTGTTTTTCTGTCCTGAGCTGACCGTACAACAACTGCTTAGAGAGGCGCTCATCTGGCGTGCAAACAACATGCATAGTTCAGAGGATCTGGGCACTCTGCAGCAGAGTGTGGATGTCCGAGAGCCTCGCTTATCTGAGGATTTCCCGTTTGGGCAATCTATTATGCTAGGAAAGTGGACTTTTTTGTCATCTAGCGTTTTGTGCAGTTTTTCCTTTTGGTTCAGTACGCCTGAAATGTTTAGTTGCATTATGTTCATATTTCCTGTAGTCCACTTTTCCCCAGAAGCCTCAGGATCACTGCTTTACAGGGACCTTGTATTGTGAGGCCACGTCCGAGCTCATTTGAAGAAAGGATAGTTGTGCTTGGCATTATATTCTAGCGTTCTCCTGTTTCTTTTATATCTTTCCACAAGAATTCCAACACACAACTTACGCGACTTCCTGTGCGGCTCAGTCTGAAGGTCATATCACTCACTGAAATGGAAGAGCGTGTCATTTGGGGCATTTCGCGCTATCTGATAGAACCCAATAGAATCACTACGTCCTGCAGACAGCCAGTTTCAAACTCTGCTTTCGAGCCATGTAACCATTGCTCGTCTTCCCTTACTCATCATGTCGGACATTTGTCCAAATTGAGATCGAAGTCCAGGTTTCTCTCCCAGAATAATTGGAATGGTGGATATTCCGTTGGCTGTCGACAACCTGTCTGCAAGGCGACAGAAAATGTATAAGTCAGTTTTCTCTTTCTTAGATTAACTGTCACTTGTGGCTTATCGGTTTGATTTGGCCAGAGGAGTTTGATTTTGGGGAGTCAGAGACTGACACCTCTCCCTTTTTCATGTTAGGAAGAACTGTAGGTCTCTACAAGAGTTTTGTTTTCATGTTAGGAAGAACTGTAGGTCCCTACAAGAATTTTGTTTTCATGTCCTATGCTATGCGCTGCGAATGTCGTGGGTGCATATGGTCATAATTATGAGGTTGTACTCAGATCCACTCCCAGCTAAGACATAATTATGAGGTTGTACTCAGATCCACTCCCAGCTAAGACATAATTATGAGGTTGTACTCAGATCCACTCCCAGCTAAGACATAATTATGAGGTTGTACTCAGATCCACTCCCAGCTAAGACATAATTATGAGGTTGTACTCAGATACACTCCCAGCTAAGACATTATCTGAGAACAGCAGAAGACAAATCAGCGAAAGAATTGAACAGGTCACCTAAACAAATCAATCTGAGACTTTATACTATCAAATCTCTTGCGAGTCACCCTGGACGGCAGTGACTACTTTGTCAACATCTTAATATGTTGTTATCTTATATTATCTTCTATTACATTATCTTGACTGATATTATCTAATGTTATATTGTCTTATGTTATATTATCTTATGTTATATTATTTTATTATGTGTTTTGATATTATATTGTCTTATGTTATATTATTTTGCCTTATTTAATATTATCTAATGTTATATTGTATTGTGTTATATTATCTTATGTTATATTTTCTTATATTATATAATGCTATTTATCTTATGATGTATTATATTACACTCTAAATAATATTTTGCTTTTTATTTTCTCCTATGTTATATTTTCTTACATTAATATATGCTAAATGTTAGTATAATATACATACGATAGTATGCTGTATTTTCTCGTGCTACATTATCTTATGTTATATTATTTGTCTCTGTACTTTCTCGTGGTATATTATTATAATATCTTATGGTACTTTCTTTTATGTTATATTTATCTTATGTTAATAATAATTATTGCTCATCGTTAGCAAATATGGCTGCAGCGTCAGATATTATGTTATGTTATTTTGTTCTGAGGATATTTCATGTCAAGCTTGATGTAACTGAACCTGCAATAGATTTGCGTGTTATAAAGACAGTCAAGTCAATGAACTATTAAAGTTGCACGTCAAACTCTCCGTTACAGCAAATATACACAATTAGTTTATCAAATAGTCGGTTATCCTCCAATAGTTATAGCTACTTCTACATTTTCTGAAGAGCATATTTGAGGTGGCTGGTTCCCCGACATTTAGTTGTGTTTGGTTAGTCCAGTGGGCATTACTCGGACAGTTAGTTGTGTCTGGTTAGTCTAGTGGGCATTACTCGGACACTTAGTTGTGTCTGGTTAGTCTAGTGGGCTCTACTCGGACACTTAGTTGTGTCTGGTTAGTCTAGTGGGCATTACTCGGACACTTAGTTGTGTCTGGTTAGTCTAGTGGGCTCTACTCGGACACTTAGTTGTGTCTGGCTAGTCTAGTGGGCATTACTCGGACACTTAGTTGTGTCTGGTTAGTCTAGTGGGCATTACTCGGACACTTAGTTGTGTCTGGTTAGTCTAGTGGGCTGTACTCAGACACTTAGTTGTGTCTGGTTAGTCTAGAGGCATTACTCAGACATTTATCTGTACCACTTTAGTCGTGTGACGACTAGTATGCCATTTAGTTGTACCAGGTTAGTCGTGTGGCGATTACTAGGAAATTTAATTGTACCACTTTAGTCTGGCGGCAATTACTATGCCATTTATTTGTACTACTTTAGTCGTGTGGCGACTACTATGCCATTTAGTTGTACCAGATTAGTCGGGTGGCGACTACTATGCCATTTAGTTGTGTGACGATTACCATGTATTCCAATCTATTCTTAAATGCATTAATTGCTGATACCTACACTAATTCCTGTGGTAATGTATCCCAAGCATTCACCACTCTCTGACTATAAAAATGTTTTCTAATATCTAATCTGAGCCTTTCTTTAGTTAATTTGTAGCTATGCCCTCCTGTTCTTGCAGGTGATTGTATTTTGAAAAGGGACAACACGGAGTTCGTGCTTTCTGCGATGCTCTCGACAGATGGGGTACCCATGTGCCGAGAGAGACAGAGCTAAAATGGGGGAAAAACTCGAGGCAATGAAGTCGAGCCTCCGCTTAAAGTTTTTTAAAAAAATTTTTTTAAAAAAGGATTTTGAAAAACTTGTAATAGTATAATTTATCCGTTTCTTTGATTATCTTATAAACATGTATTGTCACCTCGAATTCTTCTCTTTTCTAGACACTGTAGGCCGGTTTTTCTGAGTCGTGTCCTGTTCATAGTTCACCCCAGCTGGAGTATAAAAGAACTACTACAGTTGCTATCCTTTAGGAAACCTTCGCCAAAGTACTTTATATGTTTGTGCCGTACTGGTTTCGGTAGCAGTTTGCTTTACACGATGTGAAAACGTCACAAGTTCCATACACAACTCTCTTTTGTCGCCTTTTACAACATGCATGAAGGTGCATTGGGTCTATTGTATCCTCCCCAGTAAGTGGCACAAGGATCTGATCCCAGAATTCATTATCGTTTGTGTTGTTATCTTAAGTGGCAACTTGTTTTCTTTGACAAACATTGGCTGTTGTTAACCACGTCTCTCAATTGCACATAACTATTTATATATTCAAAGGTAATGGGTATGTTATTTATATTGTATATCTCTTGTGTCTTAACCATCACTGTACACATCTTTATCAGTATACGTCTTTCTTTACTTCAGTGGGAGCATGGGACCACCACTATAACTGACCACTTTTTATGGAGACTGCAATAGATCATTTCAGCTCTCTCGCAGTAGCCGTTTTTTATTTGATTATGTTGTCAACCACATACACTACCCTACTAGATGCCATCTGCGACATATTTAAGAAGGTGCAATTAATGGGCCTATTTTTTCTTCCCCAATAAAAAGTGCAGGTATTCACACAGGGACTTCCTGTTATCAAATCGACGCAATTCATGCGAAGTGATTGGGATGGAATCTCCGAATATTTCTCGGACGTTGGATCAACCTTTCACGAACTGAAGCTGTAACTGGGACAAGACGAAGCAATCAGTCACAGAAACTGAAGTCGGAGAAATGTGGAAGACACCAGTTCATTTGTTACATTTGATCACGTTAATACTCCGTGCCTGTTCTTTTAATATGAACACGTCTCGAAATTCTGCGAAAGGAAATGTTTTCCATTGAGCATGACATTTCTGACGTGTAGACAAGAAGGTTCGAAGACGTGTTGGAGATATGCCAACAACATTTTTGGAGTGATAATCTCCTCTGTTTCGTTTGAGTAAATTAGTTCAGAGACACGTGCTTTTGGCGTGGCTTAACTTCATTTACTCCCACGCGTGTTACGTAGACCTGTTTGAGTGCTGGTACAATGGTTAGACATGGTCACCTCTTCATCTCATCTACAGCTCATACCATGATTTCTCACTGGGTTGTTTTGTTGGTAGATAATCAATGAGAATGACGATGGCTGTATTTTCTGTTTTTGATCTTCTTGACCAGTTCGTGGTTTTGTGATTCGGAGCACATGACGTCCATGGGCTATTCAAGCAGCTATTCAAGTTGTCGTTACAAGAAAGGGGCTGATTAGCGTAGTTGGTAGAGCATTCGGTATTCGTGGCAAAGGTACGAGGTTCAACTCCCGGCAAGGGAAGGAAAATAGCAGCGCGGTGCTGCTGAAGACGGATGTGTCGGACTGAAAGGTGCAATATCGCAGTTAAACTGTAAACTAGCGACACAACGCATTCCGTTCTCCGGACTACATTCTGCTACTTACTAGGCCCTGTTCAGGACTTGGTAGCTGGAGATTGAGAACGAACGCAGAAGAAGAAAAAGAAGCAGCGCGGAAGAAAACTGGCCCCCCCCCCCATCTGAAATACTTCTGGCCAAGAACAATGAAGTCTCTAACGCGTCATCCCAGAAAACAATGTATGTTATGGAACTACCTTCATCTTTTAAAAAAATTGCAGAGACAGGAAAACCTAGAAGGAATTTGGATTGCACACAACAAACGAATAAAAATGGAGTGTATTTCCCAGTGGTGGTATACTTCAACTTGTATGTATTGTTAAAAAGTAAATAAAAGTGCCACTGTCGCTAACGAATTCAGTCATTAACAGTACCGACCGAACACAATTCATGGGACTAGCAACACCAACTAGGGTTAAACATGAAATGATAATAAGTTTACCATCACCTACATTGTTCTTGATCTTTTTAGTAGATAAAATACCGCTCAGGGTCCACAGTTCGCAGCTATACGCTGATGATCTAGCTTTGTGGGTAGCTAAAGAATACATCAAAACAGCAAATTACAGGATGCCTGAAGCACTACAAAGATTTCTTCAGTGCACTCAGAAATGGCTCTTAAACATGAATGTGAAGAAAACGACTTACTCAATCTTTACACTTTCAACTAAGGCAAACAGAATCACGCTGAAACTAAATGGACATGAGCTACCAGACGAATGGAACACCACATATCTAGGCGTAACACTGAAGAGCAGATTAACATAGAGACATCCAATTTTAAAAAGTCAACAAATAGCTAATCAGCGAATGAATCTAATGAAAAAATTAGCGGGAACTACATGTGGTGTAGACCATAAAATACGGAAAAGGCTGTACACAGGCAATGTTAGTCCAGCTTCATAATATTGGATTCCAGCCTGAGAAAAGGCTGTACACAGGCAATGTTAGTTCGGCTTCATAATATTGGATCCCAGCCTGAGAAAAGGCAGTACACAGGCAATGTTAGTCCAGCTTTATAATATTGGATCCCAGCCTGAGAAAAGGCTGTACACAGGCAATGTTAGTTCAGCTTCATAATATTGGATCCCAGCCTGAGAAAAGGCAGTACACAGGCAATGTTAGTCCAGCTTTATAATATTGGATCCCAGTCTCAGCAGCAGCTTCAAATACAACTTTGAAAAAAACAATCGAACTTCAAAGCCACAAAAAGGGTTATTACAGGAACTACGAAATGAATACCAATAAAAGAAATGAGTAAAAATTTCAAAGCTATAAACCATGACCCACTGAAGAGATCACAGAGTACGTCAACTGGCAGAAAAATAAAACTCATCGAATGTGTACAATAGTAGAAGGAAATGACCGATGTTCACTCCAGATAAGCGGCATAGTTTTTAAAACACGAAAGCACTAACCCCCTTCCATGCCATACCTCGCACGGATAGAGGCACAGCTGCTAAGGACTAGCAGCACATTTCCACCATGAAAGAGAGCACAATTCCCAGAGCTGACAGACAACATACCAGAAGTAATGGAAAAAGACATCCAAACAGAAATAAAGAAAAAAGAAAATATATAGGATTAGAATATATTCTAGGGAAATATCCAGTCACAGAATGGATCATCATAAACACAGATGGATCAGCAATGATATCTACGAAAAATGGAATAGGATGCGTTCTATGAAGACTAGTTCTAGAAAGCCCACTAGCTCTTGGAAGATCAATAGTTCCAGGAAGACAACTAGTTCCAGGCAGACCACTACTTCTAGGAAGACCACTAGTTCTAGGAAGATCACCAGTTCTAGGAACAGCTCTAGGAACACTAGCTCTAGGTAGATGAAATAGTTGCATAAGACAACACGTTCTAGGAAGATCATTAGTACTAGGAAAACTAGCTTTAGGAAGGCCACTAGCTCTAGGAAGATCAATAGTTCCAGGAAGACAACAAGTTCTAGGAAGACCACTAGTTCGAGGAAGAAGACCACTAGTTCTAGTAAGACCACTAGTTCTAGGAAGAAGACCACTAGTTCTATGAAGACCACTAGTTCTAGGAAAATTAGCTCTAAAAATACCACTAGTACTAGCAAGATCAATAGTTCCAGGAAGACCACAAGTTCTAGGACGATCAATAGTTCCAGGAAGACCACAAGTTCTAGAAAGACCACTCTAAGAACTAGTGTTCTTCCTAGAACTAGTGGTCTTCAAAAAGTTTTAAGAACACCATTAGTTCTATGAAGACTACTAGTTCTAGGAAGATCAAAAGTTCCAGGAAGACTAGTTCTAGAAAAACTAGTTCTACGAAGACCACTAGTTCTAGGAAAACAACTAGCTCTATCACACATTTGAAGAAAGTCATAATATATATTCAGCGGTCAGCGGGCAGACGTTGAATGCCGTAGACAAATTCACATATCTGGGCAGCATGCTGTCGAGATCTGTCAGCCTAGACGATGAGGTGGCAAGCAGAATAGCAAAGGCCAGCACAGCCTTTGGTAGAATGCGCTCGATGGTCTGGGCACGTCGTGGCATCAGCGTCAAGACCAAACTCAAAGTCTACCGTGCAACCATCATTCCAACCCTACTATACGCTTGCGAAAGCTGGACTGTATACTCTGGACATGCAAGGAGGTTAAACCACTTCAACACAGGTTGCCTGAGGCGAATATTCCACATCCGATGGCAAGATCGTGTCACTGAAATCGAGGTTCTCTCGAGGGCTAACATGCCCAGCATCCATGCACTGCTAGAAAAAGCATGACTAGGATGGGCCGGACACCTCGTCCGTATGTCAGACGAGCGGCTCCCAAAGAAGCTTCTCTACGGCGAGCTGAGAGAGGGATGGCGCGAGAGAGGGCGCCCAAAGAAACGTTTTAATGACGGTCTGAAGGACTCACTAAAAAGTTGCCAGATAGACATCGACACCTGGGAATGTCTTGCGCAAAACAGATCTGACTGTAGAAGCGCAGACAAATCGGGTGTAGCTGCTGGTGAAGATCACCGTGTTGTGAAAGCCCAGAACAGACGAGAGACGCGGAAATCCCAAGCAGCGGGAACACCATCCTCTTCTACAAACCTCGTGTGCCCGATATGTAGCAGATGTTTTCGTGCTCGCATTGCCCTGTTCAGCCACATGCGCACCCACACCCAACAGGGAAATCTGTGACAAGGATGATGTCGGCGGTCCTCATCGACAACGATGGACAGCTATTATTATTAGTACATTATGTTTCTTTTGTTTGTGTTTTGTTTTCCTTTGTGTGCTTAGCAAAAAAATCTAAATCTGGAGGAATAATATTCGTTGCTATTTTCATTTTTTTTCAATTTTTCTTTGCCACATAGTTCAGTGGCATTTGTAATTATTTGTTGTTGTTCTTTTTGCTGTTAGGTACTACTTTGTTGGACATGTTTGCTGCACGTAGACAAGTAACTGTGTCCAACAGCGTTATCCTAACTTCTGCTTTCCTTCTCTATCTAATCATCTAGTCATTGTCTTTCCTTTGCTTTGCTGCTAAAGGATCATACACCAATATGGATCCAGAAGAACAAAGAATCCAGTCATTGCAGCCTTCTAAGCATTTCGAAAAATACAACTAATAAGGATTGTGTATTGACCTAGGAACATCATCATTCACAATAATTTGGTACAGAAACGGATCAAGCACTGTCATGCAGACTGTCATGTAATAGATTCAGTAATGCAATAGTTTCAGTTGTAATTAAATGTTACATCTGATGCTTCGTAGGGAGCCAGTACTGGATATGAACAAGAAAAAAGGATTGTAAGACTATAACTGAAACTAGTCCACCTGCAGGAAGTCTAAACATAATTCTTTTCTGTAGTGGTCTCTTCGGCAGTGGTAGTACATGATGAGGCGGCTAATACCACTTTCAACTGTGATAGCGATACATTCCAGTCTAATCAGCTGTAAATCCTGAATTCAATTAGTTAGAGAAGACAAGGCTACAAGAATGGACGTTGTTAACTCTATCTCACAACACAATGAAACATAATTAAACAAAGGCCCACTATTGATCCGACACAAAAGTGCCTGCTGCATGCCCACCCTGGCCTAGAGCATGCATTACGCAGTAGCATGTTTCTGCGCTCCACAATATCCAGAAGTGAATTATGTTTGGAAAAGACTGACAAAGTACACCTTTTCTTATTAATTCTCATTGATTCGAACACAATCCTACTCTATTCTTCTACACCCATTATACGGTATGAATATTTTTGTTTCAATCTTATATACATGTCACTACTCTAATTTCCCTTTTCTGCATCCTCAATTTATAATAATTGCTGCCTATCTCAAGTGAAGATGGCGACAGCTTTACACGTGTTGTGTGATATGCCATCGCTTATGTCTAAAATCATATTCTTGCACTACAAGCCCAACCGCTTGTGGCATTCATGTTGGTGGATTCGAAAGGTGGTATGATGCGCATTCTGTGCTTCTGGGCAGTGCGCTTTCTCAAAGCTTCTGGGATTATGTTCCGTTTGGCGATTTGAGCACCTCATGTGACGTTTGGGGACCAGGCGGAGTTGTCCTAAGTAAGCGTCAACCAGGAAGTCACAAACATATTGTAACTCAAAAAGGATCGTTTCTTCTATCACCTGAAGATCATATGTCTGTTCTAAGCTCACTGCGCGGGAGCTGCGTTGAAAAGCCATTTGCTGGCATGCGAACATATGCCGAAGCCACCTTCTTGTGTCCCTCTCCGCAAACGTTTAGACGCACAGAAATCGTTTTATGCTGAGAACTAAAATTCGGTGCTTTGTCCAGCGAGCTTATTCTGAGCAACTGCTCTTTCTATGTCTCTGTAGCTGCTGTCACGTATGTTCTGAACTGAGAACTGCTCTTTCTATTTCTCTGTAGCTGCTGTCACGTATGTTCTGAACTGAGAACTGCTCTTTCTATGTCTCTGTAGCTGCTGTCACGTATGTTCTGAACTGAGAACTGCTCTTTCTATGTCTCTGTAGCTGCTGTCACGTATGTTCTGAACTGAGAACTGCTCTTTCTATGTCTCTGTAGCTGCTGTCACGTATGATCTGAACTGAGAACTGCTCTTTCTATTTCTCTGTAGCTGCTGTCACGTATGTTCTGAACTGAGAACTGCTCTTTCTATGTCTCTGTAGCTGCTGTCACGTATGTTCTGAACTGAGAACTGCTCTTTCTATGTCTCTGTAGCTGCTGTCACGTATGTTCTGAACTGAGAACTGCTCTTTCTATGTCTCTGTAGCTGCTGTCACGTATGTTCTGAACTGAGGACTGCTCTTTATATGTCTCTGTAGCTGCTGTCACGTATGTTCTGAACTGAGAACTGCTCTTTCTATGTCTCTGTGGCTGCTGTCACGTATGTTCTGAACTGAGGACTGCTCTTTCTATGTCTCTGTAGCTGCTGTCACGTATGTTCTGAACTGAGGACTGCTCTTTCTATGTCTCTGTAGCTGCTGTCACGTATGTTCTGAACTGAGAACTGCTCTTTCTATGTCTCTGTAGCTGCTGTCACGTATGTTCTGAACTGAGAACTGCTCTTTCTATGTCTCTGTAGCTGCTGTCACGTATGTTCTGAACTGAGAACTGCTCTTTCTATGTCTCTGTAGCTGCTGTCACGTATGTTCTGAACTGAGGACTGCTCTTTCTATGTCTCTGTAGCTGCTGTCACGTATGTTCTGAACTGAGAACTGCTCTTTCTATGTCTCTGTAGCTGCTGTCACGTATGTTCTGAACTGAGAACTGCTCTTTCTATTTCTCTGTAGCTGCTGTCACGTATGTTCTGAACTGAGAACTGCTCTTTCTATGTCTCTGTAGCTGCTGTCACGTATGTTCTGAACTGAGAACTGCTCTTTCTATGTCTCTGTAGCTGCTGTCACGTATGTTCTGAACTGAGAACTGCTCTTTCTATGTCTCTGTAGCTGCTGTCACGTATGTTCTGAACTGAGGACTGCTCTTTATATGTCTCTGTAGCTGCTGTCACGTATGTTCTGAACTGAGAACTGCTCTTTCTATGTCTCTGTGGCTGCTGTCACGTATGTTCTGAACTGAGGACTGCTCTTTCTATGTCTCTGTAGCTGCTGTCACGTATGTTCTGAACTGAGGACTGCTCTTTCTATGTCTCTGTAGCTGCTGTCACGTATGTTCTGAACTGAGAACTGCTC